>CM077099.1:6285558-6316532 GCA_039619505.1 Cimex hemipterus | reverse complement strand
ATATATATATATATATATACCTACTAACATTCGTTGTATTTTATATGAGATCCAAAAATCGAAATAAGCTTTTCATTATAATTAAATTATAAAAAATATACCTAATTAATTTTCTTTCATCCCTTCTTACAGCAGCTTTAGGTCTATAGTTTATTTTTGCCACACAGTTGTTTAAAATTTATCGGCTTCCTTATTATAATACATATAACCATTTTGTTTATCGAGTTAGTTTCTTTTTGAAAGTCTACCTTTAAGGCCCTTTGTTCATTGTTTGAAGCATCAATAACAAAAAAAACTTGCCTTTGTCCCTGCAGATTGCGTTCCGTCGACTTTGAAAATGGCCTCTTGGGAAAAAAGGAGAAATGTTATTTACGAAATAAAAAAGAAAGGGAAAGCCATAAGAGGGACTGGTATGACGAGAGGGCACTGTGACGTGAACAGTTCTTGGCGGGGGGGGGAGTGAAAACCAAATAGACCCCCGCAATATCCCGAGGGGGTTAAATCAAATTTGGTCCTGAATGGTCTTGTGGGAGCGACACAAAGACCCCGACCAACTATTTTGAACATGCAAGAAAAGGCCTAATAAAAACAAGCCGATTTACCGTGAAAATCAAAACTTCGTGTATAATGGTACTTTATTAGTTGTGAATGTCACAAAGCAACAGGTTCAAGGAAATTTGTTCGTTTTATCAGCCTCATATCAAGATTCAAGAGGGCAGTAAACTAAAACAAAAAGGTTTTTCTTGTACTTCGCTCAACACCCCAAGAATATGGAAACCATTAAGCCTCATTGTCACACTTTTCAATGATAACTCAATATTAATAAAAATTACTCGATAATTATTATTTTCTTAAGAAACAGTTAACAAATATTTGAGAAAATAGTTCAGAACTTGTCATTAAGTTAATTCTGACATTTGGCTTTTTCGGTGGAATTGATCAGGAGTTACTAGGTTCTGTAGACCTGGATGTCCAAAATTAGGCTCCAGATCTGTTAACAAAGAGGTTATTTTCATCCTAAGACTGTACCAGTATAATTCCGGCGAACTAAATTTACCTCCTATTCACAAACGGTATAGCTCATCATTAAAAAAAATAAATAAACCAAACTCATTACTTTGATGAGAGACAAGACATCTAAAGCAAAAACGCTTTGGCTGAAATGTAGGCATTTGTAAGTTAATAAAGTATAGCTTATTCTGATTAAAATACCATAAACCTGTCAAAGGAGAATAAACTCAGAGTTATTATACCTAAAGTTCATTCAACAACCTTTGTTGCATGTAATTTTGTAAAAAATTTACATTTTTTAATAATTAAACAAATGGCATTTCCGTCTAATGATTTAAGTGTTATTGTGTGAGTTTTAGGGCTATTTTACAATATTATTAATCATGATGTCCCAACTCAATCCTTTGGGCCTGAGTTTTATTTTAAATATTTTTTTCCCGCCTAGTCATATCAGATTACATCTTCCATCCTGAATTTTAGAACTCATCAATTAACAATTTCCAACAATCACAAAGTCGTTATATGCCAACTATGTACTTTTCCTTAAATATATATTTTTTTATATCACTCTCTGCAAATCCTAATATAAAATTTACTGTATGTGTGTAAATTAAATTCCGTTGGTATCTTATTCTTGTCAACAAACTGAAAAGCAATATCTTTTTTCATCCCGGGATCAAGGGTGTGTATAATATCTAACTCTTTTTACAGAAAATTGATAAACCAAAGTGTTATTTATAGGTTCAGTTAAAATGTGTTCTTGTTTCATACTTTTACGCTCCCCTTGCGGAAAATAATTTTCGTGGAGGAAAAAGATTTCTAACGTGTTATATAAGCTAGGCCGGGGAGTTACCTGACGGGTTGAGGGGTAAGAGCTGATAAGGTAATAGCTTTAGACAGCAGGAAATCACAATCGGATTTCCAAAAGGGAGATGATGAAAATCTACCAAAGAGTAGAATCCTGGAGATAGGAGTCTTAAGAAAAGAAGACAATAGCTTTCCATTAGGTTGCCTCCTCAAGATAAAGAGGAAGGCGGAGGCAAAAGGCTGGCAAAACCGAGTTTGTTGGCGAGTTTCGTGTAATTGTTTCTCCGGATGTAATTGTATCCACTTGTTTATTAGAATCGAACGTCGAGAGCATTTTAGCGCTGCGCCATAATGGCCGGCTGACGAAGTGATCATCCTTAAAATTGCAGAATTACTCAAAACCTAATTTTACTTAATTATTAACTAATTGTAAGTAATTTTATTACAAAGCATCCCCTTATGTAAGAACGTTATTATGTAAAATGCTAGCCGCTTGTACTGCATCTTGAGAGTTTTAATATTGGGTGCAAATGAACAACAAATTTTACAATATGGAAAATGCCTGATATGACTAATTTCATTTAAACAATATTTATTGACTTTTTTCCCACCCCTACAACTCCGCTAGCATTATGTACAGCCTAAACTAACGGTCGAGAGCTCATTGAATAGATTTTCACCTTGACGCCCTACCTTCATTCACGCCAATAAATACACAGTAAAAATCATGCTTTTACTATCCTAATATCGATTAATTGCTATGTGTGTAATAAAACTGTGGGTACATAATATTCAACAAAAACATTCTATTCACACAACCACTTAAATAAATATATTCGCACAACTAGGTAGTCATCAGGATTTTGGATACTACGCCAGATACTACCCTCTATCACAGTACAAGTACACATAAAACTAAATTACCTAGATTACTTTGATGTGTTTTTGGGTCTCGATATCCCAGCACAAACCCACTCAAACGTACTATAACATTCCCTCAAATTAAGGATAATATTTCAACCTTCGTATGAAAGGGCTCCCTATATATCGTTACGTACACTTCTGTCTGCTTCCGGTTTCGAATCATTTTCGTACTATAACCGCTACTGTTACAAGTTGTTCGAAATCCGCAGGCAGGCCACACCTTATTATTTGTGGCGCTAATTCCTCCCATCATGTTAATATGTGATTTACAGTTTTACTTGTATGCCGCATAAAAGCATCTCCGTGTCTTTATTTGGCGATGCGATGTCCCGTATCAGCCTGGTGTGAGCCTTTAGTAACTCACTGTAAGGCAAAGGGTTCAAATGCAGGCCGCTGGATACATATTTACCAATGGGCTTTTTTTTTCAAAAGCACGTGCCAAAAAAATTGGTGTGGCAAGGTTTTAGAAAAAAATTTGTTTATCGTGTCAACGTATCAATCTTTATTGAAATCATCTTCAGGGCTCAAAGTGTTTGTTTTCCATGCAGATGTGTCATTCTTCTCTTTTAACTTTTCTTTTTCTTGTTGTATTTTTACATCGACGCCGAAAACAAACAATTAGAGCTCTGAAGATGATCTCAATAAAGATCGAAACGTTAGCACGATAAAGAAAATGTTTTTCTAAAACCTACGCCACACCAGACCGCATCTCGCGATCAGATTATTATTTTAGATAACGTTTTATGAATGAATAATAATTTGATCAATTTCATCACATTAAATTATGACCTTTTGTTCTTTATTTAAAAACTGAGTCATTTTTTATTTTATTTTTATTAAAGTTATATAACTGGATAATAGTCTGATCAATTTTATCACTTTATATAGCACCCTTATTTAAAAACCATTTTTATTAACATCTAAGTCGTTTCTTGTTTTGTTATTTTTTAATTAAGGTTGTAAATTAAATGTAAAAAATATTTCATTTTTAGTAAATGTAATGTAGTGGAATGTGATATTCATTCATACATAATCGTAAAATATTTTAAAATGTCTTTTCAAAATACACCTGTTTTGCTTTCAGTTATCTTCTACGACCCTTGATGAGTGAAAAATTATTTTTAAATACATTAATTTTTTATTTGAAATTCATTGTATCAGGCTTTGGCCGAGTAATAAATATTTCTCTTGCCTCCAAATCCCCTGACAGGGCCGTGACAGGGGGGTCAACCTGGTGGTTGAAAAAAGGCACATCTAAAAAAAAAACCAAAGCCTGACCTGCGCGTTTGTCTGTGGGAAGGGGTTTGTCTCCTTCGGATTAGAACAAATACTAATTAGACTTGAAAGAGGGGCAAGGACTGATTTATCACAGAGTAGCACTGTACTAGGCACGAGTGGTCACATCCATTAACCCAGTCTTCTCTCCCCTGCTTTACAAACATCCGACATAAATAAAATAATGCTGGGCGCAGGAGGAATAGAATTTGTGGTTGTTTTAATGTTGCGGTGGATTTATACGGCCAATCACTTGTTATTATACTCATTTCCATTTCAGAACGATCTCTGTTTTACATCTGAAATAGTTGGATGTACGACTCTGATTTATACCAAATGGTTTTTATAACACGGTTATTTATACTTCGGTTTCGCAATCAAAATTCAGAATGTTTTACACTTTAATCGTTTTATGCTAAAATACAAAAAACAAGTGGGATTTTCAAAAAAAAATTAAATTAATTTAAGATGGTTTTTAAATGTGCAATCCCTTTATAACCATGAAATTGATATGGTTTTGAATTATGGAAGAAAATTTCTTAAATTTTAAATCTTGAGACTCTAATGTGTGGTGTTTAGTGACCGTTAGTCAATTTGGAGATCGTGAAATGCGGTCTGGTGGGACGTGAGTTTTAGAAAAGCATTTTCTTTATCGGGCCAACGTTTCGATCTTTATTGAGATCATCTTCAGAGCCTGGGATTTATAAACAGAGTTTAAATTTTACAAATGCATATATGATGTAAAAAAATTATACAATGCTAATAATTTTAGATTAAAAAAATAAAAAGTAAATGAATGATATGAATTTATACAATGCTTGAAAAATATCATCAAGCAATGTCTACTAGTAAATACACTGCTCCACCACAAAAGTAACGCCCATAGTTTTTTTAATAAAGGCCAACAACCGCTAGAATCAAGTCCGCTCTTATAGATAATATTTACAATGATAATTTTATTAGTTTTAGTATTATTAGATAGACTGTTAACTCGTAAAAATTGAAATAGTTTGTCAATGCATCCTTTTTTATTCCTAATATTACACATTTAAGGTTCTTTGCTGTTATTATAACTAGGGCAGTATATTAGTGAGTGTTTTGCAATTATGATTTCTTCACTGTTTTGACACTTGGGTAGTTGTTGGTCTCGTGGCATCAAATAACCACGAGTAAGACGGGTATGGCCAATTCTTAGTCTTGTTCACACCGTTTCTTCAAATCTAGATTGTCTAATTGATGATTTCTGAGGAATAGCATTGCTTTTCTTTTCTTAGCGTGTTGCCCGTTGCATTGTTCCACATTTGTTGCCAGGATAATAAATTTTTTGTTTTAATTGACTACGTCTTCACGTGGTAAACCACTTTCGATGACCTCTTTAGCAGCTTGGTACTACTATTTGACTATGGCTAGGTTTCCATATAAAGAACACTTCCGTTCCTATTGAGTGTAGAAGTCTGAAAAAAAGGACATCTTGAATGATAGGTTTATCAACAAATTTATTTTGGCTTAATTTGTGATTTCATATTTTTATTCTCGTCTTTAATTCACAAGGAGGCATACATAATACATTAAATTCTTTATTGTCTCTTTTACATAAGGGCAAATATTATTTCATTATTATTCATAGTTCATTATTTCCGAACAAACAGATCTTCTAAGTTAAGCTTTGGTTTCTTGAGTAAAGAGTCGTTAGGTTTTACATTTCCTTTTTTTTTCTTTAAATAGTCATTTCCGAGTAGCAGTTAGCTTGCTAGTGTGATAGAGTGTACTCGCATTCATTGAAGAAGGGTTTGTTCAATAGTTTGCTGACCGTGTTATCGGACTAGCTGAACCAACCAGGTTCGCAGAAGGTTGCTCAGTTAAATTCACGCTGCATGAGGCCAACAAGCGGACTACTACTCACTTCAGTTTATCGTACAGACCGCTTAGAGTGCCAGAGAATAATCAGAATCGTATTGAAGACGTTGGAAAAATGTATCGTTCTCCGATGAGTTCCGTTTTGCTCTGCCTTCCCCAGACGATCGTCAACGGGTCTAGCGAAGACCTGTCGAACGCTGAGCACCTTGCACATAACTGGTGGACTGCAGTTACGCAGTCACTTTGTTTATTTTAGGGAGGGCTATCTTTTTAAACAAAAACTGAGTTGCATATTTTCGGCAAGCCGACACTTAATGTCTAATCTGTGTATGTGACTGACTTTATTCAAGGCTATGTGATACCATATGCCCCTTTATCGATGATAATTTTAATGCACGATATGCAAGATTACATGTTGATAATCGTGTTTTTCACTGAAGTGACAAGCTCGTAGACCTGAGCTCAACCCCGTAGAACATCTTTGGGATAAACTCGGAAGAAAAGTTCGTCTGCGAAGAGACTCTCCTATAACCTTGCCAGAATTAAAAATTGTATTAATAGAAGCATGGGAGAATCTCCCAAAATGTTACGCAGAAATTAGTAGGAAGTATGCCACCGAGATTGGAAGTTGTGATTCGCAAGGGAGGTAATATTGAGTATTTTTTGTGGGTCGGCGAACGACAAAGGACATAGTCGACAAGCTAAAACATTTAAGGTGGGGTTAGTGTTTCCCTATTTTTTAATTTTTCTTCGTTTTCTTTTTCCATTATCTCCCTTCTTTTTCCACTTATTTTTCTTCTCCTTTCTCTTTCACGCCCACACGCAGGCGCATAAGGAAATACTGAGTCCTGGTGTGATAATAAGTTTATTATTTTTTGATTATCTTCCAAAAGAGTTTATTTTTTGTTTATTTACCTCGGATTTGTTTTAACAGACCCCATACTCCAGACTAGTATAAGTGATATAAAAGTAAAATAAAAAAAATATGTCTTGAGGTAGACAATCTCACCACAATACAAAAAATGTATACGCCATTTTTTTTATCAATGTAGTTTCATAGTCTTGATCGTTTGTTCTCGCTGATTTTATTATATTTGTGTGGTTCTGTAATGAAACAAGCTCCGAATCAAAGATACAAGATTCAAACAAGCCTGAAAACTACTAAAATAGAAATGTCTGTTAATAATTTTTAGAGGTAAGCTTCTAATAAAATTGATTTCGTTGTTAGATTTATCTGTGTGGCCTGTGGAGTGATGTACCTGTAATATGTTCTAGTCCATATTTGATACTTAAAGCAAAAAAAAGAATAAGAGTTAATGAAATCCTAATTTAAAATACCCATTTTATTATATTTGCATTGTTTAGTGATTAAGCGTGACGTAATCATTTAAACGTAAGAGCAACGGTTGAATGTTAATTAGAAGAATTCCTAACGAAGGTGAGCCAAGCAATTGAGAAAAGTGTTTAGGGGTGTGGTAGTAGAGACTCATTCCATTCATTAAAGCAGGGGGTTAAAGCCGCCCCTTTAGTCGCCAGAACCTTTTTATTAAGGGGTTGGTGGGACAAAGCCTGGAAGCCAACGGTGGGACTACTGCCAGATAAATCCTAAGGAGTCGGGGGAGGAGGTTGAAAATCCCAGGAGGTAGTTTAGTGGACTATAAAAAAGGGACACTAAAGCCTCCAGTACATAGGAGGCAATAAAGGCCAGGAGACGTGCTAACTGAGCCGCCGAGGCTCGCACATACAATATACATACAATTACGCTCCTGGCACACCCGAAAACGCTCCGATGTCTTGCGACTGATTTATATGTAAATTTGTAAAAGTTCCTATCCGGCCATATTTGAGAATGGAAGTTTCCTTTAACGGAAAAGACAATTAACAGAAGCCCACGAAAGATAACCATCTCATTTACACCCCATTCCTTCGAGCTATTTTCCTGTTGGAAATTGTTTATTCAGCTGTTTGTTTCTGCGCATGCTGCTTTGGATAGTTAATAGATAGGAAACCCTACACGAAAAAGATAGCGAACGTAAGTATTACATTTATTTTTTAAACATAATAATATTGTTATTTATTGATTTTAGCCGTATTATTTATTTTAAATATAATTTTTAAACTTAAACATTTTATTTATTTTTTAGCAAAGTAGAAAAGTAACATTTGGAAGCAAGTATTATTAAAATGCTATTTTTAATATTAAAAACCCATTTATATTAAATTACCTTAGATTATACTCAGTAATTTTCAAAAACAATGGAGATAAAGAACAAAAACGCACAAGTAATTAATATTCTGTCGCTTGTTTAGTCATGGTTCATACATTTATTTTAAACATATTACATCGAATCTGATATTTTCACTAGAATTTAAAATTGTATTTTACTGTCGCAACGAGTGTTCAAGGTTTAAATGGAACTTTATGAAACTCGGAAAGGATCGAATAAATTAAAAAGTTTAATCTTTCTGCTTGTTCACTCTTTTTAACGGTAACAATTATGGTAGCTACTTGAAAGGAGAGTTCTAGAAGGCATAAAAAGCAAAAACCCTATCAAAGATTTCTAACATAACCATTTTATAACTTCTACTAAGACAATTATCTTTCATCCTAACCTTTAGGCTGAAATATTAGACAAGAAATATTACAAAAAAAAAGCACATTTTATCACCCAACAAGTAATGTTGAAAAGGAACTATCGGTTGAAAGGCTAAACAATCAATAGTAATTGTAATTAATTAATCTTTGTGTAAGATATTGGTTGCGATAAAAAAAATCAGTGTCACAAGCTGGATTCGAACCCACGCCGTTGCTGTACCACTTGTGCTATCGTGACTTCGATCCCCTTGGACACCAACTTCCCAACTTTCGAATTTTCCCTCCTTTTCGCACTTTTTTTCGTTTGGTCAATCGGACCCGAACTCTAATGGATTTAATAAGTAAAATGAAGTATATCTTCACTAAAGCGCTCCGCGGCCATTTCGTTTGTCGCCAAGAATCAAATGGATAACACCATATTTGAAAAATGGCAAAAAGAAGCAAGAAAGGATTTTTACTTTTTCACCTCAACGAGCTACTTTACACAAAGTAATCTTTAATTGGGAGAAGTTATCTGGTCAATCGGACCACGGAATCAAATGAATTTTAATAAGTAATAGTAATGTTGATCGAAACGTATAACAAAAATAGAATAAACCTTTAAATGCTATAAAAGTGCGAATAATAACATGAACATAAAAGTCATTTGGTATTAATATAAACAAAATTCTTTCTGCTCAACAAATTATTTTTTCAGGTACAGTATATTGTCAGATTTGTTGATTTTCCGATGGATGTTACATTAGTTTTAGTTCAATAAACGTTAACAATTTCTGAATGTAAAAACAACTAAGATAACTATTTTATTGGATGGTATCTATTTTGTTTAAACCGTTAACGTTATTTTTTTAAAGAATGCCGACCGTCTTGTGGACGATAGCGGAAAAAATTGATATCTGGTCTTGTTAGGGTAATAAAGGAGTCCTCATAGGCTATTGGTAAACGAGTCAAGGGAACTTGCTGTGGTATTTTAGCCCTTTGGTCTTTCAGTTCTTTGAGCCTGGCCTTTTCATCTATTGTTAGCCTTTATGCCAAGGTGGGCCAATCCTAAGACCTGATATTGCTCTCTGCCTACATTACACGCTCAACCGACTTATCCTATCAAGGAGCTATGAGGAGATGAATTTTCCTGCCTTGTGGTATCGAAAAATATAATGACCTCCGGTGGATAAAAAAAGATTTTATAGAAAAATATAGATAATTATAATATAATGTATTATTATTATTAATTATTATATTGAATAGTGCATTAAAAAATGGAAATATATAAATAAATTGATAGACACCGAGTGACCAAAAAATGTGGTAATTTTTAATTGTATGTGTACAGATTAGTGACCGTTAACGGATAATTATTCAGATATCGTGAGATGCGGTCTGGTGTGATGTAGGTATCAGAAAAGCATTTTCTTTATCGTGCCAACGTTTCGATCTTTTATTGAGATCATCTTCAGGGCCTGGATTTTACAAACATTGCTTATATTTAAAAAAACATTTATAATGTGGAAAAGTGAATTTATACAATGCAAAAATTATATTTTATATTCTAACAAGTATTCCTACTCACTCAAAGTGTTTGTCTTCTGTGTAATTGTGCCATGTCGTGTTGAGAGTGCCAGTGAGACTTATACAAAATTGTCTCTTCTATACCCACTTCCTTCCCCACCACTTCAAAATCAAACATACTTAAACATGAAATAGTAAAATCTCACTGGCACTTTCAACACGACATGGCACAATTACACAGAAGACAAACACTTTGAGTGAGTAGAAATACTTTGATAGAATACAAAATATAATTTTTGCATTGTATAAATTCCATATTCTATATGTATTTTCTAAATGTAAATTATGTTTGTAAATCCCAGGCCCTGAAGATGATCTCAATAAAAGATCGAAACGTTGGCACGATAAAGAAAATGTTTTTCTGATACCTACATCACACCAGACCGCATCTCACGATATCTGAATAATTTTTAATTATATGTTGAAGCTATGAGGAACGGTCACGAATAAAGTATTTTAGAAAAACCCTTTTTTTTCTTTTTTTGCCTACGTTTCGACCTTTATTCGGTTCATCTCTTCAGAGCCTGGGTGGATTAAAAAACGAATGTTCATTGGAAATATACAATATAGATGTGCTTATAAATTTTAAACCAAGAATTTCATATTCACATAAAGTGCTATTCTTCTTCTAACGGGAAACACACTTACGCGATGCAACGCAACGCAACACAACCTGATGCTACCCGATGCAATTCCAAAGTCCAATTTTCCATAAGATTGTATTACCCCTGTGCACATCTGCCCGCTTCTATGCAACGCTCTACTCTACGCTCTGCGATCCGGTTTTCGGCGGGTAGCATCCAGCATAGTCGAAAACACTCGCTCATATCTATATTCAAACTACATGTATTATTCTCGTTATATTAATTACAACATACTTATGTTAATATAAACCAAATTAACCGAGATCAAAAGTGCATTACTTTTATTTTTTTAAATTTAATCTTTTGGTAGGCAATTGATCAAAACACCGAAATACCATTTTTGATATAATTCATTTAACTAACAATTTATTACACGATTTTCCTCATAATAGTCAACTATCAATTTATTTCATGGTTTTGTTCGTAAATTACACTATTTTCGCCGAGTAGGTTGAGAACAGAACACTCATATTTTTGTACTTTATATCAAACTACTTATATGTAATTTTGTCGTTATATTAAGTAAACATTCCTATTGTAATGTAAACTAAATTAAACGAGATCAAAAATTCGTAAGCTTTTATAAAAATTATTTACTTATGAGTGTTAGGAAGAAAAATCATTAAAACACCGGAATAAATTTATTTAAAACAAGTTTAACAAACAATTTATTTCATAGTTTTGCTCAAAATAATGCATTGAAAACAAAAGAGGCGTTGCGGTTTGTGATCACGCTGTGTGACTGTACTTGATGTCACGTAGATGTGCACACCCCACCTAAATGTGACAAGGCGTCGGGTAGCATTGCATCGGTAAGTTTCCGGTAAGACGGTCCGAGAACAGTCGAAGACAAAGGAATCGGACACTCATATGTTTATTCAAACTATATGTATCATTGCCGTTACATTAATTACAATAGACTTATTTTAATATAAACCGAATAAACCAAGATCAAAAATTCGTTAGTTTTTAAATTGGTAGAAAATTGATAAAAACCTCGGAATTCCATTTTTTGATATACTGAATTTAATCAACAATTTATTACAAGCTTTTGCTCATAAAATTTAGCTAACAATTTATTTCATGGTTATGCTCATAAAATTACACTATTTCGTCGAGTAGCGTCAGAACCGAACACTGAAATTTTTTTTGAAATTTATTTCACCCTAAGTATATGTAATTTTGTCGTTATATTAATTATAACATGCCTATTTTAATGTAAACCAAATTAAACGAAATCAAAAATTCATAACATTGTTTAATGATAATTATGATGGTTAGTAAGAAAATGTATCGAAACACCGGTATAACTTTATAATGCTTTAATAATCAAAATAATGCATTGAAAACAAAAGAAGCGTTGCGATTGCGATACTGATTTGTGGTACAGGCTGTGTGATGGTACGTGGCGTGCGCTTGACGACGCATAGATGTGCTCACCCTACCAAAACGTGACAGGGCGTCGGGTAGCATCGGGTAGCATCGGGTAAGTTTGTTTCCCGCATAAGAGTAGTTTGCCTCTTGTCCGCGATACCGTGTTTTGTGTAACTTTCTTGTATAACGAGAATTACGTTACTTTACTATCGTAGCCCATTGTATCGGTGGTGTATCTAAAGACCAATGGCTTTATGGCTGTGAAGAGTGTTTCTGTATTTAAGATGGTTTCAGCTTGTCACATTCTTCTGTATTAATTGCTATAAACAAGTAAAGGTGGGAAAAAGTATCCTGCAGAGCAAAACTGGGGGATAGAGTCAAAATAATAAACTTGTCCAGCTTTCGCAATGGTACGGATTTGTACGTCACGTGCACCCACTGGTCTGGTACGAGACCAATTTTATTGCTTGTTTGTGCATTATGGCAGTTATTGTGCTCATCCGAACTGGATTAATTTGGAAGTTGTAATAAAATAGGACGATGGCACTGTAAGGTGCTGAAAGCTCGGTGATCCCAGCGTTTAGCTCTTTTTTCCACATACGACGATTGGAACTCTAAATAGATGCAGGTCGATCAACCAACTTCATATCTTCGCTCTTGTTAGTCTAGTTTTACGTATTTTAGGCATATTGTAATGTTATATTATTAGATATCATAAATGGCTTTTTCACATGAGAAAAAAAATCATTTACATTTTAGAAAATTGCAAGAAATTGTACACAACTATTTACATAATTATATTAATTATTGTTTAGTCAAAAAGCCGATCGTGCGATACTTGTTAATAATTAGATTGTTCATTGCGACTCGCCTAATGGCGCAAAAGTCCAACACTTCCGCAACGCACAAGCACGAAACCAAGTTATTTAATTAATGTTCATTATGTAAACGTTTTGCGATCATTAAGCACTATAACATTAGCGCATGATAATAATAATGCATTTTTCATTCCTCATCCAGGCATGTAAAATAAAATAAGTAGTGAAATAATTATTAAAAGCTACACCTTCTTTTAATATCATGGCTGCATCTCATGAAACCATTAATCTCAAATTTCCTCTACATATTTGGTGGAAAAAATGGGATTGAAATATTCCATGTCAATCAAGTTATATAGACGGTGACTCTACCTCGATGTAACTGATGATGAATGACTCGCGTGTGATTACATTGCTGTTTGCGTTCTTTCTTCTCTTGCCGTGGAAATTCCACATAAATATATATCATTTCTTGTATTCAAACGGTGAACATCTCTCCTCTATTCGGATATTGAGTTGGCGAAGAGTACTTATAAAAAAGTCAAAACGGTTAAGAAGGGAATAAAATCCAAGTGATTCGTCACATCTGAAGCAATAAAATTTGCATTCTTCAATCAACACTCAGTGGAAATATTACTGTTTGTGTAGTTCATACTAATCTGGTAACATTTTCGTTCATTAATTAAATAACATTCATAACATGTATATAAATAGGTTTCTTAATCTTTTTTGATTATTTCCTGTACACAATTTCTACATTTGACCATGTGTTGATAGTACAATAAAAGCTCTGGCAGGAACCTGTCAGACCTCGGACATGAAGGTGGGGACGTGAAGTCAGTTATTACGGGCACTCTCAGTGTTTGGTTGATTGCTTTAGGGTTGTGTTAGAAGGTCACGAATTAGTGTATATTGCGAATTCAGGTTCAATTAGGCGTGTATGTTGTACGTATCTTCAAGTTTTATAATTGTGCTCCATTTAAGTATGATGTTCAAGTAATAGACAAGGTTCCGGATTTGGCTGGAAGAAAGGATTATTTGACTGTATAAATGGCGGGCAGCTACTTCTTTTGTATATGAATATCACGTGCTGGCTCTTTTGTTCATTAATGTTCATGAATAGATTTTAGAAGTTTTATTAATTGAGTATGTACATTACGGTAAATTGGATTGTAACCTGTATACATTTATCTTCTGGGATCGAAATAATTTTAAGGATTATTTAAATTATTGGGAATGGTACATTATGTTTAATTAAAAAATAGCGTTATATTATTAGTTTTCACAATATGTTTAAAAATAGCTACAACAATGGGCAGACCAACTTGATAATAATGCGATAATAAGAATCATCAAACTGGCTCGGAGTTATTAATTATGCCAATAATGATTTAATTAATTTTATCGACATTTGTTAAAAAAGATAAAATATTAAAATTGTTGTTGCTATAAATAAAACGACTTACCAACCAGGTTTAGAATAGGGTTTTAACGCTGCGTAACTTTTATAAATTGTGTTTTTAATTTTTCACAATTTAACAAAAGGCTTTATCTAGACACAAAGAAGGGCAAAAAAGCTCTTTTAGCCGGTGTGAAAAACAGACCCGAGAGACCGGAGGTCGTTTAATATCCGGAGAAGAATCTTGCAAATAGCCAGAATCCCTCAGACCGCATTATTGACCAGATCCACACCGCCGACTCAATGGATCGTCAAATGTACGGTTCACGGTGAACGGCCGATTCACGAGATCAGTCTCGGTGTTCAACCGCGTGTATGTTCACTACATTTCTATTTACGGCACGCGCAATAAAACTTGACTGAAAAACAAATGAACCGTGTAATTGTAGTTTGAAGACAAAAGGCATGAAAATAAGGGTTTTTATCAAGGATTGTGTAAATACCGGCTTTTGAGATATCACTTGAAACGAACATAAACCCGTTCAGAGATCCTATATACATCTCCCTCTCCTCCCGCTATTAAATATTAATTGGACAGTGAATTATTAGAGAAAAATGTAAACTCGACTGTTGAAAGAACAAAAGTAATCAGATCTACCTTTTTTTGAAAATATAATTTAACAAAACTTGAACTAATTACAAACGTTCCGTCATCTATTACAATACCTATGTTAAATTTACAAAAACAATTAATTATCTCACATGTAAGTAATACACTAATATTACGGGCGGGCTATTAGCAAAACAATATGGTATAAATACGTCAAGTTTAATGATAACATAAATTATTAATTAATTCTCAAATTAATTAAATACCTGATTAATATTAATTTTTACGTTGGTGTTAACTGCAAAAACTTGAAAACTATCATCATTAATACGTTTGTTTTTAATTTGATTGCGACTTTTACTTTTCAATAAATAATTTTTCTTCAAGAAAGAATTATTAAAAATTAATTTCATTATATTTCGTGATCTAATTTACCAAATAACTTATCTCAACTAATCACTCTTAATGCAAGGTATTGGTTGAAATGAAAAATTTAATGTCAAGCGTGAGATTAGAACACAAGATCTTCAGGTAAATACGCCGCTGCTCTTGCACGAGCTGTCGTGACTTCTATACACTCTGGCACCAACGTCCCATGTGAACCTACAACCTTTTGAAGTTTCCCTCATTTTTGTCATTTTTTAAATGCCGTGTAATCAGGATTGATTGTCGGCATTCTTGATCTGGCGGGAAAATTTGAAAGGTGGGTTGAAGTGGGAAGTTGAGTCCTCAAGTGGTAGCGCAGCCGCGTATTTAGCCAAACGACGTGTGTTCGAATCCCGCTCGTGACACTGACTTTTTTATTTCAACTAAAACTTTACATTAACAGTATTTAAATAACACATTAACTACAACAGTGCAGTTCCTACAGTTCTTATAGTAAATTAAAAAAATGTATATATATCAATATAGCTCAGTGAATAATTTAAAATCATTAGATTCCACATCTGTTAATGATCGAAATAAAGAGGTATTGTACAATAAATTTTAGTTAAAGCAAAACAAAAATGTAAGTGTATATGTGCATCTACAGAATATTTTCCTAAATTTGCTTTTTAGCACTTTAGCTACCAAATAAGACATTCTCTATTCATTAAGGTAATATCGAATGGAGATGTTCATCAATCGTGATATATCATGTTTTAGGCATCAAGCTGGACTTGAAACAGTCTAAAAATAAAATAATTCCAATTATCTTTATTGTAACATTTAGAAAATATTAATATATCGTTTATTAGATTTGCTTCAAAATCTACTATATCCGATAATTTATAATAGCCCTCCATTACTGGCGAATGAAACAAAAGATTACTCGGAAATCTATAGGTAAGAATTAAAATGAAACATTTTAACAGTACTAATATATTTTATAATAGAAAGTTTAATACTATTTGAATAATGGCTCTCTTGGTTTAATGTAATAGGAAAAGTTTTCAAATAGGTCTACAGATATTCAAACCTCGGATGCAAATAATTGCAATAAAATATGATCCAAAGGAAATGTATCGTCAGTTGGTCTGAGTTTACTTATTAAGATGACGGTCGATGAGTGGCCCTAGCGGCGGTGTATAAAGTGTATTTGTTAGCATATTAAACCCTACATATTTAGCTATCATAATTGACAGTATTAATTATTTCAATTAATTATAATTTTTATGTAAGGATTTGGTTTAGTTGAAAAAGTGTGTTATGGCATGAGCGGGACTCAAATCCAGTACGGCTAAATACGCCTGACCAGTTGAGATGTGCTTGAGCAGATGGTCGTGAGTTCGAATCCGGTTCGTAACACTCAATTTTTCATTTCTACCAAGACTTTACATAAAAAGAATTGAGAGTATTTATTAGTTTGAATGTGTAGTGTTAGTGAGCTGATAGGCACTATTGAGTACCCAATCAAATATCAATAGTCTCTAAATAATTATTGAATTCCCTTTAATATAAGGTATTCAGATAAAAATGTTTTTCTTGCACATAATGTCCATGACATTCAGAGAAAAATCCAGACGGTTTTTAACCTGCATTACTTAACGTTCTTAAGCTATGCCTGAGAATGAATTCGACCACAATGAAACTAACTTTCACCAAGACAACTTAATTGGACGCACAACTGGTAATTTCTGTGGCTGTCAAGAAAGTTTGTACATGTACCGTACCTGGAATCTTGGATAAATAGCAACATAAAAGTTCGTATTGAAATCGCACGCAATGCTTTCGTTAAAACTAACCATTTCTTTTTCTTAAACTTAAAAATTGAAGATTCTAAGTTTACATGCTACTCTCCCTGAAATTATGCTGAAAACGATAGAGACCTTCAAAATGTGGCTGTACAAAAGGGCTCGTAGGACTCTTCTTACATGAACAAAGTCAGTGGATGAAAAGGTTCTGCGGCTATTTTCAAGGGACACGGAATTAACCAACAAATGCAAAATGGGGCTATTTAAGTATTTGGGTCATACGATGAGAGGAGATACACTTGAAATCCTGCGTGTAATAATCCAAGAAAAACAGATGGAAAGAGCAGTTTAACTGGTCGAATTCATTTGTTCAGATCAGCAAGGATGGTGGTATTTGTAATTGTAACTTAAACTTAGTTTGACGGTAAGAACTGAAAAGATGATGCATTCTAAAACCAGTAAACACCCATGTTTTTAATTAATATTGCCGCGATCACATATGTAAAATGTTCTGATTCAATGTCCACTCTATCTAACAGGTAATTAAACCATCATTATTTTAATTTTATATACATTGTCTTTTTTTTTACAAATATATTATATAGGACAGAATGGTGAGACACTTTATATTATAATCATTCATAAAATCATCGCCTCGTTTTGCTAGCCTCTAATTTTTTCACCTATTCAAATGATTTCCGCGAGTGTAAAACAAGAGATTATCACGTAATTTGCATCGGAACGTGTTATTATTACACGTTTTTATTGCGGGGACAACGAAGAGGTTTAAAGGTCGCGGTATATAATTGTAAAGGGTCCTATGTTTTTCTGAACTCATCTTTGCGATTGTTGCTTTCTGCCCTAATGTTTCCCAGGGTGCTCATCATTAGGAAAATGAAACGGCGGCAACCTGGTGACTAAGGGTTTCACGGGTCTTCGGACACTTTTAATTAGGAGATTTTCTCAGCGTTGGCTCAAGGTAAACAAGACACGTAGAGCATTAGAGCTCCTGTCTTATTGGATGAAAGACAATCAAGATTTCATTAGTAGATAAGGCCCTTAAGGCCGCCCTTCTGCACAACAGGCTAAGGTCATGAATATTTGATGTCAACATCTTAAGACAATAATCCGATGGAAGGAGGGACCCATTACCTAATGAACCCGACCACAACTTCATCTCGGGGTCCTACCTCTCCAAATGGGGTCGTCATTTTGAAAGACGTAGTCAGATAAAAGTATATCTACCCTCCAATTAGGGATGGGAGGTATAAAAAATCTTAAATCGCTCTTGTCTATGTAATTGTTTTTAATTTTATGTCAGCCTCTTTCGCTTTGTATTACACTAAATAAGCTATAGACGATATCAGGTCGAAAAACGTTTCAAGGCGCTTTGTAAGGTTTATTCACTAGAAATGCTAATACAAACCGATAAATTTTAATTCAAGATTATCCTGAAAGATAAGCCTGAGCCGGCACGGGGAAACTGGGATCTTCTCCAGAATGTTTATGTATTCGGAACTGTAGGGAAATGAAAGACAGCATCTGTTAGATACCTTATAAGACTTATATTTGATTAATTTTGAAACGTAATTTTAATTAAATTTAAGATTTTTGTACATTTTCTATAATAAAAAGAACATGTCTAATATAAAATATATAAAATATCGTTATTACACTTAAAATTCAATAAAAAGTTGTTTATTTTTTAAAATTATTTGTTTATTCGTAGTTTTATTTAATTTTATTCTTGAATATTTTTGAAATAGGAAAAAGGTTTTGGTTGAAAAATAAAAATAAATGATCTAATGTTCTTAAAGAACCAGGAATTCAACAACAACAATTCGTTGCAGCGTATACACGGCAGAGCTGCATGCGATTTGGCACACTCTCAAGGTGGCGCGGACCGGGGAGGGACTTCCTCGTATGTACCTACTCTCTGAGCGCCGTCTGGGTTATATGTGACAGATTCTCTGTGGGCCCTCTCGTTGTCATTTTGTTAGAGAAGAGCTGGCGCCTCTCATAAAATCGGTGGTAGTTGTCTGGATTCCCGGATACTTCGGCCTGGAGGGTAACGAACGCGCAGACGAATCGGCGAAAGCCGGTATGTCCCATCCTCCGGATTGGACCATCGCGATCAGGCCCCCTGACGCTAAACATGCAGTAAAAAATATTATAAAAGAAATATGGCAGCGTCAGTGGACGGGGTCGTGGGAGGGGCTCTTGCGAATCAAGAAAGAGAATCTGAGCAAGAGACTACGGATCGTCCTCACCCGACTGGGGATTGGCCATACGCGGTTGACACATGGACACCTACTGTTGGGCCAAATTCCTCGCAGGTGTCATTTATGCGATGAAAGGATGTGTCCACATAATAGAGGCGTATCATGCATTGCGTAGAGGATTGCGTATCCTCTCCATACAAAGAGCTCCATGCCGCCGGACTTACGATGAATTCTCGACCGCGATAGCGGGTTTCAAAGTTCCCTGTTCCGCTTTTAAGAGGAAATTGAGTTTTTTATTGTATATAATTTGCCTTATGTGCTGTGCCTGTACGTTTTGTTTGAGTGCATGTATTTATTAGCGTGAATGGCGAGGGGTAAGATGAAATATAATGACACCATCGCCCCTCGAACGTTGAAGTAAGAGTGTGTTCGGGGTCGGTGGCGGAATATTTGTAAAAATACTCCATCGACCCCAAACTAGTTTAGGGGAGGAATATCAAGTACTCCCCCAACCAAACGGAATGAGTGTACTGTATGGTTGTATTTGAGTGTATGAGAAAAAAATAAAAAAAAGAAAATAAAACAATTCGTGATTAGTGTTTTATAAAATAAAACTAAATTCTTTATGTTTGCATATTTAAGTTTGGGATAAATATGTTCATAGAAAAGAAATCCAAGTCGAGATTTCACTTATTCTCGGTCGTGCGACCGCCGGAATCGTGCCACTGATAAATTGCCGGTGGAATAACGTTTTGCCTATAACGAGCCGTCACATGAACAGTGGAATGAGATGAATTCATGGTTGTTAACCGCCCGAAATCCGGCTGACGGATTTGAACACATTACTCTAGATTCTCAATTTGTCACGTGTCAATCTGAGCCGTATTCCTTCCATCCCGGCCCTAATCTAAGATTTTACAAATTTGCGACCATGTGCGGTTTGAGATATTTAAACGACTGCAAGCATCTCTCTTTTCTGGGAAAACTTCAACGAATAAGGAAACTAGGATGAATCCTTCTGTTCTCTTTCTCGACTTGGTCGAATTACGATCGGAAATTTATTGTGCTTTCTATTTTGGAAGGTAATATATTCTGAATTTCAACATGATTCCTCATTCTTGCAATGGTGACACTTTTTTAACATACCATCACTTAAAGAAAGAAAATTAATTTAGAGAAATAGTTTGTATTAATTTGGTGCTGTTGTGTAAAACGTTTTGATAATTATTCTGATCAGATCAATCTGAAATAAAACATGCTAAAGCATATGTTAGTTTTGACCAACTATGTTGGAGTATAAAAGGAATCCCAACTTGTCGAAAGATAAGAAAATGAGGACGGAATATACAATTTCGTGAGATAAGAACTGCCTATGTACATACTAATGTTAATTGTCTCTAGGGCTCCTTCAAAAAGGGGACTAGATCATTTTCTTTTTAGACTTATTAAACTGATTGAAATTAGCCAGTGTTGCTGAATACACTCTATTTCAGGGTCAATACTATTTCCATAGGTGCAAAAATTTGGCGGAAAGTAGTTACAAGCAGTACAACAAAGCTACACAGCTATATACTAAAAGCTATATACGCTAGAAAAGAATATAAGTGATATAATCCATCACGATCTTGGTGTGGATTAATAAATAATAAATAATAAAAGTATAAATTAGGGCGCAAACTTTCATATGGACAATTTTACAGGCGGAAATGAGGTAAATGCCTGAAGTCCAGAGCAAATCTACGACCAGACTTTCCAAAACAATGTATATTCCACCTGACAGTCAGCCAGCCATGAACGCTTTCCACGCCTTTATGCTCAACTCGAAACTAACATGAAGCTTAACTTCTCAAACTGCGGGCGATTCAGGGTAATGCGGCTAAATGTAGTTACTAGGACGTGGTGGATGTACGGGAATAGAAAAGCTATCCTTTGGTAAATTTTCAGAAAATTCCTAAAACTGGGAAAAAACGAGGCTACACGATGGAATAAAAAGAAAATATCCAGCTTAAATTAGTCAACTAAAACCAAATAATATGGATTTGAAAGACAAAAAAAATATTCGCATTGAAACATTTTGTATAGGGTTACATACGACGTTGACATTATTATACGACTAAATAAATAATATTGGAGGAGCCATAGATGGTAATTGCTCGTATGGAAATAATTATATCCCCGTCCTTTTATTAAAACGTAATTATCCGTTACATTTTGTCAGTACTTTACGAGCAAAATAATAACAATAATTAAATCTGGAGAAAGTCCACGTTCTTAGTATTTGGATGGTAACGTTTCACCTTTCATATGTAATTGAAATGTAAATATGTGTAATGTGAAAGTTCGAATACCATTATAAACATTACGTAATGTTGTTTTTCAGACCTTTGGAAAAATATCTTATTTTTTTTAGGGATGGTGAAGAAAAGAGCGTATCCAGTAGCTTAAACCAAACTATGTATACGTCCATTATACATAAAAATAGTAAAAATTTAATTTTGTTTTGTATAAAGAAGTTGGAGATTCAATATAAAATAAAATTCATTTACCATCCGTTTTTCTCACTCAAAACAATAAGTAATAACGTTTAATAAAGATAGGAAAATTAATAATTTATAAGTTATGAAAATAATTAATTTTTGGATCTTTAGATAAACGCATTATTTTATACTATTATTATATTATATACTAAAAAATAAATTTGCTCCGTTTTAATTAGATTCAATTACAGAGGGAAATATTTGAAATTTAGTCTTTACCATTTCTGGGTAGTTCTTACCGGTCTGGGTGATTTAAACAAAAGAAACAATGTTTATCTAATCAAATTTATTTTCTTTATGAGAGTTCGCAACAGCAGAGGTTATATCAACCCTCCGGCAAAAAGCCCGTTTGTAAGTATATCGAGTTGGAATGCAGGGCCGCTGGATTCGAACCCGGGACCCAAACCCTACAGTGATGAGCGCCGTGTCAACGCCTAAACCGTTGCCGCCACGGACGGCCCTAAATTTACTATTATAGTTTTGATATGGGACAATAATTTTTAAAAGGACGTAATAATATAGTAACAATTCAGTACATAATATACATATGTAAAATACAGACAAAAATAATTCTGCAGATTATTCTATACGTCCAATTGTGACTAAAAAGTAGTCTCTATCGTTCAAATCCTTTTTCCTCATTGTGTTTCAGATATTTCACTTTTCAAGTTACGTCCCTTTCATCATTCTGTTCCGTACAGTTCTTTGTCTGTCGTTAAATATTAATTCTGCATTTTTGATTATACCAATATAAAGAACAGAAAACTTTATGAGATTGATTTTTTTATATTTATGGCAACGTTTATAATACAAAATACCTTAGAAGATAAACTTTCTCATGTTTCAGAAATTCTTATTTAAAGTTTAAGTAAATTTTTCTTGGTTCTTTAAATATTGAGTAGTACGGCGCTTTAAAAAAAGTATAAATGCGCTATAAATACATGTTCTTAATTCCTGAAAAACCAGTTGTCACCAATTTAAAGTTTAGATTTTGTTGGTTGCAAACATTCTATCAAAAAATAATGAAAATTATAAAAAGTAAATAAAGCGTACAAAATTAAACTTTAGAAAATAGAAATGCGTTTTAAAAATTATTATTATTATTTTTTTTTGTTTTGCTGGGGCTTCCGACATCGAGGTCATTTCAGCCCCACGCTCAGTCTATACAGTCTATATTCTATACACGTTCACACACATCATTCATACGAATAAATACGTTCATACAATTAACCACATTCACACAGCACACTCATTCCGTTTGGTCGGTGGAGTACTTGATATTCCTCCACCGACCTACAATTAAACTAAGCTAGATTGGGGTCGATGGGGTACTTTTATTAATATTCCGCCATCGACCCCGCACACACACTCACTCGCTTTCATCGTTCGAGGGGCGATGGTGACGTTCTATTCACCCTCACCTCTCGCCATTCACACCAATAAATACTTGCACACAGACAAAACACAAAGACACATAACGCATACTATATACAATAAAAAACCCCAATTTCCCCCAAAAAGCGGAACAGGGGACTCAGAAACTCGCTACCGTGTTCGAGGACTCTTCTTAAATCCGGCGGCATGCCTGCACGCTCTCTGTAAGGAGCCAAGGCATGACACGCCTCTATTATGTGGGACACATCGAGCAACCTTTCTCTGCATAAGGGGCACCTGCGCGGGCTTTGGCCCATAAGCAGGTGCCCATGTGTCAACCGAGTATGGCCAATTCGGGTGAGGACGATCCCTTGTCTCCTGCTCAGATTCTCTGAGGGCCATCTACCGGTCGTGCTCTTGACTCGCAAGAGCCTCTCCGACGATCCCACCCACTGACGCTGCCATCTTTCCTTTATCATATTTTTAACTGCGTGCTTAGCGTCAGGGGGCCTGATCGCGATGGTCCGATCTGGAGGGTGGGACGTACCGGCTTTCGCCGCCTCGTCCGCGCGTTCGTTACCCTCCAGGCCGACGTGTCCGGGAATCCAGACAACAACCACCGTTTTTCCGAGAGGCTCCAGCTCCGCGTATTTCTCTAGCAAGAGCACGACGAGAGGGTCCACAGAGAACCTGTCGCGTATAGCCCAGACAGCGCTCAGAGAGTCGGTACATACGAGGAAGTTTGAGCCCTCCCCGGTCCTCACCGCCTCGAGAGCGTGCCTTTAAAAATTATTATTTGTTTGGAGATTTTCACGATTTTAAATCGTGATCTTAAGCATCAGAATAACATTTAAACCACCAAAAAATAAAAGTAAGCATTATTCCTAATTTCACTTTTTTATTCATATACTAATTTATTCAAATTCTCATTTTGTAGTATCCGAAGATGAGCAAGTCAAAAATTGCGTTTGGGTAAGTATAAACATTTGCATTGCAAGCTTGTTCCAACTGACAATCTTATAATCAGTAGCCCAATATATTAAGATATTTTTTTAATTTCTTATCAATCGAAATGTAACATTTTGTAGTAATAAGAAGTATGAAGGAACATACAACTGGGAGACCAAATGAGCAAGTATTTAAAAAAATATTCTTAGAATTAAATTGCCCACTTTTTTATTAATATTTATTTAACTAATGTAAAACGATATGTGAATATAAAATGTTTTGAATAATAAATCAAAGGGAGGGTATTACACAATGTTTTAGTACCGATATAGATAACAAGGTTGTTATCAAATTAGATAGAATGTAATATAAAAAAGTGGTTACCTTTGTACTATTGTATTTAAATCTACTGTAAAATAATTTTTCAAAATTCATGGATCATTTTTGATAAAAATTGAAGACCAGGAAGTATTTGTAAAGATTCAAACATGCGCGGAACATATTGTCCCAAACCGAAAGCCTTTTTGTGAGTAGTTCTCTTTCACAAACTTAACGCAATTGCTAATAACAATTGTTTCCTGACAGATGATCGGATTCAATTAGGATCGTTGGCTTCGTATGAATGTGATTATGAAAAGCGAGGTGAGGCAATGCTATAAACCACCCTCAAAATAATTATCTTGATATTGGGAAATTCCTCTTTGTCGACCCGAGCGTGCTTACCCGTGATAGTCAGTTCCCACTCCATGCCCAAATTTCACCCTAGATTAACTAGTTAATCTATAACCCTTCTAAGCCCTGTGTTTAATATTCGCAATTAAATCTATTCTGTTACGGCATGACGTTAATTCTCGACGGGCGACAATCTAGATGAATTTTGTACAATATTTGCTCTTAAACGGAGAAAGTTGAAAATATGAAAGGTTAATTTGATAAATGTGTATGCAATAAACTCACCGTTGACTTCGAACTGGAACTCTTTTGAGATGTAGCCTGCGATTGTTGGATGAAAAGCTCGGCATTGGTAGTCGATTCCTAAGTCACCCCTGCTGACCCTGATCTTCACTTTGTTCTTGTTGGTACCGATAAGACCATCGGTTTTTTCCTCCTCACACTCCCCTGAAAAACAAAAATATATAAAAAATCAGCGTCATTCATTTTCCCTCTTGGAGAACAGTTCAATCAGGGGTCGGACGAATAGCATCTCCCTTGTGGGGAAGGAAGGCCTTTTCACCTCCGCCAACCCCTCATACTACATAAGCTTTTCTTTCTCATTCACTCTCTGTTCGTAATTGAATTCGAATCTAAGCAGAGTGGCGGGTCCGGCCATTCTGCAGGCCACTGTCGTTTCTTTCCTGTCAATCCGTTCGATTTCAAAAGGGTCAGACAAATTGAAGTAGCTAGATTTATTTATCACAGTGCTTTCCATGTTTATCCCTATCGAATCTTTATTGATTATAATCAATAACTCAAGTACAACGTTCGGACTGAATATAAAAAATCTTTATATTAATTGAGATATACTTTGGGTCGAGAGTTGGTGAACTGCCCAAGATTAAGTTTAATCGTTTCCGTTTATATTGATTCTCGCTACGTTTGATTTCTCATACGCGTTTCAGCTTCCTTTTATCTGTAGAAGTGGGCTTGTTATGGTATATGTTTTTGTGTGTTATGTGGTATTGAACTTTTGGTTATTCAAGGACCAGGCTGAAGGTGGGCACCAAACGTTCTAATAAAGACAGCGAAAGCGCCGGTGGTCCAAAGTAATCGGAAACCGTCAAACTAGAATGTGAAAGGTGTTGATTTTTTATATTCAATCCAGTATTATTTTGGGCCTTGAAGGTTACAACGATTTTAAACTTTTGACCGACTGGTTTTTAGCACACCTAATTCAGAGCTTAAATTATCAACCCCAATTCTTTAGGCTTTGCAGGACGTTCTCAAAAGATAGATGAAGTAAAACCCCTTCCAAAAAAGGGTAAGCCTAATTTTATGGCCTAGAGGCTATCCTATGGTAATCCAATAAATTGCTGTTTTTATATTGATTTTGTAGTATATTTGATATAAAACAACAATCAAAACCCGTTTTCTCAACGTGTCCTTTTTTAACATTTTATTTCTATATGCTTAATTGTTACAGTATTGAAAACTTACATTATTTTTATTTTTACGTACATTGTTACTTTAATTCTAAATTTATGTAGACATTTTCAACCACTCCCGTTTATACTGTTACTTTATTTTTGTATTACTTTACATTTTTCGCAATATACTGTGTGGTTCGTCTCAATTATATGTTTGAATAAGCTTGTACAATCCTTTTTATTAACGACATTATGTCGATTTAATCTATTCATTAAACATTATATATTGATAGTTTTCATACATGTGTTGTTCTCCAGGAAAAACAACGTTATTCACTACACTATTTTTTATAGAGGTCTATATTGGGTTTTAAAGGTGGCATTACAGATTGAAGTTTGTTTGTAAAATGTGTAATGTTTTAGTCCTTGATGTAATTTTTTTAACTCCTTGTATCCTATGTACCATACATGCTTGTTTTCCTTATTACCACATTAATGTATAAAAAAAAAACAGTTTTATTAAAATTGTATTTTGGTTGCCTTCCTATATGGAATAAAATAATGTAAAAATAATATTATTGATTTAATGTAATATTTTTATAAACTACACTTCGATTATAAAAGATAAGTAAATATGTTCTTATGTTTAATTGGTTTGTTAATTTTCAATTGGATTAGTTATTTGTAGAGGCGCATGGTACAATTTGGCTGGCTGAAGTCCATAAATGGCTTTTGAACAAAAACTTGTTTCAATTTTTCTTTCTTTCTCGCTTTTTACGTTATACTTGTTTCAACGATCGGAAAGTATTAGGTTTAAATAATTCTGCTTTGACTTAGAAAGACGGTTATGTTAAAGCAAATGGATGGCGGGATTGAGGCAGTAGGTAGAATTCCATCTCAAGTGCTACAACTTTCCCCGAGTCGTGGTGGAAAAAGAAGATCCTAAGTTGTCATGGAGGGAAACGACTCCATTTCTATTCACTAAGGTCACTTTTCCTCGATAGGTACTACTTGGCCAAGTTGGAAGCAATGTCTGATAGAATTGACCGTTTACTTCTCAGAAAGTTTTCCGCAGGGCAGGATTTCTTCCCGATACCATCCAATTGTGTTGGAGACCGAATTATACTTTTTGAGTACAAGAACATGCATTCTCACAGTCATTCCTGCCCAAATTGTTTTTTTTTTGCACTAGATAACTTATTCGCGTCTTTCATTATTTTAAATTTGTACTAAAACAATGATAGGTGTTTTTTTATTCTTTACTCTTAAGGAATTTTTTCATTTTTTGTAAATTATGATGCGACATTCTAACCCTTTTTTATATCTATTCATTATTTCTACAATTAGGGTATTATGTTGGCTATACGGTGTCTTTTATATCTTAGCCTAAAAGGTAAATAATTTCTTAAAGAGAGTGAAGTTGTTATATTATTCTATACATGCTAATAAAATTTTAAAATGAGTAATGCATAGAAGTTTTTTATATGTAATAATGTCCAATTTAGTTAGTTTTATTAGGAATTTATGGTCGGTGATTTTAAACAGTAGGATTTAAAAAAAGTAACAAAGCATATTACTGAAATGTTACACTATCAGAAAAAGGGAAGCGAGGGTATTTCCAATCTCTTTTTCTTTTTGATGAGTATTTGCAAGTGCAACTCGTCGAATTATTCCTGGCACGGCGGGGTGATATTTCTTAAATCCCCAAACGAAAAGTTTCCTGAGAAGCTGGCCTTCTCCCTTGTGTTTCTCTTATCGGACTCGGGGTGCTATAAAAGTACAACTCACCTCCATCCCTCACCCTTCTGCAACAGCAACGCCCTTCGCTATAACTCTTTCCGTATCGGCCGCTCCATACACCTCTGCCCGTTGACACCCCAACACTTCATACATATTTATCAACTCGTGCCTCTTTCTATCCATTTTTCCTAGCTAGCAAATTCCCCAAGTTGGTCGGCTTTTAATCCGAAAGATTTTTCCTTTTCTAGGAATCGGAAGTTTTGATTTTCAATTTTTTTCCCAATCAAATATTACATTTTTAATGATCTTTTACTCTATTTGTGGGTAGTCTTATTTGAGTGGCACGACGGATTGGTTTACATTAAAATATCGAAATAGCTACTCAAAATTTTACGACTTTTGGAGTTAATATTAGAAGCAATAATATTACTTCTTCCACGAATATATATATTTACAGGTAGTGTTTTGGTACTTGATATTCATCCTCCTTACCAGAGATCTATTCGATAAACGTACAAACCATCATATTTTATCATCTCTTGGCTGAGATAAAAAAGCCTTACATGAAAAGAATAATTAATTGAAAGAAGTAACTTGGTCAATTGACGACTAAAACATAAATGGATTAATATTTAATAAGTAAAAGAAGTATCTCTTCACGAACAGTTCCCCGTGGCGACTTCATAACTTGCTGAGAATCCAATCCTGATTACACGATATTTGAAACAGGCAAAAATAGGGAAAATTGAAACAATGAAATGTCTTTGCAACCGATCGATTTAATGAAGTATATTTCACTAAAGCTTTTCGTAACCATTTCATTTGTCGCCAAAAATCAAATAGATTAGACGAAATTTCAAAAATTGGAAGAAGGAGGGAAAATTTAAAAAAGGCGGGGTTGAGATGCTAAGTTGGTGTCCGAGTGGATCAAAGTCACGAGTTCAAGTGGTAGAGCAACGGCGTATTTATCCGAAGGTCATGGGTTCGAATCCCGCTCTTGACACTGACCTTTTTTATCTCAACTAAGACCTTAAAAAAATAATTAATTGATTGAGAGAAGTAATTTGGTCAATTAAGTACGAAAAAGTAAATGGATAAATATTTAAAAAAAGTAAAGGAAATATCCCTTCACGACAGCTCCCCGTGGCAACTTCAAAGTCGCTGAGAATCTAATCCGACTATACGACATTTGAAAATGGCAAAAAGAAGGAACGGTTGTTGGTCGAATCGGAAAGATGGTGTCTGAGAGGATCGAAGTCAGGATAGGTCACGTGGTAGACCAGCGGCGTATTTAGCCGAAGGTTGTGACACTTTTATTTCAATCACTGTACCTCCAAGCAATCAGGTTAAAACGAAATTCTCCCACTTTACTATCTTATCAAAACAAACTTTAAATTAAAGATCTGAATATATTTTTGTACTGGGCACGTTCTGAATCCAAAATAGTGCTGCAGAAAGTTTGCTGTTGCAAGCTATCCAGGAATGACAGTGGCCTACATACCTCTATTTGGGTGAAATTGTTAAAAGGACAACCCCGTCTTTTGTTCACTAACTAAAAAAGTCCGCATGTAGAAAAATTATCAGTTACAATAAATGGACTACCGAATACGGATATCCGTGTCTTGTAAGAGGTTTAAGAGGCATTAAGCCGTATTTTTATTTTAGCTTTTTCAGAAGAAAAAGTGACGAAACATATAAGAGGAATTTAATTGTAATAAAAATGGAAATGGTATTAAGGCAATAATCCATCTTACTTATTGGTTAATTACAACTATGTAGGTTATTTGTTGTTCTAATATAATATTGATTAAAAAATCTACCTTATTATTTCAATAATCGGTAATTTTATTATATGTGAAAAAGTTTTTAACTTCTATACTGCCTGGCAATAAAATGGGGTTGTTAGACGTGTACGTTTTGTGTGTTATTATTAAGTTATTAATGTTATTATTGATTGATCCATTTATTTCTTACATGACATTTACACGTTTTTTTTAACGCGTGAGCTTATAGATGATAATATAATGTATTTGTGCTTATTTTTGTTAAATGTGTTCATATTTTAACTTAATGGTAGTGTTTAATGCTAAGTAACATCATCGTGAAAAGTGGTTGAAAAAGAACTTTTACGAAGTTTCAGTCTTGTCCGTAAAACTTCAATATTTCTCCACGTAAACTGTATATTTCCAGGAAATGGTGAAGTTTAAGTAAAAATATTGTGCCATCTAATAATTAATGGGAACCAGTTCAAAATCAACGTCAGTATCCTGTACGCAAACAGTGGTGGTGGTGCGGAAATAGGTTGAAAGGTAGTTTGGCACGTTGAAGAATAAAGATCCGATGTGAAGATAAATGTAAATAATTTGCCAGAGAGAAAGGAGACAAAGGTGGTGTAGTTTCGCCGAGGAGGGGCGGGGGGACAATAATTCACCTTAATCCCTCTGCCCCTCCTCTGCCGCCCCCGACCACCCCCTGGGTCCTACCTCTAATCGCGACAGAGGCGAAATCCCCTGAACCCCACCTCTCTGAGACATTTGTTAACCACCCTCGCGTCTTTTCTTTATTTTCGCCCTTTTTTTAATAATCCCTTTGAGTTCGCCAAGCTAAATGTTTTCTGATAAAATAAATAGCTACTTAAACACAGGCAAAAGTAAGAATAAATCAGTTGCTCCGCCCCTACTAAATTTTAATACAAAACCTCCCAAAGTGGATTTCTTTGACAAAGGGCCATTTACAAAGTGTACAATCAATACTTTTTAAATAATTTTCTTTTGTAAAACGTTTTAATACAATTTTTTCATTGATAAAATATACTGAATTTTATTGCTAAAAAATGAATATTTGCTTTTCTTTTCAATAACAATAAAAACTTAAATTTAGAAACCATGTCAAATATCTTTGAATGCTTAATTAAAACTTCAGTGATATTCATCTACTTCACTTTTAAAAAAAAGAAATTTTATATATATATATATATATATATATATCTTTATTTACTGAAATATGTACTATAT
>CM077099.1:6216001-6275558 GCA_039619505.1 Cimex hemipterus | reverse complement strand
GAGAGAGAGAGAGAGAGAGAGAGAGAGAGAGAGAGAGAGAGAGAGAGAGAGATAAAAAGAGAGAAAGAGTCATTTAACTTGCACAGAGATCAATTTGGATGGACGCCTGGTGCATTTTGGCGTGCCTTATCCAGCTTACAACCCTTTCGAACTTGATAAGATCAACGGCTTAAACCTCTCCCGCCAGAATAATCAACGAAGATTTTAATCTTGAGTGGTTCTTGTGAACTAGATTAGGATGACTCTACGAATTACTTATCGAGTTTTTAGATGTATGTGCTGTCGATTCTCTACTATGTAATAAATGCAAAAAGCATACACAACCTGGCTTAGCTCAGAAAGCAAATCACCTACTTGCTTAACTCCGTGGAGTATTTGCTCCCTCCAACGGAAACTGGAAACGAAGTTTGTCAAAGCTTGTAGCTTAAAAACCGACGTGCCACCTGTCTTTATTGTTTCATCGGGATCAGCGATCGATTGGGATTTGGGAATTGGATAGATAATTATGGACACGCCTGGAAAGATCAACCGCAGAGACAGTCAGAGGTAGTGTCCGGCCAAAATGATGCATCAAATTGACAATCTATAAGACCCTAAGTTCCTAATCAGAGGAGCTCTCGTCTTCAAGACGCCTCCTCCCACATCCTACCCTTCAGAAGCAGCTGCCGGATTGTCCTCGAATCAGAAGTCTTACAGCCTCCTCCTTCCCCAACAGAAGTAGGCTATCACTTTACAGTGCAAGCTCTCCCTCAGGGTTCACCAGGACCTGATCGGCTAAGTATTAATAACGTTTTGCCGTAGCTACTGTTTGAGGATGTTGAAAAGGCGGAACGCGTCTGACGACCAAAACAGGGAGAATAGGCAATAGGTCCAACACTACGCAGACCCCCAAGAAACAATTTCACAGTTAATATAGTTTTCATTGTTAGATTTCTTCAACTTAATGTCTCGTCTCCTATAGAACCATTTCCTTGACCTATATTTAATAGTGAATGTTATCCATGAAATTCAATGTTTTTGCAGAATCACTTTGAGCGCTGTCTACTCATTTTATTTATTAGAGAAAAGCATTAATATTGGCTTGTGTGCCATGTGCGCATGTAAGCGTTAAAATACAAATAACAAATAGGTTTTTAATGGTACCTCCCCCGTTTCTTATTTGTGGGCGTTCCGCGAAAAATTTCTCGCAACATTACCCCAAAAACGTAACAGTGTTTACTCGTAAAATGAGTGTAACACCCCTGGTTGAGGATTTTCTGGATGGAAAACCAATATCGTTAGAATCACATCTCACTGAGCAAATTGCTTCTCGCCCTTTGTGATGTTTTGATAGCGCGTGAAAGTAGAATCCGAACGGAAAAAATATCCGCGGTCTTCTTTCACACCCGCGGAATAGAAAAAAGTGGTCCTTACCTTCCAGGAGAGTCGTCCCGTTGTACCACTGAATCGTTGGAATCGGCTTGGCTCCACCGGAAGAACAGGTCAAGGTGATTTCGTCGTCTTCGGTCAACGGGCCGATCTTTGACCCGTTCGTTATCTCTTTCCCGTCTCCTTCAATTGTAATGAACTCAGGTTTAACTGAAAAATATAAAAAATAAAATCACATTAGCAAGTTATTTTATAAATTAAATTGATAAGTTAATATTTTTATCATGTCAAAATGTCATTCACTCTCAAAACGACACACAAGAATGGCACTAACGCAGAAAATACCACTTTGAGCCCTGATGATGAGCTCAATAAAGATCGAAACGTTGGCACGACAAAGAAAATGTTTTTCTCAAACCTACGTCATAACAGATCCTAATAATCATTATCACGAATCAAATATTATTAACTAGTAGCGGTATAAATTTAAAAAAGAAGAAGCAAAATATTTACTTTTAATCATCTAGTTATCAAGAGACAACTCATATTACCCTATAAGACGAAAAATATATTTAAAAACATCCTCGATATAAGTACGTGATGTTTAAATATATTTTGTTTTGTCATTCAATTCAAAGGTTGTGCTTTCCAAGCAGATGTTTAGCCGCTTCACGCATGATGTTTACGTCAAGTGGGTTAAATATTTGCCATACATAACCGGCTTTCAAAGCTGCAGGAGTATAGCGGTTAATTATTCTATATTCATAGTGTTTTTTTGCTGAGAATCGCGCGTGAAACTCATCGTCTACAATTTCTAATTGAGCACGATCATGATTGTGTACTAATTTTTCAGTTATAGTTCCTCAATTTTGTTGAAGGGAACGTTTATTTACAATATAAAATACTTGTCTTCTTTAATCTGGTTCTATAGCATTTCAGATTTTTTCATTTTATTGTTCTTGAATCATTCTTTGAAGTTTCAAAATAATAATAGATGTTTATGCTTGTTAATGTTGAAAATTGTAATAGTCTTACAGTCGTGATACAGGAGAAGTACTTCTCGAAAGCTAGAGCGAGTTGTTCATTTTGCATTTGGCCTCAAACTCTGACCGTCTCTGACTGGAACTTGTTTTAGGCTGACATTTAATTGTATTCGTGAAATTAGATAAGCAATAATTCTGTAATTTAGTTTGTCTAATAATACAATAATTTCTAAAAAATGATTTAATTCATGATCTTTTGCGTATACAAACATTTCACACTTCACTCTCTCTTCGCTCGCTATCTCTTTTTTATTTCTTACCCATTTTCTTTTAGATTCATGAAGACAAGTTATTACAATGTTTACAGTTGGTTATGCATTATCTTGACAGTCATGTTCAAGGGAAATCGCAGATGCTAGTAATCTCATAGCAAATGTTTTTACTGTCGTATGGTATTATTGTGAATATATTTTCTGGGTTTTTAATTATTTATTCCTTTTTCGTTGTATAATTATTACAACCAAACCATTTTATTTAGAAAATATTATTTTCTTAATTATCATTTTTTGGACTAGGTTACATATTAAATAAATATAGCTATATCGATTAAATCATTAAATAAATAAATTGTTTGAGCCAAATTAATGCCAATATACAGACGTCAAATTGTAATATTGTGATATTTTTGGGTTAAATATAATTTACAGCATTACTCTCCTTGACATTTCTTGTTTGTAACGGCCTTTTAATTAAAAAAATTTTTTTGCATATTGCAACTTTTAATTAAATATTACCTTGCCTACGACTTTGAGTAATAAATTTTCTTAACGAAGGATTTTGAAGTTAACCTGCTCCAGGGGATCTGGGTAAATTAGGTCGTAAGTTTTTAATACCAGTTAACCTCTGTCGGCGTAAATCTGGACAAGGTTAAAACCGGGACGACTTAATGGCAATGAGGATTGTCCAGGCAAAGTTAGAGCCCTGCACACAAGTTGAAACGATAATGTATAGTTTAATAGAGGGTTCCCGACCACCGGGCTTAGATTAAACCGGTCCCAACTTGAGATTTAGCCGGATTATGGAAAACCAGGGTATGAACTCGGGAAGAGAAAACAAAGTCTCGTTCGTTAACTGCACATGGTGGCCGTCTAAAATTTAAAATTTTAAAATCCCTTCTGGTTAATGACAGTTTTATGGTGGTTTCCCTGTTTGATGGGGAGAGTTAACCGCACGCAGCGTGGATATTAAATTGGTGGTACGGCAATTAAACGGCGGGCGTCAGGCCGGGCTTCACTTTCATATGAATTAACCTTACCGAGGGGAAATATTGAAGGAGAAGAGGTAACCCCGGTAATCAGAGCCACCCAACCCTCTTCCACGAGCTTGAAAAAAAAAAAAAAAAAACAGTTTAGCTAGGAGAACTTTGCACATCGTTCCGTTGATAACATAATAACTTAAACTTTATTGCATAGTTTTTAAACGGACAATTTCAAAAATAATGTGTACATTTTTATTATAGTAAAACGTCAGACAGTTAATAGTACGCTCTACCATAAAACATCCTCAGACATTTCACAGTATCTCTCCCGGAATACATTCATAGAGCAATTTCGAAAGTTCATACGGTGCTTTGAAGGTAAAATGGAAGAGGAATGTTATATGAGCTTCTCCTCGGGTGAGTATTAAAAAAGACGGGGGTTGTATGTCTCCCTGCGTATATACACCTCTTTCGGTTCAACCCCTGGAAACTAAATGAAAATGCTTTAGTTGTCAACCTCCGGTGTGGTATAATATGAAACCATCTGTTTTTGCATGCTTAGTTTAAGTGCAAATAATCAATTATAAATCGAAAAGTTAACAAATATTTCATGAATTGGTCAACAACGAAAATATTTTTTAATCCGTGCATTATTCGGTTTTATTGAACCCCTTATAAAATACTAACTTTTTCTGTTTATAAATTATACTTCTATAAAGAATGATTTACTTGATCTGCTTGTAGGTCTATTTAAGTAAAATAATGTAATCTTTAATTACTGTTAAGTTTATAAAAGAAAAACGTATACATCGGGGATATAATCATTAATTGATTATAAGAAGTTTGATCTAGTTCTATGTTATCAATTTAAATCAATAATCATACTTTCTGATTAGTTGGATATATTCCTCAAAACACAAACCAACGATTTTTCAAATTCCTCTCAATCCGGGCCAATTTTTTAAATTATGACCTGTGTTAAATGTAAACGTAAAATCAAAATTGTTGAAATTGATCCTAGGTGACGTCGAATCGTACAGCTATCGTGCAATCGGACCCAATGGCATCTTTTAAAAAGCTACTCTCTTTAAAATGTACTTTCAACAATAATATGTTTAATTTATTAATGATTTACTAAATTGGTTTAATAAAAAAGAAGCCTCAATCCCAATAATGTAATATAGTTACATAAATAGTTAATCTTGAAGTAATGATATTATATATACATAATAAAAATATAAATAAATATATGATTGCATAAAATATCGGGCTGATATAAAGCTTTCAAGATTCGATTGATATGTATCCTCTTCATGAGGGATTTACAGTTACTTCCGATGATTTAAACGGTCACCAAACATAAAAATCTACTTACAAAATTTCAAATTTTATGATAGAATATTCAGATGTAGGTAACAGTATTGTAATGTAGAATCATTTGTGGTAGATCTCGTCAACTTTACCAACCTACAGTTAAAATTTTTTTTATGGGCATAATTTGAAATAATGTAAGTAGAATTTTATATTTTTACTTTCATTGGAAATAGTTTCAAGGTCCTGATGATTACTCGAAAAGTTGACGAAGGAAGAGAGTGTTTTTCGTTCTTTCAAATTCGCCTTATCATTTATATTATATATGCAATCATAACAATGTCTGAATTTTTCTGTTTTGATGGCATAATAAAATTGTTGTTGGTTGTTCTTATATTTTTTAAATGTTTAATATTAATCCGAATATCTTGATTTTACCAAAACATTTTCGTCTTATGCATGACAGCTTCTGTTATAATAAATTATTCAAATTTGAGCAAAACGATGACAGCCAGTGCTTCTCGAGAAAAGGTATGAGCATTGAAGTGAAACATCTCCGCCATTTGATTTGCATTAGACGGAGGAAAGTGCTCTCCTCAATGCGAAGTGCTCTCTTCCATTTACCATCTACTATATACCACAGGTAGTGAGTCAGTCGTATGAGTTAGACGAAAGCCCGCCGGCCTACCATAAACGTTTGCCAATTATCGCATTCCTGAAAGAAGCCAATTTCATGGACGACCTGAGGGTGGATTAACGGCGTTAATATAAGGTCGGCCCATTACTTAGCTACCGTTCAAAATAGCCCAGTCCGTATTCGTGTCCCAACCGCTGGAATTTATATAGAATTCCGTAATATTCTCCCCTCTCGTCTTCCATTGTCTCACGTAAATCTTCTTGGGCAAACGTTTGTAACTGTCAAAAATTGTCCCCATCTGCTTTGAGTAATCCTCTCTTGTGATTTCCGTGTAATAACGAATTTGGGTTCGGATCGGCTATAAATACTGGCGGTAGGAGGACAATACGTCACCCCCTTCACCGGGTAATTTGTCCTTCTTGTCCCAACCCACAGTTCCTAATCCCGCGAACAAACTTGTCCCGTACTAACAAGAGAGGGAGAAACGGCCACATTTCCTGTTGGGACCTGCAGCTTATCACCTGAATTAATCCTTTTATCAAACTCGACCCACGTCCCCCCCCCTAAATTCACGGCTTGACACTTTTCGTCGTAATCTCGAGTTTATAACAAATTGGTTCTGCAATTTAAAAATACTGTCGTGTAACATATTTTATGCAATTTATATAACGATTTCGTTTGAGTTTTTTTATTGCAGCTACTTCTAAAACAACCCTATTTCCTTTTTATAACGATTATCCTGTTGCCATTGTTAAATATGTATTCTAATAATTCCCATTTTTAACGCAAAAAATCTATTCAGCAAACGCACACACAAGGTACTTTATACAACTCATTATTTCACACTTGGAACTACAATAAAATTGGTGCATTATAATATTAGAGATCAATAAAGTGAAACTTGTAAAATTTAAGAGTAGGATGATTAAAAACAGTTTAATATATTTATTTTTTAAACTTGCTAATAGTGTTTTCAAAGACACATTTTACAAAAATGTATTTTAGCATTTATTTGCGACGGTAGTCAGTTAACTGACTGTTAGAATTGAGAATTCCAAATAAGTTTTATTTACGATGGTATTAAAAACAATATTCTCAGTTAGACGTTGCCAAGTTATATTTCTTAGAAGCTTTAAATCATCTATAACAGTGAGTGTAGGGTACCCTTTTCTACCCGTCGCCTCACAACTTGCTAACATCCTCTATATCTTTTGGAATAAGAGAGTTAATTTTCCGGAAGAAAGTTTTCGTATGTCTTTCCTTCTTCCACGCGTTCTTTCTCAGAACTACAAGTGTGTCAAATTTAGTATCGAATTTTCCTTCTAACTGACGCAATATTCCAACATTATGTTTTCGTTATTTGCCAACAAGTTACGTTATATTATTAAAATTAAACATTAATTTGTTTATATTAAATAAATTAAGTTCGATGAACTTTATCTTACTTTACAATATTTAATGTATTTACGGTATTAACGAAATTGCACATTTATATTGAGTAAGCTTGGCAAGTGAATATAAATTTCGCTAGAACGTGAACAACAGATGTTATAAATAAAAAATATGATTACGTTACTTCATCCCTTTTCCGTTAGTAAAGTAGATATTGAAATCATAATAAACATGGGGCTAGAAAATAGAAAAGTAAACATTGTTTCACGCTGACATCCGATGTTTGCATTGAAATGAATATTTGTAAGGAACGGATCGAGGATGGAATTTCTAGGCGGCCAAGGTAGAATTACCGTGGAACACCCATGGATAAGAGTGTCCCTGGAAAGTGTTGTCCGAACGTGATTTTCACAGATGTGAAACCATGGCAAATAAGCAATTCATCGATTTTCCCTTTTTTCTCGCCAGTTCCATTCCAGTATAATCAACGAAATAACTCTATAAAAACATTCAATTTCCTGATTTCATTTATCAACGGCCTTTGAGAAATACACAAATTAACTAATGGAACACGCGCACAATAATCTGACAACGGGAAATGTTAACTCTCTTTATTCTCTCTCCACTGGTGATTTTAGCATAATTCTACATAAATTTGAATGAAAGAACATAAATAAATACAGCAAGCATAAACGTAAGTCAACTCACTTTTGAATCGAAACCAATTTAATTGGTCTAATATCCAAGACTAGCCCCGCATTTTACATTAATTATGGCTACGGCAGTCATATTTCGAATGTTTAAATAATCAAATTTCGGTTGTGTTGAAGTTTTGTGTGCGTATCATTGGTGGTATAAACAACATACTTTGTTTTAGCTTCAAACAATTGCGATTATGACAAGCTTTGATGAATATTAAAAGGTCTACTAAACCCGTACGACATCCGACTGTTGCGTAAGTGCTGGTACTTATTCCCGTTCTAGAAGTGTCGTAATCATTACCAGGATAATAGTTCAATTGAATGTTTATATACAATTATACAACTATATACAATTAAAATTAATGGAATACAAATAAATAACAAACATTCCTATTCATTTTTGAGCAGTTTAGTTAATTTGTTTGTTTAAGGAACAGCCTCTTTGTATAAAGGCGATTTAAAAAAAATATTTTATTAGAGCAATTTCGTTTAAAATAGTTTCATCTTTTCAGGCAATACTTTTAAAATGTTCACTAAATATTTCATAAAAGAAAAGAAATTTCTAAAGGGTCTAAAAATGGCCTCGCCCGACAAATAATTTTTAGTCTGATTATTTTAACAATAGGGCAGGAGAAATCGTTTAAACTTAGAATTGTCCTCTCTTTTGTTTTTATAAAATAATTTGAAATCACGGGAAAAGTCTAAAAGTTTAAAAATTCGTTCTGAAAACAATATTGTCAAGAGGGCGGAAGTTTTAAGCGGTTAAGTTTATTAACTTTCAACTTTCCTTCAGCTTAAAGTGTTACACACCTTTCGTTTATCATTAATTAATAATTTTTACTGCTTCTTTATTAATAAGCTTAAAATATTAACACGATCTATTTAAGTTTTTTTTTCGTCTGAGTCTAACCTAAGAAATTTAACGGTCGAAATTTGTTCCGAATTGAAAGAAATCTCGGCGAATCTTTGCCTGATTCTATCCTGTTTTATATCCTTTACGGACTAGCCAATCTAGACCAAGCGTGGAATCCGTTTTCAATATTTTATAAGATTAGGCCACAACATAGAGGCTACTATTTGTTTCAAACAAGCCCCCGGATTATTATTAATTTGTTATCCAAGTAATCACATAGTCGTCAAGTATTCATGTTGAATAGTGGGTCAAGCAAATTCCTCGCCGACCTTTAAAACCCGTTTAATATTCATGCAGTTTTGAAGCGTATCCTAGATTGTCTTCTATCCCTATTTATATAGATGTTCTCACGGAGTGCTGATAGTGGGGCGGTGCAAGTTGTCTCCACGAGGGGAGGTTTGAGTGAAGGGAATTATAATTAAATGAAGACCCAACCAACAGATGGCAGCTATTACAAACCACCGTGCCATCTTCGACGCTGTCAGTTGGCCCACCATTTGATATTAATTTAAGGAAACTTCTACGAGCTATTTGGTACGATTTTTATAAGGCTACTACCGTGTCTCCATCAAAAACTTAATGAACAACAAGAAAACAAATGACATTTCGAGGAAAAACGCTCGTTTAGGGGGACAGTGTGGCTTAGAGACGACAAATAAAGCACCGTATACAGATGGCAGCGTTATTGGTCCGGAACGGCAGAGAAGCCCTGGAGATTGAAGTTGGCCTCTCAAAAGTTTGAAGTTTGAGAAGAGGGATCGATATTCAGAATGGGCCATACACGGCTGATTCATATATATTCGGTTAGCATTAATCGCGTTTCAGAGATTTATATAGAATTTATATAAAAACATTACATATTGGCATTGTGAAAATATTGTCTCATGTACCTGAAAAGACCCTGATTTCATAAGGTACGAGCTTAGAAGGTTAGTTTAGTATCAAAACTTAATCAAATACAGGAAAACAAATGATGATAAATAAAGTAGTAAAACGGTACGCACGAAAAATGGCATGCGAAAAAGTTCACAACAGAACCGTCGCAAAAACTACAGGCAAAACCATGAGACGTAAGACGTTTTCGGACTAGATGATAACTTGACTGCACGAACACAGTAGACTGCGGAGGTATATGGAACAAGCCTGTGCAGATACTGTTAGAAAGAAGAAATCGCGAAACATGTCCTCTGTTGGTTTGAACGTCTTGCAGGCTGAGACTATCACTCCTGGGAGAGAAAAAGTCCGTGCCTGAAGTCACGGGCATCCGCGATGATATTAAATAAAAGTTCTTAAGCTTTGCAAAGACCTTACAATAGAGATTGCACAGTAGATAAATAAATACTGGTTGAGTGAGTAAGGCCGTAAAGAGGCCAACTTAACTTTGGCTTAAGAAAGGCTTGACACCCAGAGTTATGGGTGATCTGTATATGATTTTCGTAGAAAAATGAAATTTTTACCAGAAAAGCCATCCGACATGAGAACAGTACATAAGCGTGTTGAGCCTCCTGTTCAGATTTTTAGAAAGGGATCTTGTCGATTGGATACTCGGCGACTATTTTTTGGCGTATTCAGTTATGTTAGATGTTCTGTGTGGTAGAAATTATTTATGTTCATGGAATGTATAGTCTGGGAGGGTCAATGTTGTCAATAGATGCCGAATGGGACATTAACAAGGAAAAATATTATTTAATACATCCTTCTGCGCAACAGAAATAATATAAAATCCGAATTACAAAACAATTATATTCCTTGTCATAAAATGAAGAAACAAAAATGAAATCTCAATTAAATTAATTATATAAAAAAAAATCTTATTTTCAGTTATCAGTTCTCAGCTAGTTCTTCTTACGGCGAAAGAAGTGCCAGTTTTGCTAACCATTTTTAACTATTGGCATATGAACTGTTTACATTTGTATATATTAAAAACCAAAATATCAAAATTTTGTTGACAACCAATTTGAACCAACAAAAAATAAAAAATTTTCTAAATAAATTATTATTTCCCTCATTACTAATAATCATTTAACTTGAAAATTATAAAATTCAATTAATTAAAAATTGACCCTCACCAAAAAATTGACTTTTGGTAAACTAATTAATACATTGTCGAGCAGGGGAGTTATAATATAAATTGGTTTCATCTGATTACTATTAATAATAAATTAGTGCAATGTCCATAAAAACTAGTGTTTTTGGATGGATTTTTAATGGATAATAGAAAATGTTTAACGTCGTTTACTCTTCGTCCAGTTAACCTAAAGGGTAGTTGGTCGTGAAGCCTTCCTGTATGGTACGTATTACTTTTTTGTATTTACTACTTTATTTTATAACCATCGATGAACTACATAAAAAAATGTTCTTTTATTCACGTTCATAAACTTATCAGGGATTTTCGAAAATAAAAAAACAATCCCATTGCAATGTGTGTAATAAAACTTTATCACCATGCACTTACTGATAACATGTCGAATTTACAATAAACTCTTAACTTTACAACCCAAACTTTTTGTTGACAGATTGAATTCAGCATGCATTGACCAACCCGCTGGCGAACAGCCACCTGGACATAATCAGTTACAACTTTAACTTGAAACACTTCTAAACAACTCAAAATTGAAGGTATTCACTATGAAAACCATTTAACCCAAAAAAACTATCCACAAATAAATTATTCCAACTAGGAGGAATTCCTTTCATCTAAGGTTTTTGGTTGAGATGAAAAATTAGTGTCACAAGCTGGATTCGAACCCTCGACCTTCGGCTAAACATACTTCTGCTCTAACCAATTGAGCTATTGTAACTTAGATCCCCAGTGGAGCAAGCTATTAGAGCTATTAGCTAGAGAGAGTAATAACTTCTTTCAATTATTAAACTAATCATTCAATTAATAATTCTGTTCATCTTAGGTTTTTGGACGGGTTCGAACCCCGCTCGTGACATTAATTTTTCATTTCAATCAAAAATATTAGTTGAAAGGAATTATTGATTGGAATAATTAATATGTTCTATTATGACCACTAAACAAATATTGATAACTGTAATAAATTACTTAGAAAAATTTGAACAGCAATTTAAATAATAATTTTTTTATCTTAAAAAATACCTTATATAAAGATTAATTAACTGAAAAACGTTACTCAGTCAATCGGACCACGAATTCAAATGAATTTAAATAACATTTATTTCTTACTTATATGACTCTTAAATTTCTATAAGCCTCTTTAAAACGTTTGATGAAATTTTGCACTTCAATTGTAAAATATTTAAAGGTTTCATCCTTTTCTAAGCTAAATTGTTTATTTTTTTAAGGAAAAGATTGAATAAACGGAGAAAAAAATTTAATGCTTTAAACGTTGGAGGATATACTATTTTATAGCCACTTAAACCTCTCCTATCTATCCTTGAAAAGTGGCAAGTTCGCACGTTTGACAAATTCGCTCATATATTCATTATGCTCGGAACGCGGTCTCATTACTCTGCACTCGGAACGAGGGAAACCTGGAAGAGTTAGGCGTTTCGCCGGGTAATCTTCAAGGGGGGATAGGGAGATGAAGAATTTTATGCCCGCTTAAGGTTTTTACGCCCCTCGCCCCCTTTTCTTGCAAAGATATTTCACCGCCTTTTAATCCTCTTGCTCTTTGTCTTCCCCGAAAAGGGAGCCCTAGAGGTAAGACAACTTTTGTATCTTATTATATAAGTTTAAAAGTGGGTAGGATCGTTGGCGCAATAATGCCCGTTACACCCTGCTTTTCTTCAGCCTATAAGAATTATCATATAAACGCTTTAACTGCGGTGTGCTGCGTCCTTTTAGAAATAAAGGTGCCCTTTTTCAAAAATATAGAGCCTGTGGTATTGTTCGGGATTCAAACTGTGCCGAAACTTATTCACTTACCTCTTTTCTAAAAACTTTCATTGCTTAACGATTTTAATTATGTCGGGTTGTGATGAGGAGATTTCGCCGAAAACCCTTTCAAACATTAATCGTCATTATTTATCAAACGCTTCTTTCAAATTTACGAGGACGGGAGATTATTTAATGAGCACCAAACGCTACTGGAAATTTTTATTTGACGGAAATCTCGTTCAATTTTGCCACGGATTGAAATACAGTTGAGTACAGCCAAGATCTATCGGTCCTAAACTTTCTTTACATTTCACAAACGCATGAAAAGGAAAAAATATTTATGCGTTTTATTTACTATTTTTAGAAATGTTTTGTATATCGTCCAACTACCAGTTGGGACGTATCGAGACAGTATTTTTATTTGTATTTGTTATTTCTTAGTTTCCGATTATCCCTATCTTCCCTGTTTGGATCTGTCAGACGCGCTTTGGCTTCTCGCCAACTTCAATGGGCCAGGGAAATAAGCAGGGTGAGATATGAAATGAACACACTCAGCACAAAAGAAGGCGAGAAGCCGAAACTCAACTAACTGCCTAAAACAGCGGAGATAGAAAAACTCAATAATTCGAACAGACCAAAATATAGGTTCATAACCCCTCAGAGGAAACCTCACAATTTAATAAATTTGTTTTATTCGACTCAGCCATGTCAGTATAAGCTAACTATTACATTAAGTACGGAGGAACCTAATAATTTTTATGAAATATCAGTATGTCTGAGATCCGTATTGTGTAGAAAAGTTAATACACGGTTAGACCAACTATCTACGTATTTATTAGAAGAAAACATGTATCACGACGTGCTTGTCTTGACCTGTTGATGTGCATTTATTTATTTCCAAAAATATATGTTACTTTTTATGTATTCTGGGCGATATGTCACTAAAACTAACAACAGGAGGACTACATTGGTAAGTCATGGAATTGCACCAAACTTTTTTCGGTGATTTTACACTCCAAGATATCGAACACTTATGCACTACTTTTTGTGAAGAGATCCTATTTTAGCCCAAAAAATTGAATTTTGAAACGTTCCATTTTTTAATATTTTTATTTCGCCAGCAGTGAGAAAATGATGGTCCGAGGATGACTGATGCTGGCACACTTGAAAGCAATGTGCCAAGCTTATTTGTTAATGTGTATGCTACAAGTGTGCCAGTATCATCTGTGCCAGGGCCATTAGTCTCTCTACTGGTGAAACAAAGATATTAAAAAAACGGAAAATATTAAATTTCATTTTTTTACGAAACCAGGACATATTCAAAAATGTGACTGATATTTTGCAGTGTAGAATCTCTAAAAACGTTTAATTCAAATATGTGATCTAGGTAGGAGGGGGGGTCGTTCTTCCTGTAAACGTAAATATCAAATGTTTTAGTTTTTCGATCGAGTTTATTTTTAAGCATAGTGATTTATGTAAAATGTGCTAAAATCACGGTAAGTTGCGAATTTTTTTGATATTTTAATATTGGTTTAATAGCAAGATACCTAAGTTTTTTAAACATACAAGTAATGAAGTTGCTTAATCGCTGAAAGTGATGAATAGTGTAAATATCATAAAACATTAATCAAAATAGTTAAAATTTAACATAAGTATATCTATTTAATTAATATGCAAGTTCTTTTTAATGAATTAGTCGTCTTAATAATGTGAAGACATCCCAATTAATCCTCTAATCAATTTCCACCACTCTTCCAACTGGTACAAGTTTTGATCGTTCAGTTGACAAATTTCTAAAATCCCTTCTCAATAAACTGCTACCCACGTTTAACCTCAACGGCAATCTTCTCTGCCCTAATATTCCCTGCCGAAATTCCTTTAATCCCGGTACAAAAGGATTACCTTTATTCCTTCTTGAACGGTTCCTATCGTTACAGATACGTTAGATATTTTACTCTATCGTTTTTAAAGAGTTTTTGTTGGTTGAAAATCATATATAATCTTAGTAATGGATCGTATATATTTCTGTAAATACATTTACGATAAACTACTAAATTAAAATAAATAGATTTGGGAAACAACAACTGACAAACACAAGTGATTTTGATATTTTTCATTTAATTCTGTGATTTGATCGGATGTGAAGAGAAGCCGATTTGATAGGTTGTTTCTAATAATTTTTTTATTACACTTGTTTCGAGCTTTTGCCATCTTCAGTGTTGTGTTTATCGTCTTGCCTTTCCATTCTTATTTCCCTCACCTACATTGCAGACCAAAATAATCGCAAAATATATATCAACCTACATGAAGCTATGCATATTTTTAGTGAAAATCATTAATTGAAATTTATAGAACATTAATAATGTGTGGTAATTAGTGCCCGTTCGATAATGATAATTTGGAGATCGTAGAATGCGGTCTGGTGTGAGGTAGGTTTTAGAAAAACATTTTCTTTATCGTGCCAACGTTTCGACCGATTATTGAGATCATCTTCATGGCCTGGGATTTATGATCGTTGCTTAAATAATAAAAATACTTATGACATTGTATAATGTGAAAAAAATGGATTTATACAATGATTGAAATTTTAAATTGTACTCACTCAAAGTGTTTATTTTCTGTTTCTGTCTTTGTTGCGTGTTTTGTTGAGAGGGCCAGTAAGATATTGATAGTGTATAGTCTACGTTGGATTTTGAAGGGGAGGAGAAGGCATTTTTATATGAGGAGTCGGCTTCTTTGAGCTGAAAGGAGCTGACAATGGGAAAAAATGGTTCCTTTCAGGATTATATAGACGGGGATAATTAGGGAAAGGAAAGCCAAATTGTTGAAGAATTACACTATGTAGTTGTGTGGAATGTAATGTTTGTTTTATATGTTATATCAATCTCTCTATACAACAGACAAGAATGACATATCTACGCAAGCCCTGAAGGTGATCTCTATAAAGATAGAAACGTTAGCACAATAAAAATAGTTTTTCTAAAACCTACGTCACGCAGACCGCATCTCACGATCTCTAAATAAATATTAACAATTCCCAATGAATGGTTTCATACGGCATAGATTTTCTGAAAACAATTTTGAACAAATAGGATAAAACACGATTGAACTCAACACATTTCAATCAGCGTGCATTGGATATAAATTGCACTGGATCGTACTCAGTTTAGATCTTGGTTAAATCGTCATGTCGGAGGATGGCTCAGCATATCGGAGTGCATTGGGACGACTAATCGCTTCTTTAAACTCTCCAACTACACTCGCATCTATTCCCTCTTACCGCTCCTCAAAGAGAACACTGTCGAGAGAATTGTACGGCCTGTTGAACAAATAAGACCCTTTGAAAAGCTGAATGCTCGGATTAAGACTGGCAAAGAAATTTATAATCTCCTCATAACGTTTTACAAACGACATGCTCCGTCTGGCATCGAAATTGGGAGTCCTACCTTGAATGTTTATCGCTCTTTATCTTTATCACTCCACATATAAATGCAATAAACCGTATATGACACGTTTCCTTTGTACAGTCCACTAATTGGTGTATACGCAAACGCAATGAATGTAAGTAGAGCAGAGGTGACCAAAGCTGAAGAAAATTATTTAATACATACATCATATAAACTGAAAATAAATACACAGGTATAATTTTTATGTGCCCTCAAACGTTTAAAACTTAGGCAATTGTTTTTATTATTCAAAACATTAATTCTCTCAAGTGACCCTTAAGTCTAATAACAAATCAAATTTAGTTTAGTTTAAGCAGTGATATATAAATAAATTAAATTAGACGATTTGTGAAACTAATTTTGAACGTATACGTTTATAGATGGAACTAATAACAGAGAAAAGCAATAATTATATAGACTTATATACCCATTTATGCCTTTACTATTATTTTATAATCGGATAAACTTTTGTTGTTTGGGACGAGGAAGCACCAATTTCAGGAAAGCATTTTTTGGCAATAGTAGTACGAAGAATATTAGGCTTGTGTCTGATCATCCTTTCCAAAGAACGGATCCTATGGGCCAAGATAAAATATGTTAAATCTTTTAAATAATTGTTTTAGGTATGTGATACTTCCTTTTTTCCTCTACATGTTTCAAATTTATTGTTTAAGAAAAAAACATGTCAGGTACTATTAGCTGAGTTTAGATTATATAAAAGTTACAAAAGCCCCAAATGCTTGTAAAGTAGCCTAAAACATGTTTTTTTAAAAACAAAATTACTTTTTCTAAAGCCCTTTTTAAAACTTCAAAGAACTGATCTTGATTGCAATATAAAATATTTTGCCATTTTTTCTCGCTGATGTCTGGTGTTCAATTTAAGTATTCATAACATGTCTGGATTTAAACTAAATCGGACGTTATTACAACCTTAGAAAGCTTTCAATTTTTTCTTCGAGTTTATGTCAACAATGTATTGAAATATTTTTTTAGACCGCATCTCACGACCTCCCAATAATTACTGAAAACATTTGTACTCAGTGTTTGTTGGAATGCAGAAAAAACTTCTCAATTTTGTTTCTTCCTGACAAAAATCTTTGGGCAAGCAAATTCATGGCCACTATTCAAATACAATATATAATCATTTTGTGATGAAGCGACGTTGCAGATCAGTAGAAAACTAATCAACTTGACATACTTTTGGCCTGCGTGCTAGAGTATATAGGAAAGAACGGTTAGACAAGTGGATAATATTTTTCGACCTAGTAAGTCCAAAGAAGTTTAATTGAATTCGGTCTTCTTCTGTCCGTAGCGTCTCTGTGTCGATTAACAGCTTGTCCATTCAACCCTAGAGTTAGTTGATTAGTGATCTGAACTGTCCACTGTAAACTGCTTAACAATTAATCAGGCAAGAGGTCGTTTTAACTATTGTCTAATTATCAAGTAACCAGCCAGATTTCCAACTTTGTCTGTTGTATAACAGACCACACTTTAATTTGTGATAGTATTTTTGATTCCTGTATCGTTTCGGGATTTATTGTTGTATTATCAAAGTATGAATATTTAGAGAAGCGGTTTGCGTGCCAGCCTACGTTCACTGCGGGTCAATTTATAGATTTTAGAGAGCAATCCCGTTTCAATCTCAATTGCATCTATCCTGCTGATAACATCGGAAAAAATCAAGTAAATGAATCTCGTGATCGAGCACATCACGAAACACATGATTAATAATTGTCCAGAATATTTAATAAAGGATTGCAAAAATTGTAATATTTTCAATTTTGTGTGGTCGACAATTTTTGAATAATTGTCAATTTTTGTTTCCCTTCAAACCAAAATAGATTAAACTCGTGCTCGTGTCAGCCGTTTGATCCATGTAAATAGATGTTCACCGTGATGTAAAGACGTTATGCGTTTGACATAAACAACGAAAACAGGCTCCTCCGGATGTGGTCAATAGTGCCGAACCCAGATCACAGGATGAACTAAACATCCATGTCTACAATGGCTGGTGACGTGCGATACCAATCGATATGGGTAAATTATCGAGTATTTTCTTTCAATACCGAGTAATTTTAGTATGGAATATTGTGATTCGGTACAAGTACTGTATCGAATACTTTTTGTAATATCGGAAAGTATACTCAAATAGATTTTTCGTCAGGTGTTAAGTAATATTAAATTACTATTTCTAGTTCGAAACTTACCTCTCATCAAACTAGGAATGGCTGAGTTACTGTTCAGAGCACCGTAATTCCGGTAACTGAAAATTCTTTCCTGCGTACACCTCCCACTTTAACTTTCAGTAATTTATTATAAAATTTTTTTCTCTTCAAGCACCTAAAATATGTTCGCCTTCCTTCTCGTAGGTAGATATCTAATCATGACTCCTTTTAAAAGTTAGGCATGAGGTTATTTCCGTAATTTCCCTAAGAAATCGTTGGCATCTTGTAAACTCAGGAATACAGTGGTAATAAATAATTTCTTTTCCAATATTTGAACATGAAAAACCCGCCGATCATTTTTCTCCAAACTCAGTAACGAAAAATTATTGGAATATTAGTATGTGTGTTTCCTTGTTCTTATCTACGTATCCAATATATGTAAAATACTTAAAATGAAAGGAAAAATCCCTGCAATTTCTTGATTATTTTAACACGAGTGTCTTTTAACCGAAGTCCGGAATAGTAAGTTGATCATTTATGAATAAAAACAACGTATTCATATGAGTAAGTACTTCTTATTGTCCAATAATTTCTGTTGACACTTGAGTAGTATCGAATATTTCTTTCGAATTCGAGTACTGGTATTGAATATTTTCGGTATCACACGTCACTAACAATAGCATTATTCTGCAGCATAGTCAGTCACGAAAGCTTTGTGAGTCGTTTCTAAACGGTTTACCGTTATGAAAACCGCACGTTATAAACTATTATGAAGAAAAAAAGTATTAATTTTTTAATTAAACGACCATTTTCCCGTGGGAGGGCTAATAGCCTTTTTCTTACCTACTAAGAAGGAAAGTTTGTCCCCCGAGTCGCTAATACCCTCCTCCATACATCAAGAGACATAATCACCAGGGGGGAGTCGGAAAAACTCTAAGATGTTGGCGGAGGGAGGAGGGAACGCGGTAATGATTGATGTCTGGGTTATTAGAGTGGAATAGAGAGGCCGGTTTCCACTGACGACACTCGTGGGGCCATCCACTTATCTCCAACACTCTTTATATGACTGCCCTTGTTTTATGATCATGATTTATAGCACCAAAAAAAAAAAAAAATGGTTTTTCTGTTCGTCTATTGTTCAATCCCCGCTAAAGATAGTCACGTTCAATTATTCGTTTATGCAAATGAGTCGTAGACGGTCCATGCACTGGAAACGAGAGATGAAAATAAACCGAATGCGCGTGGGCTCATTCGAATTAATCCCGTACTGAGATAATCCGTATTGGGTTTTGTTTTTGTCAAATAAAAAAACATATCCCCAGCTCAAGCAGAGTAATATTTCATTAATGGAAATTCAATTTTCGATGGGAAAGACTTTTCAAAATTAAACGCATAAATATTTATACATTCAATGCCAGTTTAACAAAAAGGCGCGCTCAAATATACGTAAAACATTAGTCTGCATTAACTATATTTTTATAATTCCTGATAATTATTAATCAGTTTGTTATCCATTAAATGATTAATGTATTTTATTGTTCCCGCAGTAAAAATTATTCAGTTTTAATCTGCTTTAATTAATTTAATCATAAAGTGTAAAAGGGCATTCTATGTCATGTGTTGTTTGAACTCGGCAAAAATTAATCACACAATCAAACAAAAGCTCAAATAGGAATGTATGAAAAGCAAGATCATCCATTTATATAAGTCTATTGTTATTTACATAGCTACAAATTTATTTTCTAGGAAAGAATAGTCTTAAAAAAGACTTGTTTTTAGCACAATTTTAAAAATCAACTATGTTGTAAGAAAATTTTTACTTCAGGCTGTGTTTTGTTTCAAACGAAGTTATCTTAAACATATAAACACGTATTTCATTTTTTGTTTTGTTTGTCTTTCCCCCATTTATTTTCCAATATCTCCAAATACTTCAAAGATATAATCATGTAAATAATGTTCACTAAAACACTTGAAATTTGCTTACTTATTGAAGATATATGCAAATTTATGTTGCTTTTAGCAATTGTTATAGAAGAAGAAAAATCTATATCACGTTCAATACTTCCAAGCTATTTTTTTAATGTACTTCTTAATATTTATTATTTTTCTTATACACATCATCAAAAACGAAACCCGATGTCAATTTTATAAATTATCATTTTTTTTTAGTAAAAAGATATAATTGATGGAAAAAAACATTTTAATGATAATATCACACAACTGTTTTCGCTTTATTTTCATTGATTGTTCATTGATGTGTTGGTTGGTTGATTGGTTTTCATTGATAGACTAGAAAATCTTCGCAATAAAAATATGAGATGAAAAATCTATATCTTTTTTTATCAATTGTTTTCTTGATTTAATCCATATGTATAAAAATGTTTATTTACATTAACCCACCATACATATATACTCCCTTCATAAACTACATATTGAAACCAGGAAAGTCACCAACAAATCCTACTAATTATAGACCTATCAGCCTTCTCAGCACAATAAGTAAAATATTTGAAAAAATACTGCTGACACGTATAAACCGTCACCTCTTCTCCAACAACATTATTTCTGAATAGCAACATGGGTTTCGTCCGGGATTAAGCACAATAACTCAATTATCCAAAGTAGTCGATCATGTAACACTGAATTTTAATTTAAAAAAACACACGGGGATGGTTCTGCTCGACATGGAGAATGCATTTGATACGGTTTGGCATAAAGGCATTGTCTATAGGTTTATAAAAGACAAATTCCTAAGCTACATTGTCAGAGTAATACATATTTATCTACAAAAAAGGACATTCAGGGTAACCTCCAATGATGTTGTCTCGCCAACATGTAAAATTTCTGCTGGGGTCCCACAAGGTTCGGTTCTAGGTTCAACCTTGTTCAATATATTTATAAATGCACTCCCTAGGCAAGACTGTGAAATAGCCATGTATGCTGATGACATAGCAATACACTGCTCATCGTGGAGGGTGCGTGCTACTACTGACAAATTGAACCGAAACCTCCATAGAATAGTTAGGTTTTGCCATAGATGGAAACTCAGATTAAACACAACAAAAACTGAACCACCAAGAATCGGTGACTCAAATGTTCCATGGTGCAATAGTGTTCAATACCTTGGTTTACACCTCGATAATAAGCTTAACTTCGGTACTAACACTTGTAGAAAGGTTGATAAAGGGAAGTGTGCTATCAAGACACTGTTCCCTTTAATGTGTAGAGAATCTGGGATGAGCCCCCAAAATAAACTCACTTTTTAGAAAGCCATAGCCAAACCAATGCTGGTATACACCTGTCAGGTGTGGAGCTACACAAGTAACACCAATATAAAGTGCCTACAAACAATTGGAAATAAATTTCTAAGATTAATTACATCCTCAAACAGAAATGTTAGTATAAACTATATGCACGAAATTTTAAACATCCCATACATTAAGGATAATATCAAAAGGATCATTAGCTCCTTCTATGAACGTAGAGCTGAGAGTATAAATATGTCAGTAAAGAATGTAGGAAACTATAACCTCAACAAAAATTGGTAACACAGGAGGATCAAACACATTTTAGTATGACTGCCTTGAATATTTACTCACTGTGATATTATTCATTAAATTGTTTATTAAATTCTTTACTAATTATTTATTAAATTATTTGTTAAATTATTATTAAATTATTGATTAAATTGTTAATTTTATTGTCTATATATGTATATATTTATTTATTTACCAAATCAGTAAATGTCAGACTATGTATAGTACAAGTCTATTCAATGATTTTAACTAACTAGTAATTATTTATTACTTTGTTTGTGAATTAGCTATTAAAGAAATGTGTTTTTTATAATAATTGTATAATTATATAATATTTGTAACTTTTCTAATTACTAATTCTTTCTGCAAGTGGTTTTTAGTATAATTTTTCACCACTGTTCTAATTGTCTCTTGGTCAAATCAATAAATACTGTAAATACACTTAAGCTCTCTTCCACAAGGATGTATAATGTCCTAGACATTTTCCCTTGTAGTCACTTTGCACAAAATGTATGTATAAGTATTTAATACATAAATAAATAAAAAAACGTATATTCATATTGTAAGGAAAATTATACGCAGAGAAATAATTTTCAGCTTCGTTACTATGTTATCACGTAGTACATAAACCCCGGTGTGATAGAAACCTCCGTTTCTGATCGTATTTATTTTCACCCCAAAATATGTCAATTTTAATTTCCTTTAAAACATTCCGCGAAAATTGACTGTTAGTTGTATTTTAAATCATACTGTCCTAATCGTAGTGAGACCTGAATTTTTGTTAAAATTGAAAGTAATCATCAAGCTTTTCGGTATCGCACGTCACCAACAATAGAATTATTCTGCAGCATAGTCAGTCACGGAAGATTTGGGAGTCGTTTCTCTTAACGTTTTACCGTTATGAAAACCGCACGTTATAAACAATTATGAAGAGAAAAGTATTAATTTTTTAATTAATCGACCATTTATGGGAACCATGAACGAGACCAAGCTCGGAAATTGATGGATTAAAAAAACAAAACGATAATTGTTTACATCCAACTCAATTCTCGGATGTAGAAATGCTTTTAACAGAATATAACACACACTTCTGAATACGGGCCAAAAATAAATAAAACGGCGAGTGTTGGGAAAGCTAATTGTTTAAAATCAATTATTCAATAATCACATCACGAATGAATTTTTTTTGTTTTAAAGAAAGTATCTTTCCAATTTGATCGTCCCCTTTTATAAAAAATTTTTACACTGCTATTGAATTTCTTCGACGTCTTTCGCCAATTTTCTGACACCTCAACGTTGATCTTTCTTTCCATCATCAGCATAAATAAAAATCCTTTCAATGTCACAATCGCAGCCGTTTATCGTCCTTATCTAAACTTTTTAAATGTTCTCAAATTGCCTCGTACTCTGATATACAACACATCTTCAAATAACCATTCATCCGACAACAGTCCTGTCTTAATAATTCTATTTTCATTAAAAATGTATCCTTCACTTTCTGTAATTCACATCGCCACACAAATATAAACCCCCACAAGGGGGCCGAAAAGTCGAAATTACCATGCCCAACACCACAAATCACACAGCCCACTAACGTACAGCATTAAATCAAAACATTTATTTCAGAGAAACCGGGCGACCCATACAACAATGACCTATTCCACTGATAAAAATACCTTTAACAGATTGACTCTCTTACTAAAAACTGAACTCAAAACCTCGAAGACAAACACTTTACAGCAAATTACAAATGCTTGCCTGCAACTAATGTTAGTGTACATATTTAAGTAATTCAAAGTTATAATTTAGTATATTAAAGTTAGGTTTAAGTAATTTAAAGAACGTACAATTCGGAATTTATGGAAAAGGCCAACGAAGCGACTAATGCAAATAGTTCATTTGAATTACACTGAAATCCACACAGTTTTTGGAGTCGATTTTCCACAGTTTCGCTACAAACAATGTTTTCGTTAAAATTGTTATAATATGTTTGCATTGCATAGTTTGTAATGATTTTTAATAAAAATAAAACTTTAGTATAAAAAGGATAAAAATAAAAATTTTGTGGTATGAATTGGCATTAAACAATGTTTGCTGTTATGCAGATTGTTTTTGCATTGGCCATAAACATTCCGAAATCATGAGATGCGTTCTGGTGTGAAGTAGGTTTGAGAAAAACATTTTCTTTATCGTGCCACGTTTCGATCTTTATTGAGATCATCTTCTGGGCTCAAGGTGTCTGTGTTCTTTGTAAATGTGTCATTCTTGTGCGTCGTTTTGAGAGTCAACAACACTCAACACGACACATATACATGGAAAACAAACAACTCGCGTGGGTACAAACACTTTGAATTTAAAATTTCTAGCATTGTATAAATTCAATTTTTCTACATCCTACACTACATATAATGCTAAAAATTTTAGGTTATAAAAATAAAAAAGTAAATAAATGAAATGAATTTATACCATGCTAGAAATCCTTTTTTCAAGCATTGTATAAAAGCCATTTTATGCATTTACTTTTTTCTTTTCTTTTTTAATCAAAATTTTTTAGTGTTGTATAATTTTTTTTTCACATCCTACCCGTATTTGTAAAATGTAATCTAGGTTTATAAATTCCAGGCCCTGAAGATGATCTCAATTAAGGTCGAAACGTAGGCATGGTAAAGAAAAGTTTTTCTAAAACCAACGTCGTACCACACCCCACCTCACAATCTCCAAATATATATTTAAAAAATTTGCTTTTGATCTCTATTTAAGATTTTTTTGCATTATCACTCTTGATGAATCCCACTAATGTTAAAAGGCTTACCGTGTCGGCGTGTTCAAAGGCTTTAAACCCATTAGAGAAAACGCTTGCACTGTAGTTGTGAAGAAGGTACTTAGAGGCAGACTGTTGATCCCATTACGATTCCCATTTCCAACCGCGAAGGTACGATGACAAGTGGTTTATATTCTCGAACGATTCCCGCGGTTCGTCCACCTCGGTAACCAAAGCTGACCAAAAGCTCGGTTTCTTTGTTGGAGGTATTATTTATAAACAGGGCAATAAATCCACATTTAGCTCTTTTATGAATTATATAATTTGGGCAAAATGAAATGCATAAATTGAAGGATAGACTAAACGCGCATCATTGACAAGTGTTGCGGGAGTGTTGGTCCTCTGCGCCGTTACTTTTGTTGAAATCATTGATTTTAGAAAAAACAAAATTTACCTTATTGCCTTTGTTTTTACTAATTAGTCAATGAGTAGCTTAGTAATTAAATGAACAACGAACACAGTAGGTGTTATCTAGGAGAAGGAGTCAGTTATACAAGGGGCAAAACATACAATAAAAAAAAACCTATTGCATTGAGACATTATTAATTAAATATAACAAAGCTATAAGATAAATAGCCTTATACTAAATTAGCTCATAATAAACTTAAAAGATCTGAAAAATTAAGGAACTATTGTGGGTAAAAATATTTTCTTTGGAATATGCATTTAAGTATTAAAAAAAGTGATCCAACAATTTGAATTTAAATTTTTCTACATGATGAAATAATTATGAACAAATAATTAAATTAAGTTTTAACTTAGTAGTAAATATTTTTTTAAAAACTTAAAATTTTTTTCTGAGTTAAAAACATTAATTCCTATCGTTGTCGTAAAGGTCATTTTGTGTTTTGGATAAAATTAATGAATTTCTAAATTGGTACGTGAATAATGTAGGTCAAGTTATTCGAAACTTGTTGCCCAAATGCGACACTCAACTGTCACATGTGTAATTCGCATATTCGTTAATTTAATCTGCAAACTTGGTAAGCAAAGCAAACTAACACGAGCTGTTTTGCATTGTAGAATTCTTTACATTTCCTGTGTATTGTAAAAATTGTTATGATAGGTAGTGTAATATCAAATGAATTAATTTCGAGCAATTTTAGACTGAGTAATTGTAAAAGACTTATTTTTAAAATGTTTCCTACAGCTACAGCAACTTATAAAAATAGATCTAATTATTTCTATCATTTTTTAATTCTATGGATGGGAAAGTTTGCGTGGTCGGTTATGAGTTCATTGTAGCGTTCTGATCAAAGGTTGTTTTTGTTTATTATCAAGTTGCAATTAGAAAGTCAACCTAAATGTTAAATTTAGTATCGTAAAATTTTAGTCGGTAATCTATTTGAACACGTGCTGGAAGTAATTCTGTGTAGACTAGTACAAGTAACTTTGGCGTACTTAGTTTTGGTAAACTTCTTAGCTTGGTGCCCTCGTAGTACATCCCCTAGCGCAGAGAAATAAAATCTATGTAGGGAAAATGTAATATAATTCTTCGTTAAATCATGATCCTGTTATAATTTCGTGGAATTTTAAAAAATATATTCATGGACATTGAAAGGTAAGTTAAACAGCCAATGACAGTTTATGTAACTTATTGAGTTAATTATATATATATTGCCGTATTATTGAAGGTTACTGTACATTCGGGAATGTGTTTTGTGCTTCGGCTCAATGATATATTGCCATATTCATCAAATGGGGCTTGACTCAGACTCAGCTGTGTCCAATTACCACACACCCTCTCGCCAGTATAAACTTGCAATCCCTCATCCCTTGTCGCATCATCCACCAAATCCAATTTTTACACGAATTGATACAAATTTTGGTATCGATAAAAAAAAGAACTGGGCAAAAATCGATGTCTTGTGAGAATGTTAAAGAAGAAATGATTCTTTTGTGAAGTTATTTGATTATGATCACTCATCACATGGTTTTGATGATAGTTATCACATAATTTTCTTTTATAATCGTAAACAAAATTAACAACCTTAAAATAAAGTATCCATCAGCACGTCATTTCCAATTTTGCCAGTGGAAATCAGTGTAAATTGGCTTGTGATTAACTCATGGTTTGTTTAAAACGACTGTACTGGAAAATAAATAATAAGATAGAAAAATGTTACTTTTTTCTCGGTTTAGAACGGGAATACGAAATGGTCGAGTAGAGAGCTTTGATGGCTCGTTGATGGAAAAATCAACATAATTTAATCAATTTCTCACGTTTTTCTCACAACTTACAGGAAATTAGTCTGATTTAACAAAACGTCCACGTTTTTATAGTTTTTTGCTAGCTCAATTCAAATTAAATGTTAGAGACAAGAAAAAGTTTTTAAAAGTATGTTTTTAATACTCACTCAGTGTTGTAAAGTTGATGAATTGCGCGTCATAGTTGCAATCCTCGTTAATGCTTTCAATGATGTAATTAATTTCACACTGGTACATCCCTTCATCCTCAAGCTCGACTTTGTTTATCAGCAAGAACAACTGAGTCCTGTTCGCTTCGTACTCAAGTTTTGATCTAAAAATATAATAAAACAATTAAACGCAAAATTAACGAGTACAATTTGGAGTGAAAAATAGAAAAACATGATTATGGGTAAACTATTTATTTTTATGTGCATCTCAGCACGAAATTACGGTTGTCATAATTAACGACGGTTAGAAAAAGAATAACTTTTTCATCGTTTTTAACTTTGGGAAATTATAAATTTTTCTTTCCAAACAACTGTATTTATATTTGCACGATTTTACATTTAGATTTTATATCAAATTTAATATTATTGATAATATGGGTGTTCTTATCAGCATATCGCAAACATTCTGTGATATACACTTTTATAAATGTTCAAAGAGTTGTTAAGAAGGAAAATTTTCAAACATGGAAGCAATAACTGTCTTTATACAAAGAACTTTTGAAAATTACGTTATTGCTATGAGAAACTTGGTTTGCACCTCTGCTTGTGTTAGATGAAAAGTTATCAAGTATGTACACTAGTTTGGAGTTTGTGAAGTTTCAAAAGCATGGTGATTTTCTTTAATAAAAGAAATCGAATTCTTCCACCTATAGCTTGTTCCATTATCAAGAATGAATGAACAAGTTTTGCTTCTCCTCGCCTTGCAACATGATGTAGAACATAATCGATATGATCTTTTCCGAACCCAATTCAATCACTTTCTTCTCCCAAAAGGTTGTTTTCATAAGCGAATTCGAATAAAAGCGAAATACATAAAAAATTAAAATTTTATACAATCTTTATTTTTGACGAAAAGACAACAATGATGTAGTAATAAATTACAATCTTTTGCTGTCTGAAAAGTGGTGGTGCCTTTATTATATATAGTTTTTTAAACAAAGATAATGAAAAATTATATTTTTGAATTAAACCAATCAACTCGAATTGTACCACATATCGTCAAAAATTTCAAATTTTAATAACTCTCGTTCAAATATGAGCAACCCTCACCCCAGTTTACACCAAACCCACAACTAGTAAGTGCAACTCGTCAATCCAATCAATAATTTTCAATTAGCACTTTACAATAAAGGTCAATAAACAGCAGCTTCATTAACCTTTTCTAATGATCGCTACAGCTAGTAATAACTGCCCATTGGTGGAAGGGATATTAACGATTTATTATAGATCACTTTTACTTAAGATTTGGATTAGTTTGTAGACATGTAAGTGTGAAATTTTTATAACTGTATTGAATCGGAAAACAAAGCGGTAAGTATAGGAGAATACTGAATAATTTGAAAAAAGCATATCATTATATTCGTAATAATTTTAAACAGCGCAATTATCAGGGAACTCTTGTGTTAATTAGCAATGTTAACGTATCTTGAGATAAATTTTAAATTTCTGAACGAAAGAAATCTATACAAATTTTTATAATAAAAATATTTTAATTAATATAACTATAATTGTTGAAACATAATTTTTGTTGTTATAGGAAACACACGCAACTTCGGCCTTTTTCCGTCAACAACAACATCATTCTACGTCCCACCCTCCAGATCGGACCATCGCGATCAGGCCCCCTGACGCTAAGCGCGCAGTTAAAAATATGATAAAGGAAAGATGGCAGCGTCAGTGGGCGGGATCGTCGGAGAGGTAGATGGCCCTCAGAGAATATGAGCAGGAGACAAGGGATTGTCCTCACCCGACTGAGGATTGGCATACTCGGTTGACACATGGGCACCTGCTTATGGCCCAAAGCCCGCGCAGGTGCCCCTTATGCAGAGAAAGGTTGCTCTCTATGTCCCACATAATAGAGGCGTGTCATGCCTTGGCTCCTTACAGAGAGCGTGCAGGCATGCCGCCGGATTCAAGAAGAGTCCTCGAACACGGCAGCGAGTTTCTGAGTCCCCTGTTCCGCTTTTTAGGGGAAATTGGGTTTTTTTATTGTATATAGTATGTGTTATGTGTCTTTGTGTTTTGTCTGTGTGCAAGTATTTATTGGTGTGAATGGCGAGAGGTGAGGGTGAATGGAACGTCACAATCGCCCCTCGAACGATGAAAGCGAGTGAGTGTGTGTGAGGGATCGATGGCGGAATATTAATAAAAGTACTCCACCGACCAAACGGAATGAGTGTGCTGTGTGAATGTGTTCAATTGTATGAACGTATTTATTCGTATGAATGATGTGTGTGAACGTGTATAGAATAATAGACCTAGTGGGGGGCTGAAATGGCCAAGATGTCGAAAGCCCCAGGAAAAAAAAAAAAAAAAAAAAAAAAACATCATTCTAAAATAAATGTTCGTTTAATGTTTTGATTTCTAGCGACCATTATGAACTCTGTTCAAAAAGGTATATACGATTATTTATTTTGAAGGTTTGGGCTCGTAAAAATTAAGGGAATGACATATTTTGAGTTGCTTGATCATATTCCTGTTACTACTTTCTTTTTCCCCCTCATGCCGCGTTAATAATTTTTCAACCAAACAAAGGATTTCAGTTCGATTCTCATTCAATCTAACGTAGGACTGATTAATCACAGTCGTAACTATCAGGATTTGGATATTTAAAAAAAATGAAAATGTTGCCAGGTATAATGATACTTTTTTAATCAGTCCTGATTACCTTGTGACGTTTTTATACTTGTTTCACAAAAGTTCAAAAACTGTAGGAGTGCAATGAAATAAGTTATATGAACGATCGACAGATACGTCGTTTTCATGCAAACAACACATTTCTTTAGAAGATTTTATTTCAATCAAATTGAATTCATAATGCTGCAACACCCCCATGCTATTTCTTTACCAATAAGTCGGAAAAATTACGAAAATGAAATAGATGTAATTAAATATTTAGTGTACAAAAACAGCCTGATAGAAAAAATAATTTAAAAAACGGTTCAAGAGATTGGCATTGGATAATGCATCAATATTGAAAAAACAAAAGAAAACCCGCTTGAGTTTTTTGCAATTACTTACTTAGGTAAAGTATCCAAAAAAATACCAAAAGAATCGAAACAAGAAGGAAAAAAGTAGGTTGCAAAATATCATTCTCTTAAGGGATACTTTAACCAGACCAAAGGAGAAAATGGACAATGATCTCGCAGTGGTCTATACAAAATCAAATAGGAATGTAATTTCACTTACATTGGTGAAACGGGAAGAACATTAAAAAGTAGGATAAAACAAACCTACCCACATCTAGCTCGCAATCGGGATTGAAACACCACATTGTCATAGAGAACCACAACTTTAAGCCTGAAGATAAGACAGAAATACTACATGCACTAAAAAAAAGGAAAAAGGTCAATGGTTTGCAAAGAAGGAGGTCTTAAAATTGAAACAGGATAAAAACTGTTTTGTTGAATCTACTGTCGGCCACACAAGTTACATCTCTAACGTACAGAGACAACACATCTCAGATATATCAGTTATTGTCAGAAATTGTATAAATTTAAGTTTTTTTTTTTTAAAGAAGTACAATATAACAAGTGCTGTGGTGTTTATGGTTTAACAATTTTATATAGAAGTGTATTTGTGAGTACAAATTTACTGTTTTGTAAAAATTGTTTAAAACAGGCAGAAATGTTGATTATAGGGCCTTGAGAATGATCCAAAGGGTAATAAAATAATTAAATATCGAAAGGCATTTCATTTTGGCCTCACATCATCAACCTCTTAAACAGAAAATTTACTAATTTTCTGGTCCGCTTGACCAATTCAAAATGTTCAAAAAAAGGAGGGAAAACATAAAAGATGGGAGGTTGGTGTCCGAGTGGATCGAGGTCACGATAGCTCAAGTGGTAGAGCAGCGGCGTATCTACCCGAAGATCGTGGGTCAAATCCCGTTCGTGCCATTGACGTTTTTTTTTAAATCACAATTCAAACCTTAAATAATTGTACTTCTAAACAGAGTTTTAAAGCTATATCAGAAACTGTCCTTAAATAAAAGAAAGCCACTCAATAATAGTAGGTGTTCAAGTAATTTTCGCTGTAGAAAGCATTGAATATAATTCGGTTTTAAAATTTCATTTTTTATGTTTAATGAAGGGATCGACCGTCAAGACCATGCCTGAATTATATAAAAGTTCATAAAATAAATTATTGTATTAAGAATAATAATAATAATTATAAAAAATATTTTCTTTTATTATTCATCTTTCATTACTGTTCGTATTCTTTTTTCAAATACTACATATATTTGTGTAATTTAAATAATGTTTATAAATCCCAGCGCCTGAAGATGATCTCAATAAAGCTCGAAACATAGGTATGATAAAGAAAATATTTTCTAAAACCTAAGTCACATCAGTTCGCCTCTCACGACCTCCATATAATAAAAGAACATTATTTGTACGTGAATTAAGCAACTAATGATTACTATCTTCAGCTGGTAGTTTTCTTGTCTTGCTTTGCGGTAACGTTTTAAAATATCTTCCACCCTCATATAACGTACCCGGGCGTAAATTGTCGCTTTTTTTCATGAAAAGTTTCATTAAAATTCACTGAACTAAAAATTATTTGTTCTATGAATTTTTTTAAGAGTGACAGTAGGAAAACTTTAATCAAATCGTCGAAGCACTGTTGATATATGATGTCTTAAGTTCAACAATTTCCAACATGTCACGAATGAAATATTCAAACCCTTTGTTTACCGTCCCAGATGTAGAAATTAATTGGTCTGATCAATTATCAGTGCAGTGGACGTAATAAAGCGTCGAATTAATTAACTTGTTATACTCAAACAAACTGAGGCATGAGAAATTAATACCATTAATTTCGCACTAGTCTGGTATTATTTTATATTTGGACAAGTTGGCCCTATATTGAATATCTGATTGGAAGATAATATTTTAAATACTTTTATGTTTCTTAGTATAAAACATGGACTAAAGTGTAGCAATCAAATAATGCTCATTATCTACAGTTTTGTTTATTAGAGTTTGATAAGTTTCATCCTAACTCTCAAAAGACTTGTGGGTTAAACAAAGATTTTTCGATTAAATAAAGAATGTTTTAAATTTCTTTACATTACACAAACCGAAAATGATAAATGAAACGCATTGTTTTTGTCAATTTTTAGAAAGGTGTACATTACACCAGTCCTCCGTAAATAAATGAAGAGAGGGTCTCATAAATGTGTATGCAGGGCGTGAATAATGAAAACGCCCCCTCCTTCTAATCATTTTCAATTGTACCTTTCATTACAGACAGGGCAAGAAGGTGCCATTGAATTAAACTTTGTCATTTCGCCTAATGCACAAGTAACGTGGTATAGATCACGATAAGGGCAAGGCATTGGGGCTGGACGTGTAATTTTAGAGGCTGACTGATAGAGGGGCATTTCCTCCTAGTTTACTCACTCCTTATCGCTAAATCCGAGCCGGGGGACGGAGATGTCATTAGTGAAATGTACCGGCATGAAATGTAATGATGCTAAGGCGTTGAATGCATTACCTCAGTCTTTCATTCTTCCAATTAACCCCCTTGAAAAAGAGAAAACGGTCCTGGGAACAAGAAGGAAGACGCCTACTTTTCCGTGTAAACAGAAATATGTACACTCGACTGCTTTCCACTTTGAAATATTAGCATAAGTTATTACTACACCACTCTCAAACCTTCACACTTCTTTCTTAATCTTACTTGTTTGCCTTCACGGTGGAATAAAATACAACGAAAAAGTTTTTTCTTTTTTTTAATTTAATTTATTTATTTGTTACCTATACAGAATTGTATACTATAAAAATATGTACACATGCATGAAATATCACACAGCACAACACTAGCACTAATGCCAGCACTGCACCGGTAGGACACATGCTTTGAGGAGCCAGCCATTGCTGGCACTCAGTTTATATGATTAAGGATCAAGGAGGTCCCGAGGCCATCGTCGGTTGAGGCGTCGTGGTGGGTTGTCAGGATGGGAATGAGTGGATATGGCTCGAGCCGTGTGGTTAGGATGGTTTGAAAGGTTGGTATGGAAGGTTTGGAATCTGGACTGGATTAGTTCGTTGACAAAAGGAATGTTGAGGTCTTTGTGGATAGTGAGGTTAGTGACATAATAGGGTGCTTTAACAATTTGTCTAAGGACTTTCGATTGGAAGGCTTGGCAGTGCCCCACAATCCTGCTCCATATGTCCATATTGGTCGTAGTAAAGTCTTGTATAGTGTTAGTTTTGTTTTAATTGTCAAAGTCGATTTCGGTCTTAAAAGTCTTCCATTAAGTTGCTGTTTTTTAAGTCTTGTGTGGGGATTCCAAGTCAGTCTGCTGTCGAGATATAGTCCCAGGTATTTGACTTGAGTGGAAACTGGTATCTCTTTGTTGTTGATGTACAATGGAGGGCAAGACTGCTTTTTCAGCGTAAAAGTACACTTTCTTCGTTCAGTCTTGTCCTCCATTTTTTACACCAGTCTTCGATAAGCTCAAGGTGTTCCTGGATGTTGGAGGTAGCTTGGACAGAATTCGAGTTGCAGGATAGGATTGCGGTATCGCCCGCGTAGGTGGTGATAATAGTGTCAGGATGAGTTGGTAGGTCAGCAGTATAAATGATATATAGGACAGGACCAAGGATACTACCTTGCGATATACCGGCCTGTGTCTGAGAATTCATTGCCGCACCTCACTCTGAAACAGCGGTCAGTTAGGTACGATTTCATTAAAAGGTAATAATGGGAGGGTAGGAAGCGCTTAAGTTCAAAAAGTTTTTTCGTGTAAACTGCTGATTTAAATAGGGATATGATGGTTAAGGGAGGAACCACAACGCCTACTGCATCTCGCCCTAAATAGATCTATTGTTCTCCTCTGTTAATTATAACTTACTGGCCACTTCAGGCTATTAACCAACCTCCACAGCTTTGCCAACGGTTACTTGGTGTAGATCCTTGCTTGATGTTTTTCTTGTTCTAGTTGCAAAAATCAGCACGTATTAAATTTAACATGTGTTCTGCTGTCTCCTCCCCTTCCTGGTAGTATCTGCACAGTGTTTCTCCTGTCTATACTCCTACCCTGCTTTCTTAAGTGGCAGTGGCTCGTTGCGGTTGCCTTCCAGTAAATCTTTAGTTTTACGGATAGTCTATTAATCTCTTCGAGTGGTAGTATTGTTCCACCAGGTTTTGGACTCATTAAGGATAAATTTGAAGATGTATCCTCTTTTGTGGTAGGCTGCTCGGCCCTGTAGGGTTTTAAGCCGATAGAGTCCATGTTGGCCCCATTTTAGTTGCTTCTATGCCAAGAATGTCCAGGGGCCCATTTCGAACACTCGTTGCCGTCGACCCGCATGAGGCTTAGGCTCTGAGAATTGCCTGGTTGTATGAGAAATTGTTATCTTCCGGGAATGTATTGTTGATTTAGCTAAACGCAAATACGCAGACAAATAAACAATTACTCAAACACTCTACGTTTCTGCCAATAATAATGATCAAAGCGAGAATTAGGAGGGCAAAAGTAAATAACCAACTACCAAAACATGTTTGCATAATTCTAGAGAAATAGGGAGGAATAAAAGAAACATTATAAAAGTTTATTTTTACAATAGTTTTGAATCCTTTAAGCAGAATTTTACGTAATTCTCAAAGAACCAGCTTCTATTGGTAGTAATCGCTAATTTATGCTACTAACCGAAGAGAAACAAGCCGTTTTTTGTTCCACTTTATAATAAATTTGATCCTAGAAAACCAATTATGTAAACAAAATTTAATTTTATTGTAACAATGGTTTTTCTTGGTACTAACTAAAGTAGAAAAACAAGTAAATATAAACGCGAATCTCATAGATTTTTCTACTGAATCTTAAAATAAAAACAGACGATTGCCAAATTACAGGAAAGAAATGAAATTTCTATTTTAGAATTTTTTTTCTGATTAGCCTTATATTTTACCATATTAGCATAAAAAAGAACTTTGATGAATGAATAATTAACAAAGTATATTTTTGGTGGGAAGAGGAATGATTAAGTCAATTAAATTAATTTTTACTTCATTTTAAAGGTGTAGCGACCGTTATTGTTTGAGACGAAAAACTGTTTTATTTATTTAACTGTTAACTGTACCATACTTTAAAACGATTATCACTGTTCTGAAGTTTTTCGAAATCAGTTAATTGTTAAAAAATCTTAAATATTCGCCAATTTTAGGACAATTTAGTCAAAATTTATTTAATCTATTACAGACAGATTATTAGTTTTATATAATTGAGTAGATTACAAAATTGTAATTTGAGGTTTAATCAAATTGATTTATTAATTTTTGACAATCATTTAATATATGTGTAGAGATTAGTGACCGTTAACGGATAATTATTCAGATATCGTGAGATGCGGTCTGGTGTGATGTAAGTATCAGAAAAACATTTTCTTTATCGTGCCAACGTTTCGATCTTTTATTGAGATCATCTTCAGGGCCTGGGATTTGCAAACATAATTTACATTTAGAAAATACATATAGAATATGGAATTTATACAATGCAAAAATTATATTTTATATTCTGTCAAAGTATTTCTACTTTAATATAGTAAAAAATTGGACACCTATTTTGTTTCCAAAAAGATTATTTTTTCGCTTTCTCCGCTATAAAATCATTGGTTACTATTATTACTGTTATTATTATTAACAATAAGCAAACAACAAATTCTTTCAGTGTGAGAAAGATTTTTGAAAATGTGGACCCAAACGTGAAAAAATACTGTTCAGGAGAAGGATTTTCTGATCAAACTCAAATTTTTCCCCATTGCCGACCGATTTATGTAATACACACCGAATTTCCCCAATAATTTGTAATAAATTTGTCCATTAATTTCCCTTGCAATAGGCTTTAGTTATAAGATATTTCAGTTGAGAAGGTTGCTTTTGATAAAGTAACGCAAAATACAAAAGAAACTTTAAAAAGCGAAACTGCTGACAAAACCTAACGCTTTATTCATATTTAAAAATTTTTTAAATTCATTTCTCCACCTTAGAATTTCAAATGATCAAATTCCTTTTGTGCAAAGAAGATTGTTTGTTGAAATTTCATTATAAACAAATTAATAAACGATTTTTTTTATGTACGAAAAATTATATTGTAAAATTGTACATTACATTCAGAAAATTATTAAAATTGAAATTAAAATATTAAAAAAATGAAATTAAATTTTAAATATTGATACTCGCAGTACTCAGAGAAGTTTAATTAGCAAAACAAAATAATTTTGCCTTGTCAAAATGTTTTTTAAATCGTTCGATTTTTCAAAAGGTTCAGTCGCAAAATGAGGAAACTCATTCTGGCCATCTAGAAAAGACATACGTCTCCATTATTTTTTATTCTCTTGTAAATATATCCATTATTTAAAATGAAAACAGTTTTTTACAAATTACTTATCAGTCCGAATAATAAATTAGTATTAAAAATATACAACTACCAATGAATAGTAAATAAGTTTTTGATATATTTCAATCATTATGTATAAAAAATCAAGGTCAGCACTGTTTGTTGTTCAACTAGAATTGAACCAACTTCAGTGGTACTTTTTTGAAATGTGATCTCTCAACAGTTCAAATCGACTGTGGGTTTACAGAACTGGAGACCAAGTCTGTGAATACATGAATTATATTAGTGAAACTTGTGTCACTTGTCTTCGCACTGCATCAATAAATGTTAACTAGCACCCTTAGGAATTACTTCAACTTAATATTATTTATTAATTTTGGTTGTGATACGTTTTTATTGATTTAAGTTTAAAGGAATATATCTAAAGCAATTAGTTTTAGGAATCTATTCTGCAAAACAAATACATAAAAGCAACGACTAAAATTATGTTTTTTGATACCAAGAAAATAGTTAACAACATCGAGCTTTTGTTTATTTGATTTAAAATCCGGAAGTGAGTTTCAGAGTCCACATAGTTGACACTGGATTAGGAAAGTTTGTACACGACAAGAAGGGAAAGCAGAAAAATTATGTCATAACACTTCATTCAGTTTTTCTATCTCATCAAAGTTTGCGCGTTTCAAGGCTCCAGGATTAGACTTTTTGTATTTTTCCCTTGACGAAAACACAAGTTTGATCACTTTTATAAGTAATGGAGAAAATTGTGCCACTGTATATATTTTTTATTTTTCACTAAATTATAAATTGATTATTATGGGAAAATCTCTTACCAATAGAAAGAGGTGCTAACGTTTGAACGATCATAAAAATGATAGCATAAACAGCTATTTTAAATCTGGTTAATAAATAGCCAGTAGGTTTATCTGACGCTTTTCTCTTTTGAAAAATTGTATATATTTAAACATTTAACAATTAAAACGGTTAAACTCAAAGAAAGCCGGAAGTATTCTTATTTTATGAGATCTTTCTTTGCATGATTTTGTGGTGAAGAACAGAAAAGCATTGAAGATGGCGAAAAGCGCAAATAGGCCAAATAGACCTAATCAGCCAAATCAGCGAGGATGTGAGACCCAAACTGATCGGAAACGATCAAAAAATATATCTATATGTGGTAATTATTATTATTGGCGTGATGAAATTTTAGAGTATCAATATATACTTGATTTAATTTTGCAATATGTAAAATATTAATTCTGGTCAGCTACGAGTATTAGTTCATTTACATTCATGCCTTAATTTAAAATAAAAAAGTATTTAATATGTATTTGATGGGTATTTATAAAAATTTGTGAAAGAGAAATTGGAATTTGCAAAGAACTAGATATTAAAGCGTGGGATAAATTGGCTTATCCTATCCTAGTGCTGAAAAAGTTACCGGCTTTACGCGCTACAGTTTTTTTGTTAAAGGGGAAAACTAAGATTTCCTGAGGAAAATTTGTATCGAGTAAAAATGCGGAATGAATGTGGCGGATGCGTTGGGAAAACGAGGCCTGGAGTGATTTGAAGTCGACGGTAACGTGTCCTCAGGCACAAGCAGTGGCTAGGAACAAAGGGCCTCTGATAAAATATATTTCCCCTACGGCCTGTTTACAAGGCGAGGATTTACAAGAGAATAGCGTCTTGAAGTGAGAAGGTACAACATGGACAGACGCATAAACTTGAGTCTCGGGAAACCAAGTGATAACGTTAGTATAAAGCCGGAAAAACAGGCGAGAAATTCATTTGCCTTGTTATGTCTCTAGTTTTATCGGATTTTACCCATTTCGTTTTTATTATACGCTGTTGTTTCTTTGCAATTCTGTAAACCATTCTTGAAAGCAGACCAATTTTTCTATACGAACTGTAAACATGACATTTTGTTGGCATATCTTATTGATTCAACAAAGTTTAACAGAAATAAAATGGTAGAAGTTTACACAAATCTAGCTGCCAATTTTGATCCAACGAATTTAGAAAAATTCTGAAATTTGTTGGTTGCGGTAAAAATTAATTCAATTTTTATTAACATTTTTGCATTATGTTGCTCATCTATTGGGTTGGTAAAAATTAATGCAGGTTTTTAAATTTATATCATTTTCACAAGTGATTTTCATGTAAACAAAACAAAATCCTTATCTCTTAATGTATAAACTATAATGGATACTAAATTCACTAATTTCCTGGTCCGATTGACCATATAGTATCTTATAATTAATTACTTTTTTTTAGTTCAGATGAAAAAAGTTAATGGCACGAGAGGGGTTCGAACCCACGACTTCGGCTAGATACGCCGCCGCTCTACCACCTGAGCTATCGTGACCTCGATCCGATCGGACATCAACCTCCTATCTCAATCGCACCTTTTTGAATTTTCCCTCCTTTTTGCCATTTTTCAAATGTCGTCTAATCGGATTGGATTCTCGACGACAAATGAAATAGGCGCGGAGAACCTTAGTGAAGGTATACTTCATTTTTATTTTCTGCGAATCTAGCCGACGATCATGGGTTCGAATCCCGCTATCTCAACTAAAAACTTTAATTAATTGTAAGATATAATAGATACGTTGAACTGTTGTCTTCATACAAAATATTTTAGTTTATATTAAATGTTATAAGACTGAGGACCCTCGAAATTAAATATGCAAAAGAGATTTATTGGGTTGTCCGGAAAATAATGCAGGATTTTAAGTTTTCATTAAAAAAAATCTATATAAAATATTCTGTTTACGTTTACAGGATTACTCATTTGTATGAATGTCAACACTTATTAATCCTCTTCCAAATGATATTGTTTGTTTACCTCTGTAGCATTCCGCTACTTGGAAATAATTCAGTCATCCTTATAATGTCAAAGCGAGAATTTCGTACGATTTTCTTTTACGAGTTTAAACTCGGCCGAAGCGGAGCCCAAACGGCTAGAAACATTAACCAAGTCTGGGGCGAGGGTTGTGTTAATGAGTGCACTGTGCAAAGGTGGTTTAAAAAATTTCGGGAGGGAGATTTCAGCCTTGAAGATGAAGAAGGTCGTGGAAGGCCTTCCTCTCTTAATGATGATGTTCTGCGATCAGTGGTGGAAGAAAACCCCAAAACAACTGTTCGAGAACTTGCAGAGCAACTCAAAGTCAGTAAAACGACCGTCGCTGACCACCTCAAGGCGATTGAGTTGGCCCCCAACTCATCAAAAAAAGGTAATGGTTACGGTATGGTGGGCTTCATTTGGTTTAATACACTACAGCTTCTTAAATCCTGGCGAAACCATCAATGCTGAATCATACCGTAACCAAATTAATACCATGCATCAGAAATTGGCAGTAATGAAGCCCTCTTTGGTCAATCGGAAAGGGCCCATTTTGTTGCATGACAACGCTCGACCACATGTGTCACGTGTAACGTCACAAAAATTATTGGAGTTTGGCTATGAAACTTTGCCTCACCCACCCTACTCTCCGGACCTCTCGCCTACTGACTACCATTTTTTTAGACACCTGGACCACTACTTACAACACATAATATTCAAAAATCAAACGGAACTGGAAAATGCATTTATTGACTTTATCAATTCTAAAAATTCTGAATTCTACTCAGACGGAATTAATAAGTTACCAACACGTTGGGAGAAATGTATTGAGAGTATGGGAAATTATTTTGATTAAAGAACATTGCTTTAAAGTAACTAGTTTCTTTTTTTTTGTTTAATACCAAAATCCTGCATTATTTTCCGGACAACCGAATACATCGAATTTATTTGTACGAATTTAAAATTGGACGAAGTGCGGTACGGTGCACCGGAGTTTCGGAGATTTCCTCTTCGTTTTTACATCTCGAAGGCTGGGAAGGTCGCGGTAGGCCTTCCGTAGTAGACGTTGTTTGAAGAAAATTCGCATAAGACAACACGGGCAATTAAGGAAGCGCTTAGTGTTGACCACAACCGTTGTTGACCATTTGGAGGAAATTGGCAAACTACATAAGCTCAGCAAGTGGGTACCACACGAACTAACCGGAGCCCAGACAAATTGACGAGTTGAAATTTGCATTTCTTATTTGGAATATGGCAAAAGGAGGGAAAACTCGTAAGGTGAGGTTGAGATGTCCAAATGTCGTGTAATCTGTTTGGATTCTCGACGACAATTGAAATGGCGACGGAGAGCGTTAGTGAAGTGTACTTCATTTTTAAATCATTATTCACTGTTTTCGTGGTCCGCTCGACCTATTAATATCAATTGTGATTACACGACATTTGAAATATGGCAAAAGGAGGGAAAACTCGTAAGGTGAGGTTGAGATGGGGAGTTGATATCCGAGTGGACCAAGGTCAGGATAGCTCAGGTGGTAGAGTAGCGGCGTATCTAGCCGAAGGTCGTGGGTTCGAATCTCTCTCGTGCCATTAACTTTTTTCATCTCAACTAAAAACCGTAATTAATCCTGAATTATGTTGAAACTATCACGGCAGAGAAATATGCCATGAAATTAACAAAATGCATGGAAAACTGTAACGTATTTGTCCAGATTTGAACCGTAAGGGGCCGATTATTCTCCAACCGAATGACTTAGGATATGAAACCTTCCGCGCCTTCCATATTTACCCGACCAATCATCTTCAGACTTCCCTTTTCTACGTAGTTTTGATCACTTATTTATTTTATAAAAGTTGAATGAAGTTTTGAACGCCTTTTCAAAACCTGCATTATTTCTGCACCAGCACAATATAATGACAAAATTAAAACCCCTAATCCTTAATCTAATCTTTTTATTTATATGGCAGAGGAACCTCTAAATAAATACCCTAAATAAATCTTTAGGTGAAGAACAAGTAGGTAATATTCACGTCCTTTTCTCGTCCTTGTACAAGAACAGGAGGATCAGATGTTTTAAAGTTTATCATAAACCGACCCCGTAAGAAGATAAGTGATTTGTCATGGTTTCTAAAACAATTAGTGAATTCTAATTGTCCGTTACGCTTGAGTTCATTCCAATTTGGAAAGCGCTGATGACGAAGCCTAAGAGATTTATCCCGCTAAATAGAGGATGAAGGTAAGGAGGCCCAAGGGTCCCTCCCAAGTGAATTAGGAGTAAGTCAAACCCTGGTCTCTGATTGGTGGGATAATAATTGCTTGGCCCGGGTTGACACTCCAATCAGCTTTCCGTACGCCAAATTACCAATTATCTCCACCATTCCTGCTCTTTTCCAACCCTACAACTACGCTGACTCTTCCAGAGTTATCCATAAATCACGTTATCTGGGACCAATGTACGACTGGGGCTGGATTGCTTTGTTCAGCATGGAATGAGCCAATGTGCTAATCAAAATATGTTATTATTGGCATCGTAAACAGAATATTGAGCGTCGATAATATTCGAGGAACTAATACGACCACAACTGATGAACCAAATAATTTTGGAATATTTTAAACATCAACATGATCATTTCACTGCACGTAAACAAGACTTACAACAAATTATGTCGATTAATATATTAAAAGAAAGAAAAAATGTTACGAACGTTTTTTTATCACATTGGTTACATCGTTTCATTCCAAGAAAAGTTTTTAAAACGTTTCATATGATTTTCTTTTTAATTAATGAGTTTTGGCGAGCTGGTCGGTCGCAATGCGAAATTTATTATATATATATTACTTTATATATTGATATCTCCACCATTATTATTATAATAGGCACTCTCAACGCGACAGATAAGAATGACACATCAACACGGAAAACAAACATTTTGACCTCGAACTTTGAAATCGAAACGTTGGCACGACAAAGAAAAGGCTACACATCAGACCACATCTAACGACCACCAAATAATTATTATAAATTATTCTTTGATGTAAGGTGTTGGGTGAAATGAAAAAGTTAATTTCTAGAGCGGATTCGAATCCACGACGTTCGGCTGATGTCAACCAAGACTTTCTATACAATGAATAATTAATTCAAAAAAGTAATTTGATCAATCAGACAACCAAACATAATGGATTGTTATAAATAATTAGCAGATTTGATCTAATTGTGAGAGGAATTCGCATTATAGAGAAAGCTAGCCAGTGGCAGTCGCTTTGGATTAATCCTTTATGAGGTCTCGTATTCATATTTTTTCAATCTTCGACAGATTGTGGGCAATTTACGTAGGTTTTGATGAACGGAAAAACAGTTGACAGGCGACCTGTGTGATTGTTTACAGTAGACGAAAACAATTAGTTCAATCTTCAATTGGAAACTTCGTAATCTTTGAATGTTCGTAAACTTGGCACCCGTACATCCACAAAGGATGGAGAAAGTATATGTATTATGAAAGGACTGATTTTAATGGTAATTTGATTATCGATTCAGTAGACAGTCGAATGTTTTAAATCGATTGTTAACTGTCCGTTTTTATTAATTGTGTATACAGTTTTTAAGTTAATCTTACAAGAAATTTAAATAGATATTGAGGTACATAGGCTCATTTAATTGCTAGAACAAGTCTCACGGTGTAGTGTAAAAATGGTGTGTTGTGACTTAGAGGGGTTATTTTCCAAAGATTAGTCCTAAATTATTGAAATGTGCTTTTGTAAAATAAGGAAAGCTTGTATAGAAAAGGGGAGACTCTTACGGCACACCTGCAAGCACTTTTGTTTCAGAAGCTTCTGAACCGAAGTTTATTGCGAAAAATTAATTTTGATTTGTATAGCCTCTCATTTCATATTTTTCAAAAGCCTGAGAAGCATATAAAGATATTCCAGTCGCTTACAGAGTCTGTTCGAAACGTGTGGTTTGTAATCTGTTTTGTGAAGTTAATGAGTAATGGAATGATGAGCTCGAAAGCCAAATCAATGGTCTTGTGAATAATGACGTGCAATACTCGATAATATTCTATACTAATATTCGATACTACTCAAATATAGACAGAAATTATTCGATACTAACATAAATTAAATTTCAGTTGTTTCGTTACCGAGTTTTGAGAAAATTGAGTTTTTGGTTTTAAAATGTGTGGAAAGATATCATTTATTCCCATTGTATTCCCCTTAGTTTACAAGTTGCCAACGATTCAGTTTTTCTAGTAAAATAACCTCATGCCTTACCTTTAAAAGGAGACATAATTAGGTATCTACCTACGAGAAGGAGGGCGAACATAATGTAGGGACTCGAAGAGAAAAAAATTTAATAAGAAATTTCTGAAATTTAAAGTGGGAGGTGCAACGCAGGAAAGAATTTTGAGTTACCGGAATTACGGAGGAGTACCAACCACCAATTAAAAATCTAGATTAACTTTGTTGGCATACATCGCTAGTAGGTGCTCTGAACAGTAACTCAGCCATTCCTAGTTTGATGAGAGGTAAGTTTCGAACTAGAAATAGTAATTTAATATTACTTAACACCTGACGAAAAATCTATTTGAGTATACTTTCCGATATTACAAAAAGTATTCGATACAGTACTTGTACCAAATCACAATATTGCATACTAAAATTACTCGGTATTGAAAGAAAATACTCGATAATTTACCCATATCGATTGGTATCGCACGTCACCAGCCATTGTAGACATGGATGTTTAGTTCATCCTGTGATCTGGGTTCGGCACTATTGACCACATCCGGAGGAGCCTGTTTTCGTTGTTTATGTCAAACGCATAACGTCTTTACATCACGGTGAACATCTATTTACATGGATCAAACGGCTGACACGAGCACGAGTTTAATCTATTTTGGTTTGAAAGGAAACAAAAATTGACAATTATTCAAAAATTATCGACCACACAAAATTGACAATATTACAATTTTTGCAATCCTTTATTAATTATTCTGGACAATTATTAATCATGTGTTTCATGATGTGCTCGATCACGAGATTCATTTACTTGATTTTTTCCGATGTTATCAGCAGGATAGATGCAATTGAGATTGAAACGGGATTGCTCTCTAAAATCTATAAATTGACCCGCAGTGAACGTAGGCTGGCACGCAAACCGCTTCTCTAAATATTTATACTTTGATGATACAAAAATAAATCCCGAAACGATACAGGAATCAAAAATACTATCACAAATTAAAGTGTGGTCTGTTATACAACAGACAAAGTTGGAAATCTGGCTGGTTATTTGATAATTAGACAATAGTTAAAACGACCTTTTGCCTGATTAATTGTTAAGCAGTTTACAGTGGACAGTTCAGATCACTAATCAACTAACTCTAGGGTTGAATGGACAAGCTGTTAATCGACACAGAGACGCTACGGACAGAAGAACACCGAATTCAATTAAACTTCTTTGGACTTACTAGGTCGAAAAATATTATCCACTTGTTTAACTGTTCTTTCCTATATACCCTAGCAAGCTGGCCAAAAATATTTCAAGCTAATTAGTTTTCTACCTGATATGCAACGTCGCTTCATCACAAATGATTATGTATTGTATTTGAATGGTGGCCATGAATTTGCTTGCCCAATGATTTTTGTCAGCAAGAAACAAAATTGAGGAGTTTTTTCTGCACGCGGAAAGAACACTGAGTACAAATGGTTCAAAGCACAGATGCGTTGTGTACAACGGTACTGATCCCGAGCAATAAACGCTCATCATCGGGTTGAAGGAGTTACAAACACCTCTCTCGACTTGAAATATAAGAGTGAACGGGATGTTCCAATGAGCTTGTTTTAGTTCAATTTTGCGATGCAAAAACTTGAATTAAACAAGACTAAATATTATAATAATAATCATATTATAAAAATAAATATAATAAATAAGTAGGAAAATGATTTTAAAATAGTAATTACACTATGTTTACAATAGGAGTTAAATCAGAATCTATTATATTATTGTATTTATGCATTTATCTCTATGTTTATTTTTACATATTTTATCTAAACAATGTAGATCTCTTCCTTTGTTGAAACTGTGCAACACTGTTGTATTTAAATTTAAATTGTGTTTGGTTTCATTTAGATGGGCCTTAAATTCAAAAATTTGTGCGGTTTTGACTTGTATACTTGACCTCTCGGATCCCTGTTCACCTTTTTGGAAGAGAGGTGGGAACAAAAGTTGCAGAGCTTAAAATTTGCGAAGACGTGACGGTTCAACATTTGGAAACAGCTTTCTTGAAAATATGGAGAATGAGTGATCGGTTTTTGTCAAAAACACGGATTTTGAGGTTAGAAAAACACGCTTTTCGGCAAGATGTTTGGCAATGGCTGTCTGTTTATTCTTGATATAATATTGAATAAACCAGCAGACCTGTTACCATCTTTATGTTTTTTAACTTTATGTTATTTTATTTTGTTCAATTGTCCATTTTCTATTATGTTGAACTGGCACACGAGCACTACCCTACTGGGTAGTAGTGTCCGTGTGCCAGTTCAACATGAGTTCGCAAACTCGCAGACCAAACCCCATCGTCTACAATTTTCTATTATTTATGTAGTTTTATTAGTAGTATATTTGTTAATAAATTATATGCTTAAAAATAGCACATGAATCCAAATGAAAATGTCTTTAACCAGTAAGAAAAAAATTTTTAAAAACCAAAAAATAATTTAAACGGTTATAAAAAGAGAAAATGAGGCAAAAATCAAAGAAAACCATAATTAGATTTTAAACTTCCTCAAATCGTATTTGATTTAGTTAGTTAGTACTTATTTAATTTATTTAGATAGAAATTATATGCACATAAATGAAACTTTCTAAAATCATAAATTTTAAAATCTTTGTTTTCAAAATGTTTGTCTAGATATATTTGTAATATAGGTTTATGATAGAGAATAAGTAGATTATGTTGATTATTTAAGTTTTGGACTTTGTTTTCAGGGTGTTAAATATCGCTTAGTGCTGTTCCAGCTAGGAAGGATGAACGTTCCACTATGGTTCCCTCGGCTGGTTTCATATTCAGTCCTTTAACATTTTAAGATAGCCATACGTTTTGCATAATGGCGGTGGCGGGGTAAGCCCGGACAGATTCAAGCATAAGAGGTTAATCGTGAGATTAGGATTGGGGATTTGAGCCCTTTGCAATGGGAATGGATGTAGTGCCCTTTTTCCTAAATTCAATTTAAGACCATTAACAATTTAAGGGCAAACGTTCTAATCACCAAGGTGATTTGACCCTTTGTTTTTACTTGGGGCAAAAAACTGTTGAAGCGCCGAGTAGCGAGGGGCGAGTGGAGGAGTTGAGAAGTGGGATTTGTTGGGATGATGTGAGGGGTTGCACGAGAGAGATAAGTCCTCAGCCCTCCAACTGAGAACACTATCGTATAACCAATCATGCCGGCACAAAACAGGATACTTCTTGTTTCTTTATTAACGCATAGAAAAACCAGGATTTTATGCAATAGATGGATTGATTGCTGGAAAAAACGTTCAGAACAATTCCTCAATGAAATTTCATTATATATTTATATGTATTTTATAATTTTACAGACAATATTTGTTAACTAATTTTTATATTATTATTATTATATACATGAGTGTGGTGTTTCCTGACCGTTAGTTAATGATTATTTGAAGATCGTGAGATGCGGTCTGGTGTTAGCAAAACATTTTCTTTATGGTACCAACGTTTCGATCTTTGTTGAGATCATCTTCAGAGCCTGGGATTTAAAAACCTAGATTACATTTTACAAATACATGTAGGATGTGAAAAAAAATTATACAACACTAAACATTTTTGATTAAAAAAAAGAAAAAAGTAAATGCATAAAATGGCTTTGATACAATGCTTGAAAAAAAGATTTCTAGCATGGTATAAATTCATTTCATTTATTTACTTTTTTTATTTTTTTAACCTAAAATTTTTAGCATTGTATAAATTCTTTTGTTACATCCTACATGCATTTGTAAAATTTATACACTGTTTGTAAATCCCAGGCCCTGAAGGCGATGCCAATAAAGATCGAAACGTTGGCACATAAAAAAATGTTTTTCTACACCTAAGCCACACCAAACCGCTTCTCACTTTCTACGTATAGTCATTATTTTATACACTTATTTTATACACTTAATTTACATTATAATAAAAAGTCAAGTTTTGCGTTGAATAAATAGTTGAACCGTATTGTAAAAGATCTTTATTTATCGACTATTCACTAAAAACAATTACCTTTTAGTATATTTAACAGCTTTTTTTGTAAACACTGATCGAACCAAAATTTTTGCTCCGGAGCATTACGTGGCCGGCGTGTAGATGGCCTATTGACAACGGATTGATCGGAATCTTCTATTGTACACATATCCTGAAGGTAACCTTTCACCTTTACCTCGTGCCCACCCCTTTTTGCCTCAGTAGAATTTAAAAGAATAAACGCCATTGAAAATATATTGCAAAAAACAAAACCATTTATATTATTAATCATGATAAAACCAAATATTGAGAAATATATTTTGTAGCTTCACTTGGCGAATTTAAACGCAATAAGTCATTTCAAAGCCAGATCAACATATCTGTATTAGGCGGATAAAAATAAAAATATTAAACATTTCTTCTACAATATTAACAAAATAAATTGTTGATTTTAAACGGACATAACACAAACATTACTATTTTCATTTAGAAAATAATTGTACACTTTTAACGATACGAATTTTTATAAAAATGTATTTATAACTGCGTTTCCGGATAATCAGGCGCCAATTGACCCTAACTCATTTTTCTCCATTATGTGTTTTCTTCTTCCAGTGGAAAGATGACGATCTCACATCTTTTATTAGGTCGTCCTTTCTTTCTATTTCCCCACTGCGGCCCCCGGTTTGTCACTTTTTTGACCAATTTTTCCTGCCTGCTGGCGTTAATTAATTAACCGCCTTTCCGGTTTCAGCTGTTTGACTTTTTCTTGTTCACCTTGAATTCCTGTCTTTGTTATCAAGATAACAATATTTACGTGTACTAATATTTCAACAATACAAAAGAGCGAACGGGCAGCTTTTAATGTGGTATCTGCATTTTTCTTAAAGCTAATATTTAAGCATTACCTGTATATTTTATATATATTTTATAGATGTATAGTATATTTTTAAATTGATCCTTTGGTTTTATAATGAAAATGTTATCAAATTACCAGTCAGTTAATAATAAAGTTTTATGTGCTTATGTGTTTTTCTTTGCTAACATTTGAGATTATTTTAAGTAGTTGCTTGGTTTTTTGATATTTGTTGTCATTACGTTTGATTATCATTGGTTAAGCCGGTAACACAGTTACACGATGCAACGCAATCCGACGCTACCCTACTCTACGCTATGCGATCCCCACTGTCCAGATTTTCGTCGGGTCGCAGCGAGTACAGTCGAAGACAAAAGAACCGGACACTCATATTTTTATTCAAACTACATGTATTATTGTCGTTATATCAATTATAACAAACTAATTATAATATAAACAAAATTAAACGAGAACCACAATTCGTTAGTTTTTATTTTTAAAAATAATTAATTTTAATGGTTTTGGAGAAAATTGATCAAAACGCCGGAATATCATTTTTTTGATATAATTAATTTAATTTACTTTCTTACACGGTTTTGGTCGTAAAATTTATTTCATGATTTTACTCATACAATTACCTTTTTCGTCGAACGGAACACCTATATTTTGTAGTTTATTTTAAACTAGGTATATGCAATTTTGTCACTGGGTTATTAACAACATTCTTATTTTAATATAAACCAAATTAAACGGGAACAAAAATTTATAAAAAGTGGAGTGAGTTTTTATAAAAATTATTTAATTATGATGGTTAGCAAGAAAAATTATCAAAACACCTTAATAGCAATGGAACGGAATTAAAACAATTAAATTTAACTAACAATTTGTTACATGGTTTTGGTCTCACAGTTTATTACATAGTTTTGTTCAAAATAGTGCATTAAGAACAAAAGAGGCGTTGCGATTGCGACACTGATTTATGACACACGCTGTATGACAGTACGTGGCGTGCGCTGGAAGTCGTTAGAAGCGCACACCTTACCAAAACCTGGCAAGTCATCGGGTAGGCATAACATTTCATCGGGTAAGTGTATTCCCGGATTTATAATTAATTTACATAATACTTTACAGTAAAATTAGTTTTCATTACTTGTGCTCGTTGTTGATAATTAGAAAAATTTTCTATTTATAAAATTTTCCTTTATTTTTTAAGCTTTTTATTTTTTTATTTACAAATATTCTGTAAAGGATTCGTTTGGTTAAGTCGTTCAGAATTGTCAAATGCTCTATAACAAGGCTTTCTTCAATTCAGCGTGAAGACGTTTCCAGATGTCCACACGTCTAATAAGGCTTTGTGAGCGAGCAATTGGTCTCTGGACCGTGAAACACACCCCCTGCTTCAAATCTTCCCTGCATGAAACTCATGTTTCTTCATTTGTTTATTAAGATTTTTAAAAATATTTTTATATATTTTTAATTTTGTCATCGGAAAGAAACTGTTTGAAATTACTTCAATCAATTGGAATTAAACTGGAAAACTACCTCGCTTGTTCTGACGTCAATTTTGTTGAAGAAAGCCAAGGAAATGATTGGTTGTTCTCCACGGCTTTTCCTTTTGTGCCGGTTGAAGTACAGGAGGCGGGAGAACAGGGATATAAAGCGGTGCGGTGTGTCGTAAAACCTTTTCCCTTTCGAGTTCTAACAATCGAAAGATCCTATTCTATTTCACCCTATTCAAATGACTCAAGTGTTTTAAACTTTACGGCTAAAACTAAAGAAAGTTGATTGGTATCAATTTTTGTTAATGCTGTTTAGTACTATTATTTGCCACATAATTTTACAATAAAAGCCAGTCGGGGCTGAGGCTACTAGAAACAACCCAATCGATTATATTTGACATCAAAGCTCATAAACGTCAATTAATTAATTACTAATTTGAAAAATTAAACTTTTTACAATTTCTAAACCTACGGTACAATGGGATTCAAAATAAAAATTATGTAAAACCAAATCAAACATGACCAGCATATTCCGCAACAAAAGAACAACTGATTATTAAGAATTCGTGAGATGCGGTCTGGGGTGAGATGTAGGGTTTAGAAAAAGATTTTCTTTATTATGTCAACGTTTCGGTCTTTATTGAGAACAACTTCAGGGCTGAAAGTATTTGTTTTATATATATTAACTGATTACGTTTTTCGTCGAAGAGTTTTGTACTTACTAACGTTTTACATTTTTGGAATGATTTAGCCCTTTGGTATTCATTTAACACGGGTTTTATTTTGTCTGGGCTTCTGTTTAGTTGACCACACGATTAATGTGTTCTGTTATTGGTAGAAACTACCTTGAGTATTTTAGGTGCTCACATTTATTGCAACGCAGTCTCTCAAACAGGTTTTCATTTGTCCAAATTGTTCGACTTCTAACAATGGACTCTTATCATTAGCCACATTGGAGACAGCTCACCGGTTTTCTATATAATAATTGGTTATAATATTTAATTATATTAATTTTTTAGGAAAACGTTAACCACTTTCATTTTAAATTTGTTTAGATTCTAAATTTATTATTTCTCGTTAACCGATTATGTCGGTTCTACTTAACTCAAAAACAATTCGTCCACTTTCTATGCTTATTCTTATTGATAAGCTAAAAATCTTTTACAACGGGAGGAAACGGATCGGGATCACCGGTTTTAATGAAACATTTTCCCTTGCGACCCTAGTAGCAAGAAAATGAAGCAATTTAAATGTTTTATTTTATTTTTAAAACAGACAAATATGCAACATCGCATAAAATGAGAAAAGTATAAAACGAAAATTAGTCCAGATTACTTATCACACAAACAATTCCGATTAATTGTAAGCACCATTAAAAACCGCTAAATATTCTGATTATTATATTTCATTCAACTAAAGGAGGAAGAAAATTTTGGCCATGTTCGGTGTTTTACTTAAAAATTCATAAAACCTCTGGAGTTTATCCAAATTCATAAATATTACAACCATTAAAAAGGCTAATTTATCGTTTTTCATTATGTGCCAACGTGGCCTTAATTTTGTGACATTATAAGTGAGAATGAGGGTGAAATCAACAAAAACTTTTCACTGACCAAATCTAATTTATGTACGGACGACAAAGTTACGTCATTAGGTGCAGCTTATAGGGTTTGAAACCCCAATAAATTCTCCAGTAGATCAGTTGGGCCGTTACAAAGTCAGCATTTATTTATTTTATTAATAGTATTTTTAATAATGAGTTAGAGGCAAGCGAAAAATTTGGGTCAATTTTTTTAAACTTTTTACAAAAAATTTTATTCGCGAGTTTTTTTCGGTTAAGTAAGAAATATGAATGTTGTTTCAATCCGCCGCATCATAACAGTTATAATGCCATGGGCATTAGATGAAATCCGGAGAAGTTTTGATTTCAACACGAACAATATCGAGAACCAAATGTAGTATTCATGTATTTTTTATAATTGTTTTTCAATGTTCAATTTAATATATGCATTAACTTAGTTTTGTTAGCTTGCGGTTTATATGAATATCTATTCGGTCTAGGAGCGCTTAATTTCGGTCAAAATGCTTTTGAACATTAGGTTACGAGTTTAAAAAAATTGAGTACCTCAATAAAAAAGACACATCTAACTCTGCATTTTTTAATTAATATATTATGATCAATTTTAATATTTTATGATTGTTTGAAGGTCGTGAGATTCGGTCTGGTGTGATGTAGGTTTTAGAAAAATATTTTCTTTATCGCTGCGTTTCGAACTTTATTGAGATCACCTTCATAGCCTGGGAGTAATGAACTTGTTTAAATTTTACAAATAATGGAGGATGAGAGAAAAAAAAATGAATTTTCGATCATTGTATAAATTTAATTTTTTTACGTCCTGCATGTACTAGAAAAGAGAAACTATGTTTATAAACCCCAGGTGATGATCTCAATAAAGATTGAAACGCTGGTACAATAAAAGTCACAATAAATGTTTTTTCTAAAACCGTCAAGACACACTGGCCACTAAACACCACACTTTCATGATTAACTTATATTATGGTAACCTTATCGGTTATCAAACCCAAAAAGATCGTTTAAGATTATATTGTTTTCATAATTTGTAAGAATGAACGGTTTTATGTTCATTTAATATTTTAATATTTCACATAACCCGTTACGTCTAGTAGTCTAATTGACCCAATTACTTTTTTTTTTAAATTAATTATTCTTTGTATGTAAGGTCTTGGTTGATATGAAAAAGTTGAGTAACGAGCGGGATTAGAACCCACGTCGTTCGACTGTGTTTGAATCCCGCGCGTGACAATAACTTTTTATTCTCAACCAAGACCATAGATAAAACGAATAATTAAATTAATTTCATATAACTGTCTAGTTATTACCGTTGAATAACTTCAATTGAAATAAGTTAATATTAACAACGGTAGATTTAATTGCACGGGACGTTGACTCTGAAATCCACGACAGGAAACGAGTTATATATTATTTTAACCGGGACAGTTAAAAACTCATTTGACGACCCCTCGTTAAGAAGATAAACAGTTCCGCTAAGTGGGAAGAAAGTTTTCATAAAAGGATGCCACGAAAAGTCTGGGGTTTGTTTTAATCGGTCAACGCAAACGAAAAGTGCCAGCCGCCCAACATTTTATTAATGCCAGGAGATAAATTAAAATCACAATCCTTGTCCTGATTCCAACATCCGTGCGTTACAAAAACAATTCAACTTTTCCTTAAGTAGTCCCTCGGGGAGAGGAAACAGTTCGCCGGAGACCGTGAGGTCAAGACTGGCTTGACCAAGATTTATGACTGACTCCATTTTCACTCCCCTTAGAAGAAAAAAAACGAATATATATATAATCGACTTTCACGAAAAAATAACACACTCTCCAAAGACTTATTAATTCCGAAAGAAATAAAAAGTTTATTGATAAAGAAAATACAAAATAATTTTTTAAATTGAAACTATTATCAGCATGATTATCTTAGATATCAGCTGTCTAGAGGAAGGATGTTTGATAAATTGTCCAAATAATTATTTCAAACAATGAACAAATAATGATATGCGTTTTATAATTATTGTTTGTTGGGTATTTCTCACTTGGATTATTAAAATTTCTAAAGCTTTCCCAGCTTGTTTTTATTTTTTAGGTTGAATAAACTCTTTCACTTGATAATTTTTCGATGTTTTGGCTAATTTTTTTCAACCATCGTAAATATATTTTTTAAAATTAAAACTCATGATTTTCTGATATCGTTAAATCTGGTTTAGATTAAAATAATTATATTTAACGATAAAAATAAATATAGTATGGAATAAACAACAAAATACAATTACTTTTTGGAACTTGGTGAATTGTGACTATCCACCGTTAATAACATAAATACACATAAATCATTTATACAAAATAGAAGCGTTCGTTTTTTGCTATCTTTTAATGTACATAGTTTCCAACCATTCTCAGTTTGTACTATCAATTCAATAATAAAATATAAATAACATAGTAATTGTTTCATATCCTAAGTATTACCAAAAAATCTAAATTAGAAAAGGATTCAAAGACGAAAAGCAAATAAATGAATAACATTTTTTTGTTTTGTTTCAGTTTTATTTTTACAAACAATGTCCAAATGGAGGAACACTGCTTTTGTTCTCTGTTCTGTTTTGAAGTTCATTTATGATGTTGATTATTTATGAATTTAGAATTTTTATTTTGGTTAAAAACTAAAAAGACAAAACGTTGATTTTCTAGATCTGGTTTAAACCCCTTTTCACTATACAAAATCATCCAAAAATCTAATCTATAAAATAATTTGAACATGACAAAATAAATAAAGTACATTTCTATTTTAAGAACGAAATTTATATCTTAAATTGAAAGTGCTCAACTGATGTAAATTGACATACTGAAAAGGTTCACTATTCATTTTAGCTTAATTAATTAAAATTAGTTTTTTCCTTTTAAAACCTTTACGAGAGTTGAACGAAATCCAGTTTATTTTATTACATTATTGGTTGTTTAAAATATTAAGTAAGGATTCAGTGAGCAAGTTGTGTGGAAAACTCACAGAATTTTCCGTTTTATATTTAAAGGTCCGGCGATGCCCATTAACCTCTTGTCGTCTCACAAGTTATATTTTACTTGCTCAATGAGTTTTCTTTACTTATTTTGTTTTCTTTTTTCACTGTAAACAGTAAGAATTTTTGTTGTAATTTTTTATGGCCTTTAATTTGTTTTATATACAAAAACATTGTCCGCATGTGCAATGATTGTACGTAACATATGTAAATTCAACTAATTCTTGTCACGCAGTAGGGCTTAAGGTGCACTTCGACATTGTGTTGACGATTAAAATTTCATAGGATGTGCCTGATTTCGAACCCAGAACCCACTGGCAATGTAATTACGAGATGTATGATTAATTCCAGTTGGCGTTAAGTGTTATCCTTCTTTTAAAATTATAAGCGCTGAAGCCTTTCTCAAGTTCTATTTGTAAGGATTTGTAATAAATCATTATGCTATTATTTAAGAACTGGTAAATTTAATATATTTAATTTATGAGAAGTTAAAGATGAACTGATGTGTCAACCGGCTGTTGAACAACGTGGAAAAAAAGGATCTTCGGTGAGGTCATAACAGAACAACAATCCTTTAAGTTTTCGTCCAGCTTTTATCGTCATCATCAGAACTTTAATTCTCTGTTAACATATATCTTGAGAACTAGAAAATGCATTTATAATAAGTTTATTTAAAGTAAGGTGTAGCTACAGTATCTATATATACGAACATGCGTCGTTTTTTAAAAATAAAATTAAGTTTCTTGCTCAGGTAAATTTGAATATCACAGTAAAGAGTAGTTTAGCTTTTTTTTTTTAAATTGTACTATATGTTGATAACTTAAATGAAAGTGCTAACTTTTACCACAAGGGGGAGACATGAGGCTCAGGCGGCTTTTCCGTTACTTATTTGAATGAATTGTTTCACTGTAATTTTAACTAACCACTACATTTTTTAATAAATACCATCAGATCATTAGGTAGAATGATTGTTTTGTTATGTGCTTCTTTTGTCTAAAGACATTGGAAGGCATATGGCGTAAAGTACCTCAAGCCTTGACAGTTGATTTGTTTGAGCAAGTGTTGAATGGATTAAATGAATACCACTCAGCATAAAACATAGTTTATCATTAAGGTTTTCCTCGCTTGGTCAGCGGTTCTACTATTGATTTGTGAAACTGATTGGGATTGGTCTGTGGTGGGCCATTGATGTAAAAGGCAAAACTTTCAGGTTCAGAAGCACACCGACAATGAGCTAGCCTTTGTGGCCTAAAGTTATTGTTTCCCCCGGCTAAATTTTCGCATTAATCAGACGGAAAATTTTAAGTTTGTAACGAACTAATGAACACTACGGAATAACACACGTATAACCCTCGGGCTACGCGGTATGCGCGAATAGGGAAACGAAAACGAAAAGTTCTTCAGTCGTTTATTTGATCCCAGCCGTGGGTATTTCTAGTTAAATTCTGTTTTGTACGTACTATGGAAGCCATAAACTTTAAAATTTAATTAAACTGGATCCTCCTTTCATCAATCTCTCATAAACTCGCCACCCTTCGGAACTCGGCCTTGGGGCGTACGAGGCAGGAGTTATACCTTCTTTAATGATGATTAATCTAATAGTATAAACAGCAAGTAAAGCAGCTTGCTCCCATAATTTACAATGCTTTTTATTTGTACCGTCATTAAAGTCTTTCGAATTGTTGTAGGCAGTTCCAGTTTTATTACTGAGAATTGTCAAAAGAAAATAGTAAAACTAGTGAAAGCCAAAAGTATGGCATGTGGCGGTACAGAAAATTAAATAAAGTTGATATGCGAAAAACCATACAATTTGTCTAAAATTCAATGAACCAGCTTGCAGTAGTATAACTTAACAAAAAACAACTGGGCTAGCGCAGCACATAAACTAACCAGGAAGTTAGGGGGTATTCACTATCTTTTGTTAACCCTGTTAAGTCCGTTAGGTCCTGTTAGATCGAGAAAAATAATGACGTAGAATCGGGTAGTTAACACTGCTCGATCTAAGTGGTCAGAGCGAATGTTAGATGTTAGGTCGAAAATTAGTCACATTCCTATCCGATGTAGGTAACCAATATGGCAGCCATGAATTTAACAGCTGTTTTTTGTTTACAGGTAATTTTTTTAAATATGTATTAATTGGGGAATTGTTAATTGTAACTAACATGTAATTAACATTAATTGTATTAATGTGGCCGCAACGGTTTAGGCGTTGACACGGCTCTCATCACTGCAAGGAAGAGGCCCGGGGTTCGAACCTAGCGGCCCTGCATTCGAAACCGATATACTTATAAATGGGCAACGAACCCAGAGTTTATATGATGTCTGCTGTAGCGAACCCTCGTAAAAAAATCTGATCTGTCTTTGTTGGTTTATAATAGATACATGCCGTAATCTATAATGTAGTAGGCTGTTAGACGTTAAGATACAAGTTAGGCATGTCGGCAAGAATTTAAGCCATATGTTGGTACTGTTCGAATGCATAGATAGCATTTTGAATGAAAGAGTTGATAAATTTTTCCCTTTTTATTAGCTTCTCGCATCGTAAAAATTAAGACAAAACGAAAACAAAAATAACAACAACAAGCCTTCAAGGAAGTGAGCTTTATTTTTGGTTTTACCAATCGCTAGCGCAGCATTGTGGGAAGTAAACCTTTAACATGCTAAGAAAAGGAGGGGATTCACGATCTCACTGGACATTTCGCTATTCGAGTTAACTTACAAACATCGTGATACCCTTTTTGTTTATAAAAATATTATTGATTAATATTAACACCTTGGTCAAACACATGAGATTTGACGTCCTTATAGATTTCTTCTGTCCACTATATACTGTAATAGTTGTATTGAGAAAATGACCGTCCTCTATGTTTAAAGTAAAGAAAGTGAGGGACTAAAGAATGAGAATTAAAACTGTTTTAGCTTTAGCTTTATACTTCTAAGCAAAATATTACTCCCGTTTACATATTATCTTGGTATGACATTTAATGAGTAATGACCTAAGACGAGATGCACTGTCATCATCCTGGTGAACTAAGGTCTTTATATTTCAGATTGTTATCAATACTTTTGTATAAGTTTTTCTTTTTTACAACCAAATTATTTCCACTCAACTTTGAACTACACCAACGCACGGTGCGCGGATTGATCTTCCAATGGCTCATTTTTCAGCTATTTTTTTTATTTGGTTTATCAAAACCGCCATACCCTCACTAATAAAGGGACCTCTTCTTTCACAAATTCGATAGTGCGACAAAACGAAAAATATTGAAATTTGTAGATTTGTAGCTTGATGGTTGTTTTCTATGTAAAATCTTGGTTGAAATAATAAAAATCTGTTTCACGAGCGGGATTCGAACCCTAGCTAGGCTAAATACACCCCCTAACACTTTTTTCCATCAACCAAGACCTTACATGATAAGAATAATTAATTGAAAGATGTAAGTTGACCACTAAAACGTAAATGAATTTGTAATTAATGTTTAAAAATAGAGCAAAGGAAAACAATTATGGCATTTATTACTTTTTTAACTTTTTACTCACAGTGATGAAGAAATGAAAGGTTAAACTAGGTCAATATTATTTGGCTATGAGTTTCAAGTATTATAATATAGTAAATCTATTTTTGACAAATAAACCAAATTAATTTCCAAAGATCCTGTTTAACTGCCAGCAGTTCTTCTCTTTCTTGGAAACTCAGGTTTTCAGTCTATTTTATATCATTATTTGTAACCTTAAAAAACACGTTAGGCAAGGGCTCATAGATCTAACTCTTACGTCTCGGGCACGACAGTCTCTCTGAGTCATATATAACAGAAGTCTTTACCAAATGGAGAGACTGAGTTATTATTCTTAGCGGTGGGTGGTGAAGAGCGGAGGGGCACGTCAGAAGGTACCATATCCACCAATCACCTCTGAGTTTAGGCTAACCGTCTGGAAAATGCACAACAGACTTAGTGCTCCGGAACTGAAACTTTAAACGGAAAATAAAATCGGAGCCAGTGGATCCTCTATTTTTCTTTTATTAGCCACTCGATAACTCGGCGGGCTCTCCGTAAAGGCGGATTCCTTTTTCTCCCCCGACTTGTGAAATGGCGTGGAACAATAAAACAAAGTAGTGAACTTATCTTTTTCATTACTCGCCCTTTTTATAGACAGCTATTGCTATGAAATTAAATATGGCTCCTATACAAAAGATCTGTTTTTATTCATATAAATTATTCTACATAACCATAAATAAAATAAACAGTTACAATCTTTTACTTGAACAATTGGGTTTTAGTTTGGTCATGTATTTATTAATGTGTGTAATGCTTAGTGACCGTTAGTTAATGATTATTTGGGGATAGTGAGATGTGGTCTAATAGCATTTTAAAACTTATTTATTCGTTCATTTTCTACACGAACTACTACTGTATTGCACGTAATTTAGATACATTTACATTATTAAAGTTTACGTTTTATTATATATATTTTTTATGAAATTTAATGATTATATGTTGTCTTGTTTCCAGCAAGTTATTATTATTTTTAGCGAAATGTTTAAACAGTGCTACGTAGGTTTTACGGAGGAGTTTTCTTCGAGGACATGGCCAGACCGGTTCATTCAGCACTGGCAGTGGAAGAAGAGATAGTCTTCAACCTGATTGCTGCGAACGCCCGCCGGCGATGTTGTCACTCCTCTATGCGAATATTGTATGTTGTGTTAGCCTTCGTCAGCTTTGTCGTGTCAATCCTCTCCTGTCTTGTACCTTGTGAAATGCATTCTCGTCTCTTCACCTTTGGTTGACTTTCTCCATGCAAGATTCTATTTCGTAAGGGCATTTTCGAAGAGGAATTTTTTAAACGGGAATGAAGGTATTTATTACGATATTGGTATTTGAGTGTCATCTGTAGCTTCTGCTTCTGTGGCCAGCTGGTCCGTTTCTTCCGACATGTGCTTTCACCCAAAACAAAACCAGCTTCCGTCAGTCGCTGGGCTTGAACCTTGATATCTTCGCATAGCTGTCCATAGTTTTTCAGATTCCATATTGATACTGACCAGGGTAGCATTGTATAAATTCAATTTCTTTCACATCCTACATGTATTTGTACAATATAAACAACGTTTATAAATCCCTGGCCCTGAATATAATCTCAATAAAGATCGAAACGTTGGCACGATAAAGAAAATGTTTTCTAAAATCTACATCATATAATCATATCTCATTATCACTTAATAATCGTTTTTATTAAACTTTTCATAGAGTATTTAAAATTTCATAGTATTTCGCAGTAGACATTTACACGGAAGACAGACAGATAGATAGACACATAATCACACCTACAGAGAGAAAAAGGGACGGAGAGAGCAAGAGAGAGAGAGAGAGAGAGAGAGAGAGAGAGAGAGAGAGAGAGAGAGAGC
>CM077099.1:6200133-6215583 GCA_039619505.1 Cimex hemipterus | reverse complement strand
GAGAGAGAGAGAGAGAAAGAGAGAGAGAGAGAGAGAGAGAGAGAGAGGGAGAGAGAGAGAATGAAAGGGTATAGGAATCTTATTCTAATAGATGAACATATCGAGCGAATTTTTTAAAATATTTTCATTACTTACGATATCTTTACTAGCTTAAGGGTAGATAATCTTGTTAACATTGTACACAACCACTTTAAATTTATTCAAATCTTATTAGTTTTGTCATTCAGTTATGTGAAATTCATTAGAGCTGGTTTATAACGAGAATTTTGTAGTAAATTGAAATTATATTAAAACATAGTTAATTTTTTCAGTATATATCCAAAGTCATTAACTTTAATAAATTTAATTGTTTGGCTGTTCCTCTGTTATTATGTTTTACATGAGTGCACTGATAATCAATACTGATTGTTAGATTATTTGTGTTTGTCTGCTGTTAGTGCTATTGTTATCGCTTAAAAATTGAGAATCTTGTGGAACAAGTACAAAATAAATAAAAAGGCCATTGATCGATGGATTTTCTGATGCAGTTTTCATCGCATCTTTGTGAATAGTGTTGGAATTTCAAATATGTAATGTTTGATTTGTGCATTTGAAAGGTCATCTACTTGCGACCGGTTTTATCACCGAGGCGCAATCTTTATTTGTGTGGGCTTGGGGGCCCGCACAGCATAGCCAAATAGGTTCAGCGCTCCCTCCTTAAACTCCATTATCATCTATATTAAAGAGGGAAGTCGTAATTTAAGTGTAGTGCAAACTAGGCTCCACTGTATTATTAGGCTAGAATCACGAGAAAATTAATTCAAAACTAAGCTCGTGTTCTAGTAAATGTTTTAATCATCATGCCTGCTCGCCTCCTCACTGGAATAATGTGTGGAATTAATATGATCCCTACTCCCTTGGAGGTAAATGTTTCGCTCAAGTCTTCTTAAATTCATGTTAAAGCGAACCCTTGCAGTAGTTTGTTTGCTTTTGAAAGCCGACAATTACCGGTGATAAATTTTCAAGTTTGGACATTTGGTAAAAATGTGAAATTTATTCATTTTCACACCGCTTGGAAATTTTATTATTGTGGGGTTTAACGAAAAATTTCCCTTAATTGAAACGGTTTGTAAAAACGATATAACAATTTTTTAAATTAAACAAAATTTCATTTTCAAAAAATCTACTTTTGTTCTAGTTTTAACACTTTGTATAGGAATATTTTCTAACCGACTGCAAATAGTTAAACATTTCTACCCAATTTCATTATGTTTCATATATGAAGCTTTATGAAATCACTTTCTCGTTAACAAAAACTCTTTTTTCTGTGGCCTGTAAAATTCCAAAGTTTCAATGCCCTGGAACCGCCGTGGATCATATTATGGACCAATTGGATGTTGCCTACAAGGGGTCAAACCCAGTGTCCAATTTCCTTTTAATATTATCTGTTTTGTGTTATAAGTATTATATGTTTTTTTCATATTATTCTCAATTAACAAATAATGGGATAGGTCAGGATTCGAACTCAGATCTGCTAGCATGGCCAATAAGAGGCCTTGACTCAGCCTCCCTCTCCTCTAACCCATACAATAATAATAATAATAAATTTTAAATTAATTGAGCAGTTGATCTGGATTGGGACGATTCGTGATATATTTTTAAAATAATATTTCAAACTTTGAAATTAAAATTAAAACAATTACTTTAAAGGATCGTTTTGACGAAAAAAAAACTCACTGCTAAGCTGTAGACGTATTTTAAGGTCACCTTCAGGACCTATATTACTTTACCATTGTAAATAAATTTATTTGTACATTTGATTTAGCAATTTTAAATATTAAATTCAAACGACATTTGAAAAATGGCAAAAAGAAGAGAAAATTCAAAAGGCGTGGTTGAGATAGGAAGTCAGGTGGTAGAGCAGCGATGTATCTAGCCGAAGGTTGTGGGTTCGAATCCCTCTCGTGCCATTAACTTTTTTTCATCTCAACTAAAAACCGTAATTAATTGTCATATATTTTGGTCGAGCGTACCACGAAAATAGTGAATAATGATTTAAAAATGAAGTACACTTCACTAAAGCTCTCCGTCGCCATTTCAATTGTTGTCTAGAATCCAAACCGATTACTCGACATTTGGAATATGGCAAAAGGAGGGAAAACTCGTAAGGTGAGGTTGAGATGGGGAGTTGATGTCCGAGTGGATCGAGGTCGTGATAGCTCAGGTGGTAGAGCAGCGGCGTATCTAGGCGAAGATGGTGGGTTCGAATCCCACTCGTGCCATTGAATTTTTTTTCATCTCACTTAAAAACCTTATTTAACTGTGATTTTAAATATGTTTACAAACTGACTTATTTAGGATTTTTTAAGGCATACTCAATTTCCGTGATAATCGATTCAGTCCCAACTTTGCCAAGGACTGTCACAGTCCTTTAAAAAGGTAACTGAACTGTCGACGAATAAAGGTGATTAAATCGAAAAATATTAAGGTGAGAATCGTCCAATCAGTTCTTGTGGACCATGCACCAATTATGTCAGATAAAAGACTGTCTGTTCTATCTATCAACTGAGAAGTTTTGTGCAAATTAATTTGCCTTTGTTTTGTTCGAAAGATTAATTATGACGTGCAGGATGACAGAACGAAGCAAAAACTAACAAATGATGAAAAGATATATTGAGTTAAATATCGTATCGAAACTCTAAAGAATAATATCATTGTTGAATTTGAATAAATTATTTCCGCTCTTATAATATTATTATCAATTATTATTATGAAGTGATTAATCCTAGGATCTGACTAATTAAATTATTCTGTGGAGAAACTACGTACAATAAAAGTCCGTACTAAATGGAAGCAAAACGTTTTCTGGTGGGGAATACCAGCAGGTGCCACATAATAAAATTAAGTGAAAATAACTGGATCTATATTGTCTTTAAAACTGAAATCTTTCTACTGAAAAATAAAAGCAAAACATAGTTATAATATTTTTTTCAATATAATAATTTTGTTATTTGATAGTTTTCTGTTTCTTTTGGTCTGTTTATCCTTCCAGCGATGATAACTATACCCAAATTATGATAACGACCAAATTACAGATTCATTTTCACTTTTTTCTCAACAATGAGAAATACCACAACAACATAAAAGGTAACAATATTTGAATATTATTTGCTGCAAAACTGACACTAGCAGACGAAAGAATAAAAGTGAACGTAAAATAAGAATTTAATAGCAATCAAAAAGTGCTGTAGTTTTTATACAACGATACGCAAACATAATGGGACAACATTGACTGTATAATAATATAAAAAATATATCAGTAACAGAAAACCTCCCGTAGGTAAAGGGTCGTAAACATTCTTTCCAATTGATTCCAATCTATACCGAGACGAGGACGTTTTTCATGACAGTAAAATATTCGATCAGTATCAAATCTAGAACCCTATCAGGCAAAGTTCAGTCCTACTTGGTGATTTCGAAGAGTTATTTGCCGTGAGTGGTTTGTTTTTTGGAATAGGATTCCAGTTTCCCGTCAGATTTATTGCAACTTTGAATACAAATTCGATACCATATTTCGCCAACGATTGATCCGTTTTGAGTTGAGGAGAGTATGCATATATTCATAAACTGATGAAACGTTCAAAATAGAACTTCATGACAATGAAATGTATAAATTGTAAATTCAAATAAATATACGTTAGAACCGCTTTGCTATTGTCAATTTTTAATGACCATATTAAAAACCGGCCCATACAAAAACATTTACTTCTTTTTGAAGATAAGAAAAGTATGTTATGCCCACTAGTTTTATTTATTATTTTTATTTCAGATACCTAGTTTTTTTTTGCTGTAAAGAATACAATAGTTTTGGCAAATAAAATGCTTAATTTCCATTTCATGCTTTAAACCGTTAAGAATATTTTTATGCAGAACACAATTCAAATGACGTCGGTATTTGTATGCAAAGCAGGAGGATAACAGTAGACATACTAAACGTAATTATTACATTTTGACATATCCAATCGTTAAAACATATCGAATTGTTGTCAAACGTATTTTTGAGTAAACACCGACGGTTTTTCATAAAATATATTCTCTACATGTCTATCAGCATAAAAGTTTTACCCGCACGACATGTTAGTATTGCGGAAGTGTAGGTGCTTTGCGCCACGAGTTGCTCAACGTTCAACTCGTCAACAAACTAGCTGTCCAATTTTTTTTTCATTAAAAATAATCAATAAATGTTAAATAAAGTAGCCTTAATATTTTTTTTATAGAATAGGTAACCAAGAAATCAATTTGGATATATGAGAAACAAACTTGCAAATATCAACGATTGAACCTTCTAGTAACCGTAATAACTTCGATTAAGTTCAATCACTAGGTTTGTGGAAATAAACAACTAAAATGAAGAAACAAAAGCAAGGAAACGTTTGCAATAATAGTTCAAAACAAAAATGATCAAGATGACAGTACAGTCACAAAAGCACTCTCCACAATCTATAAAAATGTCTTCCTCCCAATAGCATGTTATGGTGCAGCCGGATAGGTCAAACGAGTACCGATCAAAAGCAAACCTATAATAAAGCAAAGCCAACGAATAGCTCTTATAAGAACCATAAAAGGATACAGGAGGATTTCAACGCACGCGTTACACGTAATAGCCAACGCACCGCCAATAGCCTTGTCCTTAAAGAATGGGTGGTCATCCACCAAAAATAGAAAAATGAAGCAATAGATATAGGAGCAAGCCAAGGAAAAATAGACTGGTTCCGAAGCATATCTGGAAAGAAGACAAAAGAGTACTTGGGAAGAAGGATAAGGGCACGGCAAAAAACATAGACAAACATCAATAAAGATGGGCTGACATCCAAATTTTCCCCAGCGTTGAAATGAGGCAAAAAGTAAAATGGCTACACCCCTACTACTGGACCACCGAAATGCTATAAGGACATGGAAACTTCGCAAGCTATCTTCATAAATATAAGAATAGAGCCCTTTATGTTCCGATTGCAGCACTAAAGATGACGCCGAAAATTAAACTCTTCAGCTGTACCAAATTCAATGCAGTAAGATCATCACCTCAGCAGAATGTCCGGGGTGTTTGAATGTTTTTTAGTCTCCAAAAACTGCTCTGTGATATCAAATCATTTGCAGCACTAAAAAACCTGGCCTCAAATACGCTTAATTGAACAAGTCCCTGTTTATTCGAGTTACTAAGTCCTAAATATTGTTGTTATTGTTAGAGTTTTAATACCGTTATTTATTGCATAATTAAACATAGGCTTAGGTTTAGGAGTCCGGGGTGTTGTCCTCTTAGTAAGAACATTTTAGATAATATAAATATAGCCAAGAAAAGTAAACGTGCAAGGGAAGACCTGTTTTAGGTTTTAAAATGAAAATATTGTCCCTTCAAAAATCGACCAGCGGTCTCGCCTGAAGGAAAAATCATGGTAATCAAGACGGGAAGTAATTTACCCCATTATTTGAAATCTCTTAAATATACAAATTCAATTAAGCTAAAGCCGGTGAAAAAAGTTTAGTCATGAGTAATGTTTCATGTTTTTGATGGACGGTGAATAAATAAATTGTATATTGCTTTTAATTAAGCATTTCCATTTTATGAATATCATACGATAACTGTGGTTGAAATTAAATATTTGCATTCTGTAAATAAGTTTATTTGTATATTGGCAGACAACAAGATCTAATGTGATGGGCAAGAATATAAGTTCTTATCATTGTAACTCATAGGAGAGAGATAAGTAATAACCCAACATAGAGAATTTCATTTAGAATGCTATCAATGATATGATAGAAATAAAAGTAAATGGCTTTACTTTGATAGGCATGTCAAACTATTTTAATTGTTGGGCTGATGGAGAAAAATAAACTTTATTATTTAAACAAATCCATGGGTATAAATTCGTAATATAATTTATTTTTAAAGGTGAGAAGCGGCATCTAATTAAACTTTGTCATCACAATCTTGTTCACATTTCGCACTTTCCCGGAAGTCGAGTTGTTTGATTAGGGGCGAAGTCCTGGAGTAAGATTGCGCTGGCGGATAGTTGTCATTCATGGGGGCTACTTCGGCTCCCCCGCTTCACAGTCATGTCACATTCTCAATATACCATCTCCTCCTTCCGTGTATATAGACTCCTAACCGGTCCGCTCTGCTAATAAATCCTGTCAATGGATAAAACATTTTATCCGCGGAGTTACAAAATTGTCAATTTTTGTAGCCACTTGTGCAGTTGTCCTTGTTTATGTTCTAGTTGAAATTTCAAATTGGTGGGGTATTTTTTGGGAAAGGGCTTTAACCGGTTAAATGTGGTAAAGAGGAAGGACCATACAATGCAGCATTTTACACAACTTTCAATTAACAACACTTACTAAAAAGCTTACAATCCCGATCAACGTACTATTTCACTTACAATTTTACATTTTTAAAATCAAAACATTATACCATAAAATATAATCCTGATGATATTTATAATACGACATTTATTTGTTGCTTTTTTATATTAGAGGTATTATTTGATTTCTGCACTACCCAACATATTATTTGTTCTTACGCAAAATTTTACAATTTTTGGAACGTTTCGAACCGTGTTTCGATTCCTTTTCAGTCTAGAACTGAGTCCCTTCCTCTAAAACGTTATAAAAACTGTAAGAAACACTGTTAACTATTAGAAACTCAGTTTACGAAAACTGTAAACAAACTTTTTTCCAGAAAAATATATTGTATAGTGCAGTAGTAAAATAATACCACTAGAAAAAATACAATTTATCATTTAATAACATTTGGTAACGCATCATTTTGACAGTAAAACATATTTTGGTCGACTGCCCCACTTTACAACCCTTTAGGCAAAGGCTCAACCTTTCGAGAGATTTACAGGAGTTAGTTGGCTCCCCAGTGTTTCTTTCGAAGAGCGTTTTTCAGTTTTCTCAAATTTATTGGAATTTACAATAAAATTTAGGCCTTTTCCCAAATTATTTTACCATTGAATGCCTGCTAATGTCTCCATACGAGTTGTGCGTGCATGATTTAATTTTTCAGAAGTTTTTGATGCTGCCGGAGCGGAAAAAGTAAAATGTAAGACAATAAAAATTGCGAGGTAATGCACTACAATGCCCAATATCTCTATTTAAATAAGAAAAGTAGCTCCTTCAAAAAAAAATCTTGTTTTGTTTCTTATTATTGTTACGTAGAATTAGTTATCATGCTTGAATGGAAGAATAAAAGGATAAAGATGAGCCTATAATCACGCTGAGACTGTTGCTAGTCTGACTCCATTATTATTATTATTATTAGCCATACAAGCCTATGGGGAAATTTTAGTTTATGGAAAAAACTCACAATTTTAATTTAAAAAAGAAACAGAAACAAATTTTATAATTTTATTAAATTTAATGTAACTTGGCCTTCGGAATTAAGAATTTGAAAAAGAAAATCAAAGCTTGGATGGCAATAGGATAAATTAGGTTACGAGTGAATGTTTGGAGTCAGAGCTTTATAGCACTCAGAAGAGATATAGCTAACCTAAAATAGAATGTTTGGATGTTAGGGCGTGAAATGACCTTAGCCGTTAAAACGCCCTTAAAAATTAATAATAATAATAACATTTGGTTAATATTGTTGATTTTAAGTGAACCAATTTTTTATTATTTGTCATGTTTTACATATCTGATCAACATCAAAATTTCAAATACGACTCTATAAGTCCTGATAATAATTTTAAAGGATATTTTATGCAGAAAGCAATGGTGCAATCGGATTTTAAATTGGTTAAATAACGACAAAGTTATGGCAAAAGTAAAAAAATATTAATCATATTTCAAGGTTCGCATCCAGCAGCCCTGCATTCGAGACCGACATACTTACAAATATACACCGGCACCCCGAGTACATAAGACCTCTGTTGTTACGCACTCCGAAAGAAAATGTTCAAACTTCCTGCCTTGTATAGAGATGCAAAGATTTTAACTTTTCAACCAATCTTCACCGATGGTCATAGCAAAATAGTTAGGGAAGGTGAATTGACAAGCATTTTCCATCATTTGGCAGTTCTTCAACTGAGGATGCTGAGTTATGATTTGCGTAATTTGGATTTAAATCGGGTGACTCAGGATGCCCTAAGGAAGGGCCGTGATGTCCTATCCACCTATCTCGGAATTGTCGATTCGAAAAACGTCTCACCAGCAAAGAATTGAGTGCGGGGCGTCCATCAGGCTCAATTGTCATTCTTTGACGTTGTTGCAGAGGAACATCACCTAAGGTGACTGAGCACTTATTTTCACAAAAAGGCCCAATTAATTTAATTCTGATAATTCCACACCAAACCTTGATACTGAGAAGCACCTGATGATGAAAAAAGCACAAAAGAATTTTTTCTGATCACTTTAGAAAATTCTAACTTTTTTGCCATTAGAGTAGAACTTGGATTCATTAGGCCATAAGGCGTAAGTACGTTTTCTTCAGCCTTCCAAATCATTATTGTTCACGGAACGTTAGACGCCTGTCATATTCAAAGTCCTTAAGTCCTTGGACAAAACGAAAGGGATACGTCTTAAAATTATAAGGCCAGAGTACATCTCTAACATTATTTTTTGAAAAACGTAAAACCCTTCCTACATATCAGAGGGAGGAATTCGGATTTCCGTGAGCTTACAGTAAAATATTCAGCTCTTCCTAATTCCGCTCCCGTTTCTTGGTGATGGAACAGCGACTTATCCGTTCTCCTCACATTGCGAGCACCACGAATAAACGTTGGGACTGCACTGGGCGATCAGAGAATTTCTGGAGAACTGCAGGACGCGCAATACCTACCACCAGTTTCAATAAAACAGTCGTACATATTAACTGACTGTAGATTGGAACAATGTGCTCTCCGGTTAATTTTGATGTGACGAATACATACGAGTAGTTGCTTTTTTTTTTCAAATCAAACTTTAACTTTGATTGCCCAATTTTTTTAAGAGCGCAAGAAACTAAATTGTATTAATTTAATAATGTTTCAAAATAAAAATTAATAGTGGGGGGAGGAGGCTCGGTGGCTGCAACGGTTTAGGCGCTGACACGGCGCTCATCACTTTAAGGTAAAGGTCGCGGGTTCCAATCTAGCGGCCCTGCATTCGAGCCCGACATACTTAAAAATGAGCGTTTTTTTTTTAAATACAGCACTCTGAGGTTTTTACATGACATCTACTGTTGCGAATCCAGTTGAAAAAATATAGTATGAAATTAAAGAAGAAACTCAGTGAAATCATGAATCTTTAACAAGGATGTTATGAAAAGATGTTGGGCTTAAGGGATTGGATTAAGAAGATGTTTGCCATTGTCAGTGACAAATGTAGATGTTTATTTACAAAAACTTTAATTTATTAATTGCCTTGGGTGCCACAGCAGTTTAGCAACAACATAAAAAAAATTAAAAAATAAAAGATTTGCGGATGCAATTCCTATTACCATTTCTAGAGACGGACTTCATAAAAAAGACAAGCATTATGAAAATAATCACTATTTTTAGTGCGATGAAACGGTTTGGTTGAAGTGAATGAAATTATTTAAATTAAAAATCTACGTGTCGTTTCTTCTATATTTTCTATTAAAAATTTTAGAATGTGAATCTGAACAAAATGGCAAAATGACACACCGCACACAAATCAAATTTTTAGGTGATTGGTTCATTGAAATTGCACAGCAGTTGTCAGAAAATACAGACAGTTGTTAGTACAATAAATAACAACAGAAGCATTTGTCGAATGTTGATTATAAATTGACGATTTGGACAATAACGCTCTCAAAATAGCGTTGTTTTATTGTAAACGCGTTGTTGGCGGACATTTGCACATTTATTAAAATACAGACTATCTAAATTGTGAGGCTACATCACAGCTCGTAACTTAATATTTCTCAGGATATTATGCGATTATTTACAAATAATGAAATTTACTATTATCCAAATCTAATAAATATTTTTGCAATAAATTAGATGACACATGAACGGAAAAATTATATAAAAAATTTTTCAACGTGGAAATTTAACAGGAGGACAAGGAAGAAAGATTCGATTAAAACAATAATAACGTTTCATTCCTTTTAATCTCATACGAGGGATTAATTTTGATTTGGTTAAGTTTTAAAATATGACGAAAATATTTATTATGTACAGAAGGGCGTCGTATTTGTTCACGTGGAATCTGATTATGCAACGCCCAGAGTTCAGACCGGTTTAAAAAAAAGTAATTATTAAAAAGAAGCAATTTAAGGCGGTTGTAATTTGTGGGAGGCGTTTTTCTCCTTTTTTTAAGGGGTTAGGCCGCGGTGCCACTTTGCTTACACAATTAGAGACGGGAAAGGGGCTTTTTCTGGAGGAAAAGTGGTCTTTCGTAAAATATAGACGTCAGACAACGGGGGATTTGTAGAGAGAGGATGCCGGAATGGGTGGGCAAACTATTAATTGTGGAAGTGCTTGTCTTATTGACAATACACGGGCCTCGAGTCTACAAGGAGCTGGGGACTCTATATATTGTCACGAGTCTCTAATGAATTAAACGTCGCAGAGACCTAAGGGAGAGCTCACGACTGTCCACATATATCACGAACCCTTTACACACATCCTTTCTCAAAAGATTCCATCCCTTCGTAAATTTAACTTAAGACGTTCCGCTTTTTAAATTTACAATTGGCATAGCAGATAAAAGAGCCAACGAAACGCTGTTCGACATCATAAACGATATGTTATATCTGATATTTCGTTGCTATAAGTAACTAAAACCAAAAGAATTTAATTGTGCCGGTGCCATCTGAATTGACCATCGTGACTTTCTACACCCTTGCGCGCTGCAGGTAATCTTCAGTATTCAACCACATTCCGCTAGTGGCATGTCAATGTGGTATTCACAGAAATATTTGATAATACTCAACTATCGGCAGAATTTATTCGATGCTAACGACTACTCAATGTGAGTACTCTGTCGTTTATTCATAAATGATCAACTTACTCCCTATCGACTTGTAGCTAAAATCCGCTCGTGCGTTAAAATAAACAACAACATTGCAGGTTTTTCCTCATATTTTCAAGTATTTTTTCATACAGCGTGTACGTAGGTCGGAACAAGGAAAAGTTGTCAACATATTTCAACAAAAATGATATTTCAATTTTATCGTTATCGCGTTTGTAGAAAATTGATCAACGGGTGTTTTTTTTTTTCAAATGTTTACAAATATTAGACGTTTTACGGGACAGTTTACAAGATGCCGACAATTCAGTTTTTTTAGTAAATAACCTCAAGCTTTAATTTTGGAAGGAGATATAATTAGGTAACTACCTATGAGAAGAAAGGCGAACGCTATTTAGATACTTGAAGACCAAAAGCATTTTTAAAACAATGTAATGATCATAATAATAATTGATTATTTTTATATTTTCATAAGTAATCATTAATCATAGTTTAATTATTTAAATTTTTTGAATTGATTAAACGGAAAATAACAATTCAATCATAATCAAAAAATCTATTTGAGTATTTTCACCGATACTACAAAAAATACTCGATACCACCGTACTCGGCATTGAAAGAAAATAGTCGATATTTTACACATATCGATTGGTATATTCTGTACCCAAAACAAGACATCACGTCTATTTCAACAACACGCAAACCAGTACCCTTTGACATAAACTTATTCTTTTCCTCTCCGGTCACAGAATTGGTACTAGAACGTGGCTAAAGAACAAAATTACTTTGAATTTAACGTGACTTAGAAACCCCAAAAGGCGGTCTAGAAATGGCGACCCCATATCGGCCGTCTTTACCCAGATGTTCCTACAATACCTTAAGGAAAATCGCTTTTCAAAACTCTTCTGTTTGATTTTTTTTTACTATAAAAATTGCAATAAGTTAATATTTTTAGTCTTATTGAGACGTTCCCGCCACGAGTGAAAACGCCCCTTCAAGGTGAAACCTCGTCACTAGTTTTCATTGAGCAGGCCTCGAGGCAACTTTCACGTCGACTTGTAGGATTTTCCGGTAGGTTTGAAACTGAAGTTGTTAAATTAACAAACTATTTTGTATATTAAATGACTTTTATAATGAATTTTGATTAGTTATTAAACGTACTCGACCACAAATATCCACGGTTTGTCTCCAGACTTCACTGCTTTAAGCCCAGAGAAGACTTCTCTTTTTTTAAATAAAAATATTTTCTTCGATTTCTGCTTTAATGATTAATCATTTTATGTCGTCCTTTTAGTAATTTACAACAATGTTCCGTTTCTTGCCTTCATTGAGGGTTTACAAATTGTTTGTTGTCGAAAGATTCTAGCTAACCTATCAGTTAAGCTGTTGAAATCCATTTACGACTTTTTGAATTGACAATTTTAATTTAAAAAAATTAAATTAAAAATTTCTGTAGTCATTTAGTTTGGCTTATTTTCTATTCCATTTCGTGAACCATGAGTCCAATTCATTTATTTATCGTTGTATGTGTTGAATGTTTATGGAGGGATCCGAATTTCATGTAAGAACTATTGGTTCATCAACTAAGCTATGTCTGTTGAAATGTTAAGGTGTGCAGGAATATCTGTACTTTATAGTGCTTCCCTAAGGAACACCTGCTTTTATCCGTGCAAAAGTTGAGTGCACATCTTAGAATTTAATTCACTATTTTCGTGGTCCGCTTGGCCAATTAATACATGACAATTAATTAAGGTTTTTTAGTTGAGATGAAAAAAGTCAATGACACGAGCGGGATTCGAACCCACGACCTTCGGCTGATACGCCCCTGCTCTACCAGTTGAGCTATCGTGACCTCAACCCACTCGGACCTCCACTTCCCATCTCAAACCCATCTTATGAGTTTTCCCTCTTTTTACCACGATAGCTCAAGAGATTCAAAGGTTCTCAAAACCTTAATTAATTAGAATTTAATTTTTAAGTACGCAAGACAGCTTTGCAAAATCAAGAAAAGTTTGTTTTATCGTTTTTCCAGCATATCTTACGTTTCATAATGATTCAATAATAAAAGACGAGAGAAAAATCGTAAAAACAAAATAAATTATAACTTAAGACGAAGTTTCAAAGCGATGCAAAATATTTTAAACCCGATTTCTGCAAAAACAAAATCTAATTTGAGTTCGTTAATATCTACAAAATAATTACCTTCATGCGAAACTACGTAGTTAACTCAAACGAGATCTGACGGTTTGGAAGATACATTGGTTGCGAGAGTGATAAGGACAGCCAACAGCTGTACTCAATTGCTTTGCAACACGCACGGGCAAAGAACTTAACATGTATCTTTAGGTTAAACTTTCAATTAACATGTTTATCTTCCCACCGAAAATATTTAAGTTTATGGAAAAAAATTTGTTATGTTCTTGAAAACCTACATATTCAGGATGGATCATTGAATCTTTTTTTATTTAATATTATTTATTTTCGATAAGTAAGATTTTAATTACTGTTTGTAAAGGGCCACTTTCTTAAAACATGTGGATAATTTTCAATCTAGAATAAACTAACTTAAAATTAAATATTATTCCAATTTTGTGGAATAGCTAATATTAAAAATATGTTAAAACTTAAGTATTGTAACATTGGAGTAAACGTTACCGGAACGTTTTCAAATATTGTAGCGTATATTTTTCAACAACAAATAAGACCTTGGAAGAAAATACGTGCAATCTACGTAAAGTATTTAATTTAGTGATGGGGCATAAATTCTAACATCACCACGCCTCCTTTATACTAGCCCCTGCTAATGACAATGTCTGGGGGATGGGGGCGCAAGACGAAGAGTAAGGGGATATAATGTCATTGCCTGGATGGTAATGTTACTAAACAAGGGGAGAAAAGTTTCGTTTTTTGGAAAGGTGAGCGTTCTCTTCGTTTCAAATAACGAATTATATGTGATTATAATAAAACGAGAAGAAAATATAACGATTATCATGATGATAATCCTAATGTACAAATTTAAAAAAATCTATTTACTGTTTATATAATTACGATTATATTAACAAGTTAGACATACTTTCCATTGTATTCGTTTTTTGCGGTAATGATTGGAACTTCAACCTGTGACTGTTATGGCAGAACAACGGAACAACACGAAGGCTTACTTTTTGCTCATGACCCAGCGCTATTTGTACATTTTGAAATTCAATGAGCCAATCATTCGTTAAGTCAACGAATCCATTGAAATCATCAAACAATCCGGATAAAAGACTAGACAAAATGCGACTATATGTTCAGAATGATAAAATGACGTAGTAAATAATTGAAATTCAACTTTTTGTTATTGGTAATATAATAATTGGTCAAGAGTACCACGAAATTAGTGAACTTTTTGTAATCGTTCATTGTAACAAACATTTATGCACTTTTTAATAAACCGGGCAAATTCCTATATTGATATATAAGTGATAGTTCTGAGAACTGAAGTTGCTAACTAAATTATTGAAATATCAAAAGAAAAAGAAATAATAGAGTTATGCCTCCTACCCTAACGAAAAGTAAATAATATAATACGCAAGAATGTATGCATTATTTATGGGCCGAGAAACGGCCCTCTGAGTTCTAAACGATTTTTTTCCGCGCATCTTTATCACTTAAGTTGTTTATATTCGGACTTCCGTTTTCTTAGCTTGCAAACCTCTCGAAGCTTTACCTTTTGCTCATAACCCCGCATCAGATAGTCAAAAGACTATAAAAACGACAGGAAGAACCATACCACATAATGATTTTCACGTTTCTCAACTTCCCCGGACAAACCGCTGGCGACGAAAGCCTGAAACACCCAGAGTCCATAGAGGAAAGGCCGCAATGACACAGCGAAGAGACGGCAGACCACAAGCTCTTCACCTGAGAATACTCAGGGTGGGGAATAATCCCATCTTTCACGTAATAATTTACACCATCACAAAACACACAACACATAAGCACATATTAAGTACATTTAAAAACACTTATGACGTATCGAAACAGCCGTCCGAGATCTCTAACTACCCTGAATAGTATAGAACAAATATTTTTCAAAATAATATATTAAAAAATCAATTGATTTTCGGAATTTTTTTATGACTGTATGTAACATTTCTAAATAGCAATTCCGTCTAAAATAAAGTTTTAATATAATTTTAAAATTTCTTTAATGCTTAGAAAACAGCAAACTAAAGTGTGTATCTTTACGCAATTCTCATTAGATTAGTTCATGTGCCACTCAGATTTACAAAGAAATATTGAATTTGTTAATTTTGCAAAGAACAATGATGCTCGTATTGAGCGATCACAATTTTTACCAGGCTGTTTTTTTTAATGAGGTATCATTGTATCATCGTATATTAAAAAAAATAGAGTTAACACCATTAAAATGCTTTTTATCTGATCTTATTTAGGGTGAGAGTGAATGAGGTAGATAGATGTATATATATATATATATATATATATATATATATATAT
>CM077099.1:6177565-6199733 GCA_039619505.1 Cimex hemipterus | reverse complement strand
TATATATATATATATATATATATATATATATATATATAGAGAGAGAGAGAGAGAGAGAGAGAGAGAAACAGAAACCCAGTTTTCACTTTTGTAAAAAAATTCGTTCGGCCCACTTTTCCCCGCGCTCGGACGACATAAATCGTGGGAAACAACAAGCTTTGTTTTGTATCTTTCGTGGAAATTCAGTGAGGGGCGGATGCGTCGAGCAATGAATCTAATTTGGTTCACTGCCCGAATTCCTATTTAAATAACCTTTCTTTCAATTTACCAACAGAACGGCCGTCCCGCTGCCGGCCGACCGTTCCGAGGGGGTAGAATCTCGTGCGATTGTAAATCACAAATTTTATCCTTGCCAGGTGTCTGATTTACTGCGTTTGATAATCTACCTTGCCCGCCGATTTCCCGGTCGAACAGAAGCGAGTTAATAAATAAATTAGGAAAAGCGCTTTTTAATTGGCCTACTGTGAAATTGGAATCCTCCCAGCTAGTAAGGAATATGGGAATAACATGGGAAGGAACACATAATTTCAAAATGATAAAAATGCTTAGTAAAAAATGGCTTCCATTAAAATCATACTTTCATGTCTTTAACTAAACGACGTAATCTTAAAGCAAGTAATAATATTCCACAACCTGTTTTTTATTACAGAAGAATATCTTAATCCCACACGTATCTGCCTTGCTCTTGTTTGGCTTGAGAATGTAGAAACGTACCTCAAGTCAAAGAACAGTTGGAAGATTAAGAGATTTCTGGATTATATGAAGAAAAGGCACAAACTAGCAGAACTGCTGAATGCTTATGATAATATTCGTACCAGAACCAATACTATACATGCACAACGGATTGCATTCGCCAGGTCAAAAAGTTTGACATTATTGCGTTTATACTGCGTTTATACCTAGCGCTAATGCTCTCTGCTTACCCTAACCCTACCTGGCCAAACTCATCTCTAACCCTACAATGGAATTGCAATTACTGACAAGACATACCAAACCTTTGAAATAAACAATATTAAAATGTCCGGCATGGAAGCTTAACAGATCTAATCGTGCGTATTTTATTTTGTACCAGCCCGCAGAGAGATTTTAATATTCCTTCTTCTGATTAAATTGTTTAACAGAGTCAGGGAAGCTGAGGGGCATAGTACGATGTCTTTTCCCATCTATAAGCAATTTAGACATATATTTAGAATTGTAATTAAATGAATTTGCCCTAACTTTTATCTTATTAACTGCCACATACGTTTTGATATTTGCAGATTATATGAAAATTGTAAATAAGCAAACATATCATTGAGAAAAATATAAGGTTTACAAGTAACACACGCATATAAATAATACAAAGGGTTTATCTATCCGTTGGGTGTCGTGACAAAAAATCAAACTACTTTGAAATATTTTTTACATCTTTTCAACCATTATAATTTCATTCGTTCTATCGGGATTCGAACTCAAAACTACCAGTGGCAAATACGAATCGAACGCCCTAACCACTCGCCAATTTTTAAATTAGTACACGTTATAGAAGAATTGTATCGTTGAGGTACTATTTTTGCCCAATTACTTATAAATTGTTTGGTTTATCCGCGATTCTAGTTTTGAATATTACGTTTCATCGCACGGCATCAAACAACAAACCGAAGAGTAGACGATCCAGACAACTTAGACACAACTTAGTTTCAACTTAGGTATAGATAATCCAAACATATCCATTTAGAACTTAATACAACTTAGTTACAACTTAGGTATTGATAAACCAAACATATCCATTTAGAGCAGAATCGTTATTTGCGCGGTTCGATTAGGGCTATTTCGACGGATTCATCGCCAAACTCCATCGCCGAATGGAACTATGAACTGTTCCGTTTTGTTCGAAACATTAAATTTAGTTTTTTATTGTTACTATTTTTGTTTGTATATGACAGCTCTAACGGAACAATCTCAAACAAAAGGAAATTAAAACAATTAGAATAACATGATAACTGTTTTCTAGATTTAATCTTACAATCAGACGAGCAGGAGCAGACGTAGATAGTCTTTTAAACTTGACAACATTTTTGGAGTTTATAAAAAGTTTAAGGTATTTCTTATTAATATGTAACTATGTTCAAGAGCCTTTCAAAATTTATGTTCTCTTTGTAGGTCAATCTCATTAATGAAACTTTTATCTACCGGTGATGCTTTACCTGGCTCCAGTTTCCTTCACTTGTATACAAAATTGATGCCATCTTCAATTCCGCTTTAGTAATTATGGCCTCTTTTTAATTAATAGTTATGATTCGATTGAGAGCACCCGCGTGAGAAATTATATATTACCCGGTGGCAGGAGATCCCAGTGCACCTCGTAGAAGTGTGTGCATAATTTATTCTGAGAGTTTAAGAGAGGGGATCTTAATAAAGGGGATCGTGGAGGAGCTTGAGGGATGGCGCGAGGAGGGCGGTCGTTTGGGAGGTTCATCTCCAGAGATCTCTAAGTGGGGTGATGAGCCTACCAAGACTTTTTTCCCTCCTTTTATATACTTCATCCCCCTTTCTCTTCACACTGGTTCCAATTACGTTTAATAAAACAGGAACTTACTTTCTACAAATTATAATAGAATGTCTTTCAAAGGATTCACATTATAGTGGAAAAGCCTTCGGAATAACTTTTCAACTGATGCAAATGTAATTGCCAAGCACACAATTAGTTCATACCGTTGTGTGATTCATATTCTAAAACCGTTATTTTAGATGGAGGGAAACTACCAAACTACAGTTTAAGAAGACTCCCAGATTTTTTTGGACGAAATACAAGATTTTAGGTATTCCGGTCGTTCTGATTATTCTGGTTAGTCTATCCTCGATGGTTTGAACTGGCTCATAACCCGACAAACCCACATCCAAAATGAGATATTGAAACGTTTCAGTACAAACAAAAGTAGGAACAGACAGGAAACGAGAAAACTACATCATCATCACCCTACAGGATTTAACAAGTAATCTTTCAAGATAGAGTATTTAACGCATATAAATAGATAATAATATTTACAAGACTATTATATATTTATTTGCCCTTATGGAATAAAACGGTTTTCTTTTTAATTACCAATCCTTGCCTTTTTTCTTGATAGCTGCACTCTGTCGAATTGGAAGAATATATTTAAATAGGCCCTTAAGAATAATGCTAACAGATTTTGTTTCAATTTCATTAAATGGAAGGCCCTCTCAAGGCACATTGCGCTGGAAAAGCCTTTCTATAAATTATTGTCTAAAATAAACCTTATCATCAAATAGGGGGTTTCGGAGATAGTAAGATGCAGGTTCACGTGGGTTTTAGAAAATCATTTTCTTAGAAATGACGAATGATGGAGTGGGTGGGGTGTTCAATCTAAAAAAAAAGAATTAAATATTTTCTTTATTGTAATAACGTTTCGATCTTTATTAAGATCATCTTCAGGACCTGCGATTTACAAACATTGTTTAAATTGTACAAATACATGTGGAAACAAAATGAATTTATACATGAGAAAAAAAAGTTGTTTGCATTCAATCAATGTATTTGTGTGTAAGTATCTCGTGACACTCACCTTTCTAACAAGATTGTAAAAAAAATAAAACTGCACCATGCAGAGTATGCGTTAAACTGACCGTTTGGTTACGTAATTTGTACTTTTATATACATAACTTGCTGTTAATTTATTCTGAGAAACTCAATTGAGTGTAATACGTGATTGAAAAATACGTTGAAATATATGAGGTGTAACAAATACATCACCTTATTTTTGCAATATATATTTAAAAAAGTTGAAACACGATTAGTTAAACCTTTCGTTATTATTCGAAAATTTATTATTATATAAGGTTAGAATTTTATTTAATTTTAAAAATTGACAAGTGTGAAAGTGCCAAACTAACCCAAAGGAAAGTTAAATCTTTCACAATTGCTATGGTAATAGTGTTCTTTTTGCTTATTGTTATTTAATACTTTTATTATGTACCCTCCTGTGGTTCATTGTGTGCAGGGAGCGTCTGTTGAATTGTGAGGGGCAAGAAGCGAAAAGCGTGAGTAATAAAATAACGAAAAGCCCCAACTCATATAGGGAATGTCCGATTGATTTATGCACCACCGTCTAGTCCATTTTCACATCATTGTGACAGAAACGGAACTTTTCAAGGGACGGAATTATCCCAATGACTCAACAGTCTCTGGGCTCTATCCCACTGTGTTTCCGGTGTAACTGTAATTATCCCAGTAATAATTTATTGTACGGAATGTAAAATTACGTTAAACAGTTTGAATTGATTTATAATTTTCATGTAAAATGTGTTCGAGATGAAAAATTAGTGACAGGAGCGAGACACGAACCCACAAACTTTTTTCTTGTTTTCCTTTACAACACAATTACATTCATATTTTTAATAAAACTATACAATTTTCAGTGTACAGCTAATTCCGTTGACGATATACGGACATAAAGTGGTTGAAGATTTATTTCTTATTTGATAATCTGTCGAACAAATTTCTGCGTTCATTTGCATGTTTCTTGCACCACATGATGATGTGCTCGAGATCCTCATATGCCCCGCTGTCCTAACAGTTCGTTGACGGGATTGTATTAAATCAGAGGAAATATCCCTTGTACAGTCCGTGATTGGACCTTGCTATTGTTTTGCAGGCTTTGGTTATACTAATTTTTCTGGTGAACCAAGGTCCACATGTTACCAACGGAAACATATTTTTGTATGTGATCCCTTTGTAGTAAACAGGTAGTCAATTTGCTAATCTATCTGCAGCTGTAATCTTAATATAGCATGAAGACCTTTTCTTGGTACTGGCGCTTTTAAAAAATTCCCCGTTGGGATGGCATCTTTGACAAGCCGATCTCCGACAATATTTAAATGTCGGATGGCCTTTGGATTCAGCTGATTACTGTTTTATGCCCTTTAGACATGATCTTCAGTTCAAGGATTTCTATAATGATGTAGTCCGCGATATACAACTTTTTGTCATTGCAAAGTTATGCTATATGACCACTTTCGGGAATTGCTTGTTGTTCTCAAACTCCATAGCTTCCCTTATAGCAACCGATTCTGCAGTTTGGGAGTGAAAACGTTTTCCTGTAGTTTTGTACAGGATCAAAAAATGCACAACCTACTAGTCCTTTTAGGAATGATCCGTCGGTGTCAATGATATGCCCGTCTGAAAATCTCGCATAAAGATCATTAAGATATTTTTGGGTGACTTGGGTTTTATTGAAGTCAGTGTAGGCTTTGGAGACGTAACTCCACGAACTTCGTGTCTAATATTTTATCTCAACCACACTTTACAAAAAATAAATAAATAAATAAATAAAATAAATAAATAGATTAATTAATAAAAAAATAATTTGAAACATTATTTTGGTCAATTAAAACTATATTGGTTAAAGAGTTTATTCAAACAGACCCTAGATAAATGTCAATTAAATTCAAACTGATAATTGAATTAAGGAATTATTTTCATTAACAATAAAAGTGATACGGAATATAAAGCTTTGAATGTAGAGTAAAGGCATTTAAAAAAAATATTTTCTCTTAACCTTTTAAACAAAAATTCTATAAAGATAATATAAATTGACAAGAAAGAGACACAAAAACAATTTACATGTTATCAAAAAGGCGGACATAAATGTTTTTGTAACAAATTATTTAAAAACACAACGTCCTCATTAGGTGCATTACTTATCGGCTCGGATCTACAGATATAGCATATTGAAGTATAATTATACTTACATAACTGTAATTTAGACGTTTTCAATTTCCAAGAAGTGATTTGGAAACGGACAGCATTCATTGTGTGCAAGTTCATAGTTTTGGTTCACATTAGCTAAGGGAGATGAGTGGATTAGACTAAGTGGACCGCATCAAACACCACTCAATCCCATCAGCAATGGTAGATAATGAGTATTATTAAACCGTTGTCATTACAACACAATAAAATGATAACTTTCTAAATAATCTTTTTAAAAATATTTACAAACCAATTATCAGGAGTTATTACGGTTTATTAGCATAAAAATATAAATATTATTTGATAATTAATAGTTTTTCTATGTTTGTCAATATCCTATTATAACATAGATTTAGTTTAATAGGATTAACTGATAGTTACAACTTCGGACTTAGCTCACATCACGAAAAACCGTTTTTCTCTATCCGCCTAAAATAAAAACCCTAGGAGTAAAAAAATTTAAATTTATATAAAATTCCACATTCAAAAGTAATATTGGGAAGGTAAACAGTAATTACATTATCTTACACGCACACATCTTTATCACAATAAATAAGGGAAACCAAACAGAAATGAATTTGTACTAAATAATTTAGAAGAAGCGAGATTTATACCTTTAAACAAATATTGAAACAAAAAGGCATCCTATCTTAGCTCAAAACTTAAAATTTCCAGTTTAATAGGACAAAAAAACCTAGTTTTATTCGGACTTTTAACATTGAACAATTGTCGATTCTACATCGTTTTTCCCTCTGGTAAAAAAATTATGACGAAAAGAAAGATGGACTTCGGCTTTTATGAGGGGAGTTTTATATTTCAAGTTTTAGAACAGAAGAAAATCAGGCTGAGGAATGTCAACGCGTTTCAGTTATACTTGGCTAAGTTTCTAGGTAAACTTTTGTGAAATGTAAACTCGAGATAACGGACAAATATTGTTTTTCGTGGTAGAATGCCAAGAAAAATATTTTAATAGCACAATGTTAAAATGAATCAAGAATCTGTACAACAATTTATTTCGAAAAAATCTGTGCTGATAAATATTTAATGGAACATAAATGTATGTCGTTTTATTAAAAAAAATTATGTTATACGAGGTATACATTTAATTTGTTATAATGTATAATCAGATGGTACTATCCATAAACGCAAAGAGTCTGACAAGAATTCATCAAGATCAAATAGAATCGTTTTAATTGTATATTGTTTTCTTTGGATTTGAGAATCATTGTCTGGTTTGAAATGCCTATAAAGTTTACTATATTTCAGTTGGCTTATCTTATTTTCCAAAAGTATGCCGTATTTTTCTCGATTAAAGACCGCCAAGTAGTGTTTTATTACTTTCAACTTCTTCCATTTGTTTAGAGTGTCGGCGTAAAAAGGAGGCTTCGCTCTCCTGGAGTGGGGACTTGATGGTTCTGGTTGGGCGTTGAAGGAGGACATTAAGTCCGTAGACTGGATATACTTAGGCAAGTCCCACACTGGGCACTAACTGTGCTACGTGCCGAATACCCGACCAGTCCTCTCACGTTGCCAAGTCGTACAATTCAACAAACATTAACTCCTTGCAACCAAAACCTCGTATCCGTCCGTGCTTCGATTTTTTTATTTCAACCTTCCTACAAAAGTTTGTTTACGAGTTCCGCACTTAAACTCGAAAACAACTACGTCTGAAGGAAACTAATTTCTGTTTACAATTCTAACCTAATTAGGAATAGGTACTTAAATTCTAGTTGAATGTTGAAAGTATTATATTGTTTGTATCATTATAATATATGAGGTTATTGAACTTTTGGAGTGCTTCCTTTTTCAATTGAGAAAAGTGGTCTTCAGCTCGCGAATAGATAACATTTGTATTATACCAACCCCCCTGGGTCTCCTCCATCTTCTTTCCCATATCTATTGAGTTGGGTTCTGATTAGTTCCGGTTAAAAACCCTGTTCTTCCAATATAATTACTTGTAATCGTGATAAAATCAATAAATGAAAACAGGGAAAAAGAGAGACCGGGCGAAAGGGGAGAGAAAGTGATAAGAGAAGAAAAAGAGAGAGACAGAAGAGTGAGATAAATAGATAATCATATAGTGAGACGCGGTCTGGTGTGATGTAGGTATCAGAAAAACATTTTCTTTGTCTTTGCAACGTTTCGACCTTTTATTGAGATCATCTTCAGGGCTTGGGATTTTCAAACATTGTTTGCATTTAAAAATACATTTAGGATGTGGAAAAGTGAATTTATACAATGCAAAATATATTTTGTATTCAATCAAAGCATTTCTACTCGCTCAAAGTGTTTATCTTCTGTGCAATTGTGCCATTCTTGCGTGTCGTGTTGAGAGTGCCAGTGACATATTGCCGTTTTAAGTTTATATATGTTGGATTTTGAAGGGGTGCGGAAGGAAGTGGGTATAGAAAAGACAATTTTGTATAAGGCGTCGGCTTCAGAAACCTACATCATAGCAGACCGCATCTCATGAAATTTGAATAATTATCGATTAACGGTCACTATTCTCTACATATAGATTAATACGTAGATGGATGATGATGATGATGATAAACGCTTTATTTATCAATCACACAGGATCTGGTCACAAGAACGATTTTTACATCTAATGTGAAATAAATTGGTGTTAAACCATTAATTACACCGAAAAACTTTTTTTGTGTGGTAAATATGTTTGTTCTAATCGTTTACACTGAATTTTAGTTACAATGCTGATCGAAATAAATATTTTAATTTATACAATCTTTGAGCAATTATAAATCAAATTATTTAAATTGGTGTTAAACCATTAATTACACCGAAAAACTTTTTTTGTGTGGTAAATATGTTTGTTCTAATCGTTTACAATAGATAGTTACAGTAGTTGATACATGACTTCTATTCTGGACATATTTGATATTTTTTAGTTTTTTTTATGCGTGTAGGGATTCTCGAAAATTTAATTTCACCTTTTACTGAAAATGAACTATTAAAACTTTTGGTCAACAATAAGCAGACGCAACGTAATTTGCAAACCTAGTATCTCTAACGTGAATGTGAGACCTGTTTTAAATGATATTTTGGCTGTTTAACTTTCAAAACGTTACATGATAGATTGTAATCGATTAAATCTTTCATTTTGCGTAATCTGGGTTGTGAAAACTTGCTATATTCTATTTATATTTCACGTTCAGGAGAGATTTCAAATTGAGGGAGAGTGAGAGAGAGAGAGAGAGAGAGAGAGAGAGAGAGAGAGAGAGAGAGAGCTGATAGTCAATGAGACAATATCAGAAATTGGTAAATAAAAATAGTAGTTTCAACAATGAATCAGTCCCTCAGACCCAACAATACTATAAATATGTAAATAATATTCACGTTTTCTTCTTTTTATTATTTATTACAAGCTGGTAATTACTGCTACAGCAACCATAACTCCAGAATACCAGAGTAATGCAATAACCAATAGTAACGCAGTAGCTTAAAAATTAAAAAAAAAAATAAAGTGAATGTTTCTCTTTAAGAAAGAGTGCATTTGGTCATTTAATAATTTGAAATTTTACGTCTTTCAGTTACGTGTTGCTTCCTTGCAATTGCTTATTTATCAGTCAAACAAAATATATTAAAGCGATAGTGATTGACATTTTTAATCGTACATAGATTGGCCAAAGCCGGCTGCGACAAGCATAGAAAAGTTGCACCACGTGTCTCACCTAATTGAAAGATGCATTTCAAAAAAACAGAGATCTGAGTAAATTATAAAAGCTAGTAAATTGTTACCCGTGGATTGTGAAAAGATATTGGCTCAACGCTATGGTCATGAGAACATATGTACATGCATGTGCAGAATTGAGTTAAGATAATTCAATAATCAGCAATCAGTAGTCATATATTTAAAATGTCATACGTGCCATGCCCTTTGTTGAATGAGTCTTGCGTTTTTCCGTTTTTCTTCGTTATCTGAAGATACGTTTATAGTGAATGCTTCATTACTGTTGATAATTTGGGTAGCTCACGGTTGTTCAGAATAGGAAGTATAAACGAAGAACCAGTTCTCGATAATATTAAGAACTAGTTAATATAACAGTACTTTTTGTTTTGTCTTTAAAACAGTGTTGAAACAATCGCGGTTTAAACGTTTCTGGTATAAAAAATATTAGAAAAGCAGCAAACGCATGATTATTTTCGATTCAATAATAACCCAAAATTGGCAAGTGGCTTGATCTTATAATTTTTTGGGGGAACTGAAATATATATAGTTAGTACGATATACAGTGCAATATATTATATAATATGTAAACGTTTCCATTTTAGTTGTAGAATATTAAACAATTCTAAGTTTTGTAGCTTGAATGAGAAATCCAATTGGTCCTCACCCACCATAAGAGGCTGCAACGTAATCCCATAACAGGCCTACAGTCTAATCCAATAACTCATCATAGCTCGGATTGGCTGCAAAAGGGAATCAATCGATTCTATTTCCTGGTCTTTCAATGGATCGTTATTATTTTCTTAAAACGTCGGCTATATACAGTTGGGCAAAGTTCGAATCGGTTCATCTTCAGACACGGCTGGCTACGGTAGATAGCATTGAAAAAAATCATTATCGATGTAATAAGTTAAGAGTGGAACCCCAGAGCCGATGAACTGGGAATAGAGAATATTTCCCCGGGGGGATGGGGGGAGATGTAATCAGGGGTGGGCCTGAAAGTGTTTGTCCTGGATTAGCATGGACAAACAGTGAGAGGAGGTAAACATTTCACCTCGACCCTCCCGGAGCTCCTTTCTTTCCAGATAGCCAGGCAAACATGCTGGCTCTTAACCGAGACAGCAATTTTATAAAAATTCTTCCATCCTGGTTTTGAGCATTGTTAACTTTGGGGGAGCAATCTAATTATATTATGCAATATTAAAAATATTCTGTAATTGAAAACATGATGATGATCCATTAAAAAATTTTAAAAAGAAAAACTTTCTGATGATCCAAGAAAAAAGAATCTCCGCAACAAAGAAAAACAAATAAACTTGGATTATTTACAAAAAATAAAATATTAGCTTATTTAATTGATTACCACATATAAGTTATAATCACTTTCTATCCGATTAAAATGAAATGCATATGTTCGTGACAATTTTAACACAAGCACTAAATAAAAAGAAAAAAATAGCAAATTTTAATTTATAGGGAATAACAAGGAGATAAAATACAACCAAATAGGAAAGTTTAATATTTTTACCGTTTTGTAGCGTGGCACGTTAGATTTCGTGGCCCGATTGACCAAATAACATCTTTCAATTAATTAATCTTTATGTAAAGTATTAGTTAAAATAAAAAGTCAGTGTCACGAGCGAGATTCGAACCCACGACATTCGGCTAAATACGCTGCTACTAGAACCAATTGACCTATCGTGAGCTCTTCATTTCAACCAATACCTTACATAAAAAGATCAAAAATTAAGTCATATCTGCTAATTATTCCCGATAATCCATAATGGTTAGTGCCCTGATTGACCAAATTAATTCTTTCAATTAATTATGTTTTGTATGTAAGGTCTCGGTTGAAATGAGTCGAAGGATCGATAGCTCAAGTGGTAGAACAGCGGCTCATTTTTCCGAAAGTCTAGGGTTCGAATCCCGCTCATGACACTGATTACTTCTACCTCAACCAAGACGTTACATGAAGATTAATTAAAACAAGAATATTTATTATAATGATTGATGTCCGAATTAAGTTTTTGATCGATTTATAAATGTAGTCAAATAATATCGACAGATGATAAAATTGTGTTACGTGGTTTGAAAAAACAAAGGAATTAATTATTTTAATTTTTTAAAATTTAATTTATTATTTAATTAATTATTAGGAATTATAAAATTGGAAATTTTAAATAGTGCATTATTTTATTTTTATCCCTCGTTCTCAATCTATAATATTATTAAATTATTTTCGTATGTGAGAAGACCTGGGCCCTAGTTGACTAACGCCTTGTATGCTGAAGAAAACTGAATTCCACAGGTTTAACTTCTAGATTCTTTTCCTGTCGGTTTTTTACTTGTTGTGCATGTAACGCTTTTTTAAAAATTTTATTTAAATAATCGATTAACATACGTAGAACGCGTTTCAATTAAACAAACCGATATCAGAGAAAAAAAACCATTGTGACTTGTTTAATACAAACAAAAGGCGGCGTTAAAAAAGCCGTTTTTGATGAATACAATTAAAATATTCCAACATTTCGTTAATTTTTAAATAACAATGGAAAGTTTTGTACGGTTCCAATAAATATATTGAATGACATTTTGCTTCAATCGGATTTAAATTCATTGTCGAACAATACATCTTTTTTTTACAAAGTTTTCTCGCCCAGACTTTTTCACATAATGAATAGATAATATGAGAGGTTTATTTTATTCAAAGGTAATGACTCTTAATCATTCTCTCGAGGTTGTAGAATATGAACAACAAGCAGCCGAACGAGAAATGGAAATGACTATTGTTATTAAGGAAGTAATTACCTGTCATACAGAAGGGCTTAATGCCGTAATAACCCGTTTGGTGTCGCGAACGAGGGGAAGAACAACTTTACAAAATGGTTTTCATATTATTCAAATCAAATCCCAATTCGAACTAAGAATCGCTAGCGTGGCAAATAGAGTCGGAACCGCTGCTGTTCAGTAGTGTTATTAATTCAAAGATCGGAATTCCGTGAAATTGCATACTTTTTGCTAATTTCGATTGCAATAAATCAACGACAATAATTTATAGGACGTATATATATGACACTACTCTTATTTTGCGTGAAATGTACGTTTGGTCGTTCCTATAAGAAAATGAAGGTTTTTTTACCGTTTACTGAACATAATTGATGTTTTATGATTTGTTGATATTTATTATATTTTATTCATGAAAACAACGTAATTCACGAAATTGCGTATGGGTTATGGGTCAGTTTTAAGTGAATTGAGGGTAAAATATTTTTTATTATTCCCTTCATCGACGTTTTTAACTTCTGGTGTCAATAATTTTCCAATTCAGTGGGCCTACGCGATTTTCTTAATCATCACAGTCACGCCAATGACAGCGAAATGCCGAAGCCCCTCTGACAGACCAATCCAGCGAGGATAGGCAGACCATAACCAGTAAGGATCAAATTACCGGTTTATCACTCTGCAGAAGCATAGGAAAAGATCTCATATTTACCTACTTCTTCACTATGGCTACCCACCCTTTCGACTAAATTTCATTTTTAAAGTACAAAGAACGAACAATGAAGGAAAGGATGGCTATAAAGAAACAAACGTTGTAAAGTAAATAAAAATAATTGAATTTACCACATAGACATAACAATTTACTACAACATTCAATCTTTCAAAATCAATTACCACTAATAAAAAAAAATAAATGTTTACCTTGGTATGTTTTTCTAAGCTAATATTGTGTTATTACTTAATGTTACCTTTATACTAAATCTATTATATTCTGTAGCGTGATTGACCAAATGACTTCTTTCAATTAATTATTTTTTTATGTGAGGCCTTGGTTGAAAAGTAAAAGCTAGTGTCACGGGCGGGATTTGAACCCACAACGCCGCTGTTCTAACCACTTAAGCTATCGTGACTTTGATCCAATCCCCATTTCACCGTACAATCTTTTGAATTTTCTTTCCTTTTTGCCATTTTTCAAATGTAATCAGGATTCAATTCTCGGCGACTTATGAAGCGGCCACGGGGAATTGTTTAGTGAAGTGATATTTCTTTTAATTATTAAACATTAATCCATTTACGTGTTGGTTGTCAATTGACCAAGTTATTTATTTCAATCAATGAATTATTCTTTATAAGGCCTTGGATAAGATAAAAAATTCGTGTCACGAGCGGGATTCGAACCCACCTTCGGCTAAATACGCCGGTGCTCTACCACTTGGCTGCCTTGATCCACTCGGACACCAACTTTCTACTGCAACCTACCTATCGAACTTGATCTCCTTTTTGCCAATTTTCAAATGATGTGTAATCAGGATTCGATTCTCGGCGACTTATGATGTGGCCACGGAAAGCTGTTAATGAAGTTATACTTCGTTTAGTTAGTAAATCCATTGTATACTTGATTTATATTGATTCAAATTTAGAAATTTGATTTGATAGATACAAAAAAAATTAACAGCTATTTTGAGTATAGAAAGCAAAGGGACACATATTTATTGATTTTCACCAATTAATCGATTAATTATTTACTTTTTCTTACCTTATTAGCAAAAACCAATGATTATTAAGTGATGTTGGTTGATTTTGACTTGTAGATCATGTTTATAATGTCAAAATGAACAACTTTCAATACGTTTTGTGTTGTGTTGCGGTACATAATTACAAAAATATATGTGGATGTTACTATTTTGTTAATAAAAATGCACCCTATTAACACGTTTAATGAACGAGAGTTACAAGAATGCGTAATAGTAGACAAAGAGAAAAAGAAAATACTTCGATTATGTTTTTACATCTTGCAATGAATAATCAATACAGTCATTTTTTCAATTATTTGTGTGGCATTTATTATTGAAATTCACTTGCAACCTTTCGGTTTAATTACGCCATTTTCAAAAGCTTTTCTGTTGTAACATGTTGTAAACTGATGACGTTATGACGGGGCGAATACGGCTGGATTACATGGCAATGCCTATATTTTTGCCATGTCAGCGACGTAATACCAAAGCTTGCATTGTCATTCAGGGCTACTAATGCATTTTTTCGATCGCTATTTTCACTTTTTCGAGTTAGAAAACAGTTTTATTTATTAATAAAAGTGCCCGTTTTTCTCTTAAAAAGCAATACTGTAAGATTAACTTCAACTCCAAGCTAATTGTTACTAATTTTCTTTCGTGAGTGTTATGTACTTTAACATTTATGATTGACTGTTTCGCTCATGCAGAAATAAGTTGAAACGGAAAATCTAAATGAGCGTTGAAACATAGAATAGGGTACAATTGGGAAGGCATTTTTGAATAGAAATGTAACGGAGGTTAAAAACTTACACGGATTCTTTCTTTCTTGAGATTTGTTCATTGAATACTGTCAAAATACTAACCACGTCTTCATGCATATTGAATAATATTGCTCTGGAGATGGCAAGGACGTAAAGAAAGGATACATATTTAGGTTGAGAACTGTTGGATTTTTTTGCTAGTAGAAGCAAAGTGGAGGTTTTGAACTGGTTTTTTTTTAAAAATAAGTTTGTATCATATTTTATTTAAATGTTTGAATAATATCACTTCTTAAAGCTCTGTAATTCAGACCAAGGACATTATTCTTCCTCTGTTAAGCCCTACTATCTAACCCTATAGTTTACGTTTATAAATCTCCTTTAGAATTTAGCGCATTTTATCTGGAAAATTTACGAGTCAATAGCATCGTAAAAATTGTATATACTTTTTTTATCGTATATAAAAATCGTATATATAGTTTTTTTATTTTATTTTATTTTATTTTATTGTTTTTAACGAGGGTTCGCAACAGCAGAGGTCATATAAACCCTCAGGGTGCCGGTGTTTTTGAAAAAAACAACAAAAACATTTGTAAGTATGTCGGGCCGCTGGATTCGAACCCGGGACCTTTGCCTTACAGTGATGAGCGCCGTGTCAAAGACGGAACTTTGCGGCCACCGAGCCCATCCGTATATACTTGTTACTTTATTTTCTGTTTGTGTTTCACAACAAATATAGTTAATGTTAATCTGCTATAAAGTGGTTATAAAAAATCTACGAGCACATTTTTATACTGGAAATTATACTATAAAAACATGGTATTTCCTGTAAATTCGTGGTCATTTATAGTCCATGAATTTTTATAAATGATGTTTACAAGTGGTTCCCAACAATCCATTTCACGTTTGTTGATGATACTACTTCTTAATTGAAAGAAGCATTTAAAACGGAGCTGTAAATAATAAATTGAACTATGATCTGGAAAATCCGTACAGGGAAAATGGTCTGAGATTAAAGAAGTTGAAGGTTTTGCTAATAGTACATCTAAAACAAAAAATTAAGAAATTCAGTTCAAAAAGCACTTTCTCATTATTTTTATCACCTAAAGCATGGCACCTTTTAGCAACTAAGGGTGTATATTGATTCAAATCGTACTTGGGATGTGATTCCTAGTATGTAAAGTCAGTAGATGCTTCTATTTGCTTAGAAGTGTGAAATGTAATGTTTAACCTAAAATACTAGTTATATCATTTTTTATGTTTTCCACGTTACGGTACATACGCATTATCGGCCTGGGAGGATTATAGTCTTGCAGAGTTCGTATTTTAAACATAACCAACATTCAATTAGGATGCTACGCAATTTATATGATACATTGAAACCGAGCCGGAATTCTGGTTGAACTCCTGATAGAACACAGCAAGTTAGGAAAGCATATGCACCGCATAGGAATACAGAAGGAAGAAACACTGCGCAGATACTGTTTTTTGCGATGATCTATATAGGTGCAAGTTCTTGCAATTAGGACAAGGAAACTTTAAGCAAGTTCCTACCCTAACGAGTAGCTGGCAAAGTTGGTTAACAATCTGAAGCTGGTGTGTTATAAAAACAGGGGAGCGCGATATATCTGTTCAGGTCGAAATGGAGTACAACTTGTGGCCTCCTCTTTTATCCCTATCCATACATTATCACAAATGTAAATATAACAGCCAAATTATGCGGCTAGTTTGCATTTAAAATGGTTGACACTTTGTTTGTTAAGAATATATTTACTTGAAAGACAATAAACAAACATATTGTTATGTGTTAATTTATATTTCCATGGACTCAATAATTAAATTAATTAACATGATAAATACTAATACGCTGCTGTATGGTGCCCAATAATGGGGATGTAACTGCTTTGCAGAAAGTGAAATCTACCAAATCATTTACTTCAAGAGAAACTTTGGAATCATGGGAAACGCCCCTGCATACATGGTAAGGATGAAATATGGACTAATATAATTATGCAACACCATGATAGGAATGATGGAGGTATCAATTTTTAGAAATGAGTGATAAAACACATCCCAAACTGTGTTAGCTTTGTTTGTATCTAGATTTTTAAATATTTCTAAAGAATGCAGAATTTTATCCGAGTAGCCATTGACATATCCTCCTAAATATCTCCAAGGAAAAGTCCCTTTCCAGGTCATCAGGTTCATCACACAGTTGAGGATGAGCGGGATTTATATCACTAAAATAATAATTAAAAGGATATTGTACATATGGCGTTCATCCGAATTTTGCTCCTTTTGCGCTCTGCAAGAAGCTGAGACAGTCTCACATATTTTATAGATGTACAAATCTTTACAACTTAAGATCGAATTTTTCTTTAATGTGGTAGTGTGACATTCCATTGCATTAAACAAATTGGGATGTATAAAAATTAAATTTTAAGAACTTTCTAACAACTCTCTCCTGTTTAAAACGAGTAAAATGTCTTTGCTGTTTATTATATATTATTAATTCAGATGTAGCATTGTAGAAGCCATTGAATTAAACATTTACAACAGCATTTTATAAAAACAAAGGTAAGTATATTTTTACCAGGCGGACGAGAAAAGACTGCTAATTGGAGATGTAGAACAAAGTACACGCATAATAACAGGGGGAGAAATCTCGCTTAGACAAGCAACGGCTTACTATTAGGAAATTTCACCCAAGCCAAGATACCAGAGTAAAAGATGGCTTAAGGGGCACCCCTTAATTCCAAGGAAACGAAATTATTCCCCAACTTCTCGTTAGACAAGAACGGCCTCCCACTAAACTACTGAGACCGTTCTAAAAGGACCCAAGGAAATTCAAACCATTCATGCCCCAGTAATTTCTCTTCTTAAGCAGTACTTCTTAGTTAAGAAAGGCGAATAGCCGTGTTTTTAATGTAACTAATCCTCTGAGATTTGTTTGGAATGAGTTTCCATTGTTATCAGTGTATTATTTTAAGATTCGAAAGGTTCAGTTTGACCATTCTCGGAATATACAGAAATATGAAAAGTTTAATTATTGATTAAAAAAGCATCTAAGGGAGCATAAATAATATATAAAAATAAAAGTGTTACTAGGTATTGCATAAAATTAAACAAAAAGTATCAGTAATTTTTACAATTTACATATCTTTTTATAGAAAATTCAATTTTTATTCACAGTTTCTTCCACCATCAAACAGGTTTCTTTAGATTTTAATAGCTAGTAGTTAAACAAATTGGACGAGTTTGTTTGGCTACTTGTTTGGTTAATGTGATCTAGGATTCTTAATTTTTCATTCCTAATAAGTAACATTTTGTTATTGTTTTCTAACACTTACCAAATTTTAAACATTTTAATGGCAATAATTGTCCTAAATTTTTAAACTCTCTAAACAAGTAAGTAAAAAGAAATTAGATTAAATTGAAAAATTAAGCAAAAATTAAAATAACATACCATTTGGATAATAAAAATAACCAAAGGTGTAGTTTTTCAATGGCGTTAGGTCAATTTTTACATGTTTTATTTTATCTTTACTGTGTACTAGTTATTTAATGTGAACATATTTTTGGCATAACGAATATATGTCGTCTATATGGGACCATTGTAACTTTTAGTTGTTGTCCAGTGCGTAATAATCACGAATACTCTGGATCAAAGTATGGCATTGACGAAAAAAGCAAATTCATTTGTTACTGTAAAACGTCCGCCTATTTTAAGGAACCCATATTAATTATAATTCCGAAATCGTGAAATATGTGTGATGTGACATAAGTTTCAGAAAAACATTTTTTTTATTGTGCCAAGTTTCGATCTTTATTGAGATCACCTTCAGTGCCTGGGATTTAAAAACATTATTTACATTTAACCAGTACATGTAGCATGTTGAAAAAAAAAATACAATGCTCAAAAATATTTTTTAAATAATCAATCAAAGTTATTCTATTTACTCAAAGTTTTTATTTTCTGCGTAATGGTGCCATTCTTGTGTGGCGTGTTGAGAGTTCCAGTGAAATATTGCCGTTTTATGTTTACATACGTCGGAATTTGAAGGATTTCTAGTCTAAAATTACTAGCGTTGTATAAATTCACTTTTTTCATATCCTACATGTATTTGTATAATTTAAACAAGGTTTATAAATCCCAGGTCCTGAAGGTGATCTAAATAAAGATCGAAACGTTGGCACAATAGGGAAAATATTTTTCTAAAACCTACATCCCACCAGATTCCATCTCACGTTTTCCAAATAATCATTATTATATACACTTTTCTATATTAACTTATTATTATTATAAAAATTCATGTTTTACATTGAGCGGGCATGTTTTTGTTTAAAAGATAAAAGTGTTTTACGGCACGTTCCAAACCCTTGAACTTTTTGGTTGTTTTCCTCTTTAACCGATCGATACCGTCGGTTTTACCTAGGACATTACACAAACCGATTGTGTTTTACATAGGATAAAAATTGTACTGCGTATATGACTATAAATATGTGTCAACTTTGTTGGGAGCCTTTTTAAAGTATTCAATAATAAACCAACGTTACAATATTTGACAAGGCGTAATGAATTTTCCCAATAGTGCTTGGTTATCAGGAGATTTAAAAGCCAGATGAATGCTTAGTTGATTTTGTGGTCCGTTGTACATTTTATATTACTGTAGTTATAATGATTATAGCCGTTATCCCGACTGCGATAGGAAAAGGTTGGATTTTAATGAACTTGTATAACAGGTTGTACACAGAGGGACCATTATGCCCAGGCTGGTCCTGGAAGGCTCTGGGAGGCAATAAACATGTATTTAGGATATTCGATTAACGGGCCATGTAACGATGCATGTGATTGGCCGTGTTGGGCCGAGGGAGGATGATGATTACATTTTAACAGCCAATCCGTGAGCGGTTAATTGCCTTGCTAAATGGAAAGTGCTATGGACGAGAGGGGAAAGAACGATTCTTAGCCGAAGGATTTATCAGCCGGAGGCTGTTTCCTCCTGTGCAATAAAAATATCCAACAACCGTTGAGCCTATAACGAATCCAGTTTATTGCTCATTCTTTTAGTAAAACAGTAACCAATTTATATCAAAACGATTTAGTTGATTGTCTATTTTCTCACAAGATGGAGAGCAACTTGAGAAACTGTATTTGTTGGTATTCTCCAACTATTTAATTTTTTAGAAAGTCCTAAACTTATTTCTTGAGTGTTCCGTCCAACCGTACCGAACAAACGAAAAAGATTTGAAAAGAGATCTATTATGACTATTTTGCGAAATGAGATAAGATCGATCTATTTTTGGATTATGCCCAACATCTAAAAGACCAAACAGTAACGTTTTGTTTAAATTTACTAATTACATTTTATAGTGGTGTATGTGGGGACATGTTTTATAGAAGAAAAATAAATATAATTGCTACGGTAAAAGGCAAAAATATTTTTCAATGAACCTCCAATATTTCTTTTTAAAGTGGTACTTCATGTTTGCAATCAAGTATTTTGATTAATACATATAAAACCAAAAATTAGTTCAGTTGAAAGTATATCATGGTTATTTAATAATTTTTGATGTTTCATTGTTGACATGTAGGGCGAAAGAATTTTTAAAATAAAAGTCGATTATTTTGCGTGACATTTGAGTAAAAATGATAAAATGTAATTTCTTATTCATGAAAAACAACGGCAAATACTCTATTTACTCATTGTAGCAACATATCATGAATAAATTTACAAATATTTGGACCACCTTGAACGACGATTGTGTGAATTAACGGGCAATCACAAGTGTGAATTAATAATGAAGAGTGGGGGCATCGCTGGCATTTTCGAAAACACCAGCACCCTGAGCGTTGATATGACCTCTGCTATTGCTATAAAAATAAATATAATTAGTTGAAATAAAGACACGGAAGAGAACTCATATCATTATTTCAAAACGTTTGTAAATAAAAAAATCTATGATATATATGCAATGTAAATATATATAAATCTATAGTAAAAGTGGTAACTTGTTTTATTTACTATTCATTTGAAATACTAGAACAAATCGAATATCACAATGTGATGTAAAAATCACATTTTCGAGACGTCGATTTATCTTAGTAAGGGAAACAGCAATTCAATAAAAAAAATGGACAGATATACATTAGTGCCGATCCTCCGTATGGCGTACTTCATCGTGTGTTATTAACATTGGAGTTGTAGCCAAAGACGGTGCCCGCATTTGCGTCAGGGTAAGTCATATGCTCCAACACACATTCATTTATAACGTTTACATTTATATTGGGGGACTGTCAGGGTGATATATTCAGGCAACTCTGGACCGAAGGTTTGGCCCGAAGGGCGCGGAAATTATTTTTGCCCTGAGATAATTCTTTTTAAAAAAACCCATAATCCTTCATACAGGAATTTATCTCTAAAGCTGTATTGTTCGTCGTACAGCTGTTTAAATTGAGGACAAGAACTCGGACGTAGAATGCCCAAATGGGCTTTATTCTTCACACGTTGGCACAACTGGCCTAACCGTAACGGAACTAATTTCAGCTTACGAGAAAGACTGGGCTGAATTCGGATTTAAAGATTCATATTTAAAGTTTGCATACAATAAGAGAAAAACACATTTTTTCGACGATATAACTGGAAAACAGTTGAATTTTACTACACGATTTCAAGGATTCAAGGGGATTTCGATAAGTTGGATTTACACTTATTAAATAGTTTTGAACGATTTTTCAACAATTCAGATACATGATTATGAGGTATGTTCTTATAAGAACTGAAAATATTTCAATTCTTATAGTAAGAGATAAATAAACGCTATTTTTGGAACGTTTTAAAAATAATTCAAACCACCATGTTTCTATGTTTTTATTTATAACTTCCGACTAACTGCCGTATAACTATGCCTTTCTCACATCTTTTCATTTTTCATCAAAACGTTTCTTACGTAAATATTAATAATATTGCACACAAATGTACTATTTGCGTACCCTTCATTGCTTTATATCAATATACGTGAAGTAGAACTCTAATTTGTGTTCGCTACTAGGAGTAAATTTTGTACTAACTTAGTTAGTTAATTGGAAACATTATTCTCTGGAATTGACCGCTTCGTTCCCAACAACCAGTACGCAAATGATACCTTTAACTTTGGGTAAAGTCCGCCTTTAGAAGTGAAGAATAAATGTTTATTTGTGCAAAACCCATGACTGTGAAAGGTCGGACATTTAAACTACCGCTAATTTCTAAAGGACGATGTAAGGAATTTTTTCATGGAAAATAAGTGCGACAGCAAAATAATTAGAAAGTTGTCATAAAAGTAAAGTAAATTCAGTATCTCCAACTTAAAAGCTCTGCCCGAAAGATAGAACATAAGATGACGGATAGATTGTTAGATAGAGAGATAGATACATAGAGAGAGAGAGAGAGAGAGAGAGAGAGAGAGAGAGAGCTGTCTC
>CM077099.1:6165253-6177165 GCA_039619505.1 Cimex hemipterus | reverse complement strand
AGAGAGAGAGAGAGAGAGAGAGAGAGAGAGAGAGAGAGAGAGAGACAGAGAGAGAGAGAGAATATATTCAGCAGCCTCGATTAATTTAAATAAAAGTTCCTCCCAGTCAGTTTTATTAATTCACTGTCATTAAGCCTAAATGAACTGTACTAAAACATTAACTGAAAAATCGCATATTATTACCTATTATATTTCGGAACCATATATGAGGGAGAGACTCTAGAATAGTATATATTTTAACAAAGTTTTCAGGATGTAAATATAAAAGGATTAAGGCAATTTTCATAGAATGCATATAATTATTAAATTTCTACGTAGCCTTATTGTATACCTGATGATTCTCGTTTTGATTGCGGTAAAGGATGACCTCGTTCTCTTCAATGGCGCGTGGTTCAGGGTGGTTGATGCTTAGCTTCAGGCGGCTTGTGGGGGGACTTCATTATTAATAATGAAGGATTTGCTATTATTGTTGCGTTCATTGCTATAGATTATTATTCATTAGTATTCTATTATAACCGTTCGACGAATTGAGTTTTAAGTATGGTAGATTTTCGGTGTGAATTTTTGGATTTTAACGCAAATTTAAATATTTTCAGGAATGATACGGTACGGTTTAGGAAGATATTTGACCAAATAGAAAATAGCTATTTTTATATAAAATAAAAAATAAACAAAGATGTAAAACAGAAAAAAAGAAATAACATTTTTTACATGTCGCAATGTATGAGACCATTTAAAATTTTTGCTGAATTTAAAGAGGTAGAACACTGATTTTTTGTTGGCCTTCCTTCCACCACCATAATATCTTACAGGAAAGGGTGGCGGGTAGAAAATATGCGTAAGCTCTCCCAGTCGTAAAAAGCATTTAGCCGGGTGAACGGTGGAAATGTTTGTCCACCAGATGGGAGCAGACCATTTTGAAGATGTAGTGGCCCTGATTCACCAGGACGACGAGATTTTGTTTTGCCACAGAGCCCAGCTTTCTGAATCCAATCCGCCCCCAATTCGAACATGATAGCGGCTACTAGGCAATATCAACGTCGGTTTGTCGCAGCAAGGCCTCTCAGCTCCAGACAATAAATTGTCACGTCTCCTCCGCCAGGAAATGAATAAAAATAAAAAAACGGGGGGGGGACTCGGTTTTTGTCCGGGGGAAGAGACCCTTTGGTATTTTCATGGTGCGCTAACCCCGCACAATATAACACTCACCCTTTGGTAATCAATCTGTAATCTCCTTACAGCCCTCGTTCTTCCTCCGGGCCGACACTGCGTGAACAACTCCCTCCGCTTAACTTAATCCAAATACTTACAGCTCGCCTTACACCTATTCTTTTCCAAAACCTATTTCGATGTGCAAACATCAAAGAAAATAATTTGGCCCGAGGGGAGGAAAAATCGCCGATGACAAACTTGTCGATAAAGAAAACCTTTTCGTAAAATTTCTACCCTGAGAGATTTATACAGTTGGTATTGATAATAATTATATATTAGAATTTAATAGAAAAGTTTACAGATGGGGCCTCAGTGTTAGTGATTGTCAAGGCGGCTGGAGTTCGTTTTGTAACAAAGTGGTTTAAATCACAGCCATCCCCTTGGGATTTTCAGACCCCTCCTAACTTATATTAACACGAACTAATCTCCAAATGCGCAAGAACTTAAAAAAGGTTAACTTTCTAAATGTAGTTTTGTAATAACATATTTAGTTGTGGACCCATTTTCGTCTTTAATAAAACATTATATATATTTAATAAAACTATTTTTATACATAAGAAGACCCCTCGTGTTAAATAAAAAATGACTTATGTCAAATAGTGTCTTTATTTTGCAATTAAACGTTCTGTTCTCCACCTAATTTTTTAACGAACCACTCCTGAACAAGTTTAAAGGAGAAAAGCGTTTCCACGATAAATTTATGGAGATAGCAGGCCAGAAGATCTCAGAAAAACAAAGTCTAATAAAAATTTTTTTTTGGCTGCAATAGAAATTAGAATTTCAACATCAGAGTAATAGACAGAGTGAAGCAACGTATAATTCCTTTCATGAACAGAATTAGGGAAAAACTAGTAAACAGAGACGAACAGGTTTACGAGGAGGTCCTTCCATAAAAGTTATTTTTATAGTCCGTATACACAAAAATGAAACATGAAACAGTATCTAATGTAAAAATGTGTCTCTTGATTAATGACGCCCAGAAACAGTAAATCTGAGGCAGTTGACCGGGGTTATAAGTAGGGAGAGGCAACAAACCGATATTTTCTGTTATTACGTGATTCTCTAGTTCCACATTTTTATTGGAACACTAACTGAAATTTTTTAACGGCAAAATGCATCTCCGAGATCCACTGAGAATAGACCAAGTGATTATAGACATCAAAAATATCTTTCAAATTCTCTGTTTCATATTATATTATTATAATAAATTATTCACCAATAACTACGAAAAAGTAATAAAAATTCGACGAAGACGGAAACCTATATATAATATTCCAAAACAATTACGAATTAATAACAACAATTAATTTAACTAATTAATTAGTTGAAATTAGCCTCTCTTAGTTTGCTCATAATTAAATGTAATCTATTTTGCTATTTCAACGGTGAATCAAATTTCACGCCGTTCCATTAAAATTTTTTACCAAATGAGATACCGGATTTGTCACTATGATTTGAAACTTTCAAAATCCATTACAACTGGTAAGCCATAGCAATTTTTCTTCAGCTGAGTAATTTTTCCAAGGAAAAATATATCATCGGGAAAATCCTTAAAAGAGAAACGGGCTTTAAATCACTTTTGGAAACAGCCGTAAATTAGATATAGATATTAGATATCACAAAGGAGTAAAATATGAGCAAAAACGAAAGGATATCAAGTCGACCAATCAAAAGCCTATTAAATATCCTTGTTGGCAATTACTCAACGTAAAACTTAAGTGTATATCGATTGAAAAGGAAATTGCGTAACAGATTATTAGTCAATTTTCCAAGAAAAAAACGTCGAATCAAAGATGAAAATTTGTTCGACAAAAAAGAAACCAGTCACCTAATGGAGGGCCGGTTTATAATTACTTCACGCTATTATTTTGGTAATTATTTAAAATATATCCTACAGTCAATAACTTTGGCCGGAATAATTTGAATTTTTTTTCAAATTACCCTTGTTTTTCTGTAGTATTTGTCCAGATTTTACCTCTAAAAGTTGAACATTACAGACTGAAAACCACGATTAGACGAATATTTGTGTCAGTCCACGCGATCACCGCCAATTTTTATCTGATGGGTTCTCCATTCTCCACTCTCCCGCCCGACCAATAGTACACCAAACAACATTTTCCGCTTATGGGGCGGTTCTTTTTTCACAGTTCGTCCTTGTTATCGTTCATTTGTGTTTTAAAAAGTCTTTGAAACTTTGTAAGACGTTAACCGTAGAGGAAAAAGGCAAGCATATTAAAGTGGTAGATGAAGGCATTATGAAAATTATGAAGGAGAGCCACGTAGCCAAATAATTAGGCATAACGCCAAAAATCTTATCGACAGTTTTAAAAATAGAGGTAAATATTATATTGCGGGGAAGTAGCCAATACCTCGAACCTCTAGTAGTAGAAAAATTTAATAACTTGAATTTTTAAATTTAATCGTGATATACGAGTTACCGAGAGTCGACTTCATTTCCAAAATGTCATTTTGACAAATAAATATTATTTTTTAATTACTTGTTACCAGGTAGTTGTAAGCAATGTTAGTATATTGCGGCAAAAAAGTTTATATTTTTTATAATATAAATAAATAAATGTACGTGAAAAAACTTGAAAATAAACAGCTGTAAGCAAAAAATGTATATTAACATGGAAAAAAGATCGTCGGTGAGGTCACAACAAAACGACAATTCTTTAAGTTTTTTCCAAGCTTTCGACGATTATACCGTCTTGATCAGGGCCTATTTATTATAGGAAAATACAGAAGTCTGAACCTATTGTACAATTTAGAAACATTTTCCATAACAAATAGGCCCTGATAATGACAATATAATCGTTGAAAGCTCGGTAAAATCATAGAGAATTGTCGTTCCGTTGTGACCTCACGGAAGATTGTTTTTCCACGTTATTGAACAGCAGGTCGATCCATCATCTTATCTTCAACACTAAATTTATATTGTTCCTGTCAAGAATATACAAACTAATCACAACGGATTTATAATAATTTTTATAGGGTATCACGAATTTTCAGGTTTAGGTGAACCAATTATTAAAACATTAAAACAAAATAAATAACAGCTAGGATGTTTCCCAACGAAAGTTATTTTCAAATCGAGGAAAAACTCCACCCAACATTCCGCCTTCTAACATGAGAATGTGACGATCTTCACAACACGATGACACTACTGAACAGTATTATGTGTCGCTTAAACTCACATTGATCGTCTGGGATTGATTATATTATAAGTTTCAAGAATGTGGAGTACTGGTTACAAAGTAGTTCGTATAAAAATTGGAAGTAAACTGAAGGACAGTCGATATTCTAACGTCCAAAAATTGTTGGATTTCTGGATTGGTCGAACCATAGAAAATGTCCATGGCGTATGAATTGTAAAACTATGGCTTTTATGGCTTTTGTTACGAGTTTACGAAGGACTCATGGGTATTGCCAAATTCAGAAGAGGTAGATTTTTCATTGCGTATTTAATATCAGAAGGTGTAAACTGTTTATGTCAAATATACGTAGTGGAAGGTTTTCTTGTAGGGATCTTTGTAATTTATGATGCTAATGATAATGAGAGATAAAAATTAAAAGAAGTGAACAAGGAAGTGTTTCGTTAAAATTATCGCAAAAACTGAAAAAAGTTAACGATAAAGCCCTAACCATCTTTTAGAGAGCATTATAGAATTACTGCGCTTCCACATCATTAAGGACTACGTGGCCTATATGTAATTTAAATTATTGGTCGGAACGCTCACTCATTGCTTACCATATTCTTGGTCGTCCTAAAAAGAATATCTTAAACTTTTAACTGTAACGCACTTAGCCTATTGGCTTTATAGGAAGTTTTTATTTTCCAGATGAGAGTTGACGCACCTCCGCATACGTCAGAAGGGTGTTACTGTCGCAGGTTGGTGTAGAGGCAGCTTAGCCCGGGGTCCAAGACAACCTCGCTCTCCGCTTGCCCGTTCCGAGTAGTCGGGTCCGCATTAAGCATTGAACCGTACGCCGCGAGGAAAGGGTACCTAAGCCGTAATACATCAGCCCTGTCTCCCGGGCGCTGCTTAGTCAGAGAAGGCCAGACTCCCACAGTAGTAGAGCTTCCCTAGAAACTACCGGATCCACTCCGGCCGCGGTTTTGTTTAAAGTGGAATTGCTAACCATCTAGAGAAGACCGCATACGGTAAAAGTCTCCAATCAAGCCACTGTGTACAAGGTCGAGGGCTTCTCTCAGGATAGCGTCCTTGCTCTGTTACTATTCAAAGTATATGGCATTTCTACACCCGTTACACCTCGCCGAATTCTCGACATGCCTTTATTCCTTGAATAATGGTTCATAAATGGCGAATCAAAGTCAGAACCACAAAATCCCAAAACATACATTTCACCGTTCGGCACATCACTTCCAGTCTTGAGCCAGTGCTTCACTAGCGGTTGACCTGGAGCATTTATACACGACTTAGAAAGAACAGAACTAAACCAAGATACCGATTACATAAAAGGCCACTAGATAATAGATCTAAACTGTCCGTCGACAACTAAATACTCATATAAAACTCGTACTAAATAAAATGTGGAATATGGTGTCAGACTATAAGATTCATCACATCATTCCAATCGTGGCATAATCCAGACTACACAATCCTCTTAATCGCAATCATCGTTTCTAACTACCCCACACTTTACGACCTGAATGCTCCTTTTATAAAAACGTTGAAAGATCGAACTAAAAAAATATTTAATCCTGACCTTCAATCCCATTCTAATTCTTGTGTTCAACTTCTACCCAATATCTTTCCTTTGACCCTCCTCGACGTCTGTAATGACTCCTTGGCCTGCTCTCAGAGTGGGTAGAGAGTAAGAATGATAATAATTAATCAATGTTTTAAGAGTGCTGCCCTGGATTGCTTTGTCTCTCGATTTATTTCAATGTCATCTTTATGTGATTTATGTAACTTGCTGAAATTCACGCAAAAGGTTGCTTAATATATTAAAACCTCATTTTTAAAATAATTTTAGTTCAAATCAATTAATCGAAAATTATGTTAAAAAAGTCTGCCTATTATATCGTTAAATTAATCAAATTGATTTCAATCTGTTCATTTTTTAAATCAAGAAAACATGAAGGAAAATTAAAATACTTCAACTACTTACATATGTTTTCTAAAGTAAGTCAGCTATGATGATTTCTTACCTAAAAAACACAAAATTTAATTATTAATATTACAAATGTATGTCCATTAAATTTTAAATCAACATAGAAATGGTTATAAAATGCATGCTTTTCTTTTCATTAATTTTATTTTTATTAAAGGAAAACATAAAAAATAATAGCGATTCTTCTAGTTATATATATACGTTATGGTTACACTTGATTAGATTTATAGAATAATAAATAAACAGACTTGTTTGGAAACCATTATTTTTGGGGTTTAGTAGTAACACTTTAATTTTACCTTTCTTCGTGCATTGATTAAAAATGTGACTATGTTGTTATTTTAATTAAATTAAATTATCTCCTCAGTCCAAACACAGGAATAATTTAAACAAAATTAAATTTTAATCTTAGGGAAGTGGATGAACAGTAAATAAGAGAGCATAGGGTCCCGATAAAGGAGATTGCGGCCGGCGATTATAAAGGTCTGTTTTGCTAAGTGATGGGCTTGATAGAACCGGAGGAGGGTAAAGTCAACAAAAAGTAAGCCTCTCTAATCTTCCGCCCTTCTATAATCAGGTGGCAAGTGATTACTCGTGATGTGGTGGTTTGCTCGATCCTGCAAAGAATCAGTTTTCAGCTAAGCCGAGTCCGCGAGTTAAAAACTGTGTTCATTTTAGAGAAAATGCAATCGTGTCCTGTAACCAACGAGGGTGGCCCACGAAGGGTCGTGTTCTGAAGTTTAGACTTAATCACGCATCGTCAGTATAAGGGCGAATTTATCCACCCCATCCAGAAACTTAAGACGGCTCCCTTCCTCGTCACGCTAAAAACCTGATCACTAAAACACCAAGATTAGCTCAGTGATTAAGCCTCAAAAGTTAAGCCAGTCAATAAGTTTGACTAAAAATAAGATGACTAAAGTTTAGGTTATTTTGCTATAAAGTACTGCGTTCCAAATTATTTTAATGGCAATAATTACCGGGCGATCAGAGCTAGCTCTTTCCTAAATGAACAAAATGATCAGAAACGATCTTTTAAGTAGAAAGATTGTCTCTTTTATGAACGTGTGAACTTTTCGGAAATAAATTAGTGGCATATAACTTGTACTTTCAATCGATGGAAGATTTTTGGAAGAAATTTTGACAGAACTTGAAATTTAACGGTTTCACTGACTGACTTAGCATGCATATGAAAAAGTTACAAATGAGAGCTTTTGCATTTTCTGTCAAGAATCCTAACAATGGGGAGAGAAAAATGTGTAATTTTGCACAACGCTTTGAAATTGTTATATTCACCTTATTAATCAGGCAAAAGTTATTGTGTAATGTTCAGCAATCTGCAAGTTATGTGAGCACAAAACATCAAGTAACTTTTATTGTACAACACAAATGAAATTAATTAATTTTTTTGAGGCTAATAATGGAGTCATTTCAACCTCCAGCGCATTCTGGGGGCCACACAAGCACACGGCTATATACACAAAAAACAACTATATAAACGAACAAATATGTACATACACACAGTACAGCTATACATTTATGTTTGATATTTTCAATATACACTCCGTATCCTTTAAAAATATACCCGAAAAATCACTTTAGTTCCCAAATAAGGTCTTTATGGCGGGTGCGATGCCTAGTGCTCCCTGTAAGGGGCCAAGGCGCAGCACTCCTCGACCAAACAACCTTTCATTACAAGCGGGACTGCTGCACGGGCTTTCCACAAAAATCAGGAGTGACTGGCGAGTAAGGCCTTTCCAGGTGACCACATTCTCTTCCTTGCGATTCAGATCTTCAGCAGGCCATCTCTCAGGCGTGCTCTTTACAATCAAGAGCTTCTCGGACGATCCGGCCCATCGACGCTGCCAATGTACTTTTATAACGTTCGGTACTGCGAATGATGATGTACGAGTCACAAGGTAGGAGCACACCCTCTGATTTCTCTTCGTCACAGCTTTCGCAACTTTGTCTGCTACTGTCTCTGTCCTTGTCCTCCAGCACATCGTGTACACAGACGACCACACCTGTTTTTCCGAGACGCTCTCACTCAGAATATTCTTAAGTTAGAGAACGGCGAGAGTCAGAGTCCCCATCGACTCGAATCATCCCGAGCGCGTGCAAAAACTCTCACAGCTACGCCGTGTACCCGCGCAGCCCACACAGCCACCGGTGCTAGGCGTGTATAGACGAGTCGAAATCCGATATACCACGATCTGAGTTTAAGAGCAAGGAAAAACAAAAGAGCCCACTAGTGAAAATAGCGAGAAGCCGAAACGCTTCTGATTTCCCAAAGAATGACGTCCTTCAAAATGATTAGGATCAATTAAATTCAAAAGTAAAAAAAAATTAAATACTAGATTAAAATAAAGTTTGAAAGAATGACGAATTTAATTAGACAGAATTCTAAAGAATCCATCTTTTGTTTAAAAAATATTAAACATTTCTTTTTGTATTGTTTTCGAAAGAATTGGAACTTATTAAATATACAATACAAACCAAAACCAATCTGGTCTAACACAGTATATCATGCTATAAAACTGTTAAAAAAGTAAATTTATAAAGTTCAATATGTGAACTAGAAAGAAACAATCATTAGACGCGTGACCAAGTAATAGTTGATTGAATTATCATACGAGCATGTCGAATGTTGCTCTACCTGTTTGTAGAAGATTGAATTGACCGGCCAGAAAGTTGGCTAGCTTTAATATTTTCTACGGGTGCGACGTATATAGCCCGATTCCAGCTGAAAGAGTTTGAGTTGCAAAAATTTACGGTATCGCCGGAAAGAAAAGGGGCAAGTGTGATAAACAAAGTACAAGTGTAGGGCAGGTGGCGGGTCTTATAATAAACTATCTTGTTCCAGTGTTCCAGCAACGTTCCAGTACGTACTGAGTGGTCCTATTAATCCTAATTCAACTCGTTTGCGCGGCTCCTGCCTCTTTTAGAACCTCTGCTGCTTGCAATTTCTGCCGGCCCCGGTCGATAGAAAGTCTATTACATTTCAAAGTATCGAGTGTAAAGGGTTGAGATTGTCTGTTTTATTTTACTTTTTGTATCGTTCAATTTTGTTTTAAATGTTTGGGCTACATTTGAAATTTTTGTTATTAAATGAAATGTTACTGTTATTTAAGAAGTAAAGCTCACATAGCAAATAATCATTAAACGTTTAAGTAATTTTGACCTTTATGCTTATCTTTGTTTATGCTCATTTCTGTGTCTAAAGAACCGTCTTAAAATATGACAGCTGTATACATATATCGACGAAAGTAAGGTTGAATATTTGTTCCAGTTTTTGTAATTTAATAATTACTTTTTTAATTGTTAATTGAAAAACTGCATATGAGGGTCATTATCAATGTTTAGTAGTAAATGCAATTTCAAATACAAATCTGTGTGTCATGTAAAGGTTTATTTGTTTATCAAAGCCCTAACTGGTAAGTGGCGGAAACTATTTGACATTCTGCCCATAATAGGTCGAGATCCTTACCAAAGTGCAAATACGGGTAAAACCTTGGGCGTGAAGTTAGCTAAGACAAACCCTTGTTAGAGCTGACAAAGCATTACATGAAGCAAACAAAGGGCCGTCGAGATATTTCAACGGCAAGTTCACTTAACCTTCATACGATGCGTATTTGTACAATATCGAGGCAGTTCAACTTTTGACCTCAACTATCTATCAACTGAACAGTGAAATGTAGACAATGGGCTTGCCTTCTCCTTTAGTGATTTATGGCCATTGTTCATAATACACCACTTCGGTTTGTAGTCGATTTAAACAAATACACATTATCCAACTTGGGTTTATGATTATGTTTTGATATATCATTGGGAAATAATTGTAGTTAGAAGAAAAGGTTTAAAACGTTATCTAGATTCACTAGATCTTTTCCGTCTAGTCCGATTGACCAAATAACTTTTTTCTATTAATTAATCTTTATATAAGGTTTTGGTGGGGATAAAAAAGCCAGTGCCACGAGCGGGATTCGAACTCACGGCCTTCGGCTAAATACACCGTTGCTCGCTCTACAACTTGAACTATCGTGACTACGATCCACTCGGACACCAACCTCCCGCCGCAACCCCATTTCGAATGGCAAAAAGGTGGGAAAATTCAAAAGGTGGAGTTGTGATGGGAGGTGGATCAATTCGCGTACCTCAAGCCGTAGAGCAGCGGCGTATTCAGCCGAAGGTCGTGGGTTCGAACCCCGCTGGAGACACTGGATTTTTTATCTCAACCAATACCTTATATAAATATTAATTAATTGAACGAAGTTATCTAGATTCGTTTCTCTGTAGAGATTTAATATCTAATTCTTAATCACTAAACTGATATAACCGCTTCGTAATTATCCAATAATATTTAAATTTACATTAAATTCACTAATGGAAATTGAAATTAAATTTATTAAACTTAAAAGGTAAACTCAAAAACTTCATATTAATAAGTAAAAACATCAAATTGGTTGAAGATAGTGATTAAAAATCCTATGCCTGATCATCAGCTTTGGACTAAGCTAATTGAGATTTTAATTTTTTTTTTAAATATGACTAACAACCTTTTCTGTATGATCTACGTATGCCATTCCTAGATATCTTACATGTCAAAACAAAAAACTGACAATTTCAATTGGATTTTTTCTGTACGATTCTTCGCCAAACAAACAAAAATTATGAATATACAATTTATTTAATTCTAACTTAATTCTGCTGCTTTATTAACGAATTGAACTAGATTCTAGAAACATGTCAGTCTCCGATATCCGAGAATTAGTTAAGGATATTGGCTTGTTTAATAATCTAAATTCTAGCTTTCTAATTTGTTAAGGTGTTACGTGAGGATGACATAGTAAGATTAGATTATTTTGTAACTACGTTCAACTTAATACTAATAAAAAACACGATAAACCCCTGGAGGCTTAAATTTGATAGTCATAAATATATTATAAATAATGAAACAAAATAGAGGACTGTTCCTCATTTATGATTTACAAGATTTACTGCAATATATTGTTGTTTTTGAAATTGTTCTTTTGAGAAAAAAAGATGAAAGGAAATTAGCCGAATAATGAACAAAATTGTGAATATTCTCAGTAGCACTTTGGCCTTTCAAGTTGTTTTTATTATGACAGGTATAATTACAACACATTTTTAACAAAAAAAGAGAAATGTTAAAAACAAAGCGACAAGGGATAATAAGTTTATATTTTTATGCCTACAATTATTAACACACATATTTTATTTATTGTATATAAACTACATTAAAAAACGCCAAGGGATTTTGATCGAATTGCTCACAATGTTCATTGGATTTATAATTAGCCCTTAACTACCTTCGTACGCGGTTTAAACCTTTAATTAACCGATAAAACCTTTGGGCCGACTGAATTTTCCACCATGTTTGCATTGTCTGTTTGTTTTCGGTAAAACGCGTTTTGCCCAAATCAGGTTGACAAATGATCAACAGAGCACTCTATATACAATCGAACAACAACATACAAAATTAAGGATTTAAAAAAAAAAAGGAAGAAATTACACACACACACACACACACACACACACAC
>CM077099.1:6149617-6164853 GCA_039619505.1 Cimex hemipterus | reverse complement strand
ATATATATATATATATAGTGTGGCTTGGAACGCCTATAATCTCTAAATCTGATAAAAAGTTAGCAAGGTAGCTGTAATTTTTCAAACTCTTTTAGAATCAAGGAATACTTAATGCTTGTTCGTAGGGAGGATTTAGAAATGCATTTTGCATATTTATGCTAGCACGGACATAAAGAGCGTAAGGGTCTTAAGGTCTTAAAAATGCTAATTTCTTTAATTAACATTACAAAAGTGCAAATAAATGTAAGAATAAATTTGCTTTCCCTGCAGCAAGGTTTACACGGTCAGGTTTATGCCGTTTAAGTTTATCAATAATTAAACTTATTATTTACATTCTTTGTACAAAAAGAGAAAATTATGGTTTGGGTAATAAGAAAATTATTAAAAGTCAAAGAAATCTTTTGTTAAATTTTTCAGTTACGTTTGTATTTTCAGTTAAGTGTTTTTTTGTCAACCACAAGTTAATTTTGTGAGTAAAATATGTATTCCGATTTTCATTGGGAACGTGTAAAATTAAGGATTTTTTCTTGGCCTCCTTTGCTTGAATTGCAGTTTAAGGTTTCTTTTCGAGAGTTGATTTCGTAAAAAAAAGAAAAAAAAAGTAAACGTTGTTATGTTAAATCTTGGCAAAGGGGGAGCGACTTAATGCAATATATAAAAGAGTGCCACCCCTATACAAGACCTCATACGAGTTTATCTCGTAATCTAATTTATCATCTTCTTCAACCCACCCCTTACCCAGGCGTTTCTAGTTCCTTTTACCTCCCTCGTCCTTTATCCACTTATATACAATCTATTTAGATTTAATTTCTTATCCCCACGACGCCAATATGCTATCTTATGCATTCGTTAGAGCAAATTGATATTTTACAACCTATTCGAAATATTACACCCCTCCCATCGGTTCTCTCGTCTTCCGACATGGCCATTAATGGGCTGGGGACGGGCTATCCTGTAACATATTGAATGATCATAAAAGGGGCGGAAGCCTTTGACGTTGTCTGCTGCTAATAGCAGGTTCTTCCCTTTATATTAAATATTGCTTCTGACAATGGAAATATAGACGGGATTCTTAAAATTGACAAACGCTAAAATTACACCATTCCTATGGGCCAATTTCAATTGTAAAAACAAACAATATTTTGTTTCAATTTAAAATAATTTAATAAACGTTATTTACTGTTTTAATGAATGCCAAGAACATTGGGAATCTCACAACACAAATTTTTATATGAGACATGTCAACAAACATGAATAATAAAAGTTGTTAAAAACTACTGATTTTTGCTACCGCTGTACTGGCAACAGCCAAAACTGATTATGTAAACTAGCATTATTCAAGAATGAAATAAATGAACAATATACAACTTTATATATAAAAAAAGTTGTAGTATTTAAGTTAAACGTCACTGCAAAAAACTTACCTATATAACTTGCAACAAAATCTACGATTAAAGGACAGCCAAATTACAGTCCAACATAAGTGAGGTTTTGATGTAGCCTCAAGAAATATTTTTCGTGGGCGCGCGTGTGTGTGTGTGTATATGTATATGTATATTTATATATATATATATATATTTTTTTTTTTTTTTAAAGGAATAAACAAAGATAATAAATTTCCTGATGCCCTAGATTAATAATTACCTTATCATTTAATGTTTCCTCTACAATATTAGTTCCACAGTCTGACTTTATTTTCTTCTTAGATAGCAAAGCGTTTAAATTGCCGCATTGGCATAGTTAAAAGAATTTTTCTTTTATATTTGTTATCCTACAAGTTGTTATAAAAATAAAACTTGGATACATGTACTTTTTCTTTGTACAGGCCACTATTTCTTATTTATATTTTCTTTGGTTCAAAGGACAGTTTCTTTGGCATTTCGTTGTTTTTTCTATAATTGATATTTTTGAAACTGCAGCTCATCTTCAGATAAAATATATAAAAAAAATATAAATTAGCATTCAATGGTATAACATTTGGAATAAGTTATTCATCAAACGTCACATTATTTTACAATTTTTCTCCCGATTTTAGGTTTTTCAGGATTTTAATCTACATTACCGTAAGGTATACGAACTGATTTGGGATTAGGTAAGTAAAGATATTTACTTTTTGGAATAATTAGTTTTACTAACAGAGGTTTTAAGCAACTAACCGGATTTCGAGTATTAAATAGCCATTATCAGGCAGAAGATACAAACACCATTCTCGACGTAAAATGTAGTCACAAGTCAATCCTACATTTCATTTTCAGAGAAGTGTTTGTATCTAGTGACTGATGATGGCTTTGTAATACTCGTAATACTCGAAGCTGGTTAAAACTTTTTTACGTTTAGATCTCGCAAAAGTACAAAAACTTAAATAACCTTTGCATTAATCTATTGATCAAACATATCGTTTCTTTATGTAATATCCAAACTATAGATTCTTTTACAAAAATTAATGATCAAAATATTGTTTACAATTTGTTATTATCATGTGTTACAATTTCGATGTGCCATCCTGCAATTGATCCTTGTATTTAACCATAAAAAATATTGTTTAAATATAAAAAAATAACTTTTATGTTTTTTTTTTGTATATTGAAAACCAGTTTCAGTATTATATACTATTTTGTTTCTTTGTTTCCTTGTGGTCCGTTTCTATTAGTCTGGCATTTAAAATTGTCAGTGTATTTAAAATCAGTATAAAATAATTTATTTTAAAAATTAAGAGGGCCAAATATTACGAATAGTTAAAATGGTTTTATTATTCAAATACACTTTAAAATCATGTAATTTATGATTGATTGCAATAAATTTTTCTTTACTGATTTTGTGTCTTTATATGTTTTAAATGTATGAGCGTATTGCAAGCATTTCCAAATCACTGCATTTTTTGTATATTATGTTATTGCATTTTGTAATAAAGCTTTCTCTAGATTTTTCTTTTCTTAGAGAAGTCTTTACATCCTGAATTTCGGGTTTACTTAAATTGACAATATTTTATCTTCTGATTCAATACCGTTTAAACATTAGACGTTTTATGCCTATGTGATCCAATTATGTATTTACTAAATTCTAACACTGCCCTATACATAATTTTTACATTCTTGTTTGCCAGATTGTATGTTCTTTTATAATTTGTGTTTAATTTGTTTTTTGTTTTTTAATGAGGATAACAATTTGAAATCGTTTTTAGTTATTTTCCGTACCGAAAATAAAAATAAATTTATTTTGACCATATTACAATTACACATTATGGTGAATAATTTCTTGAAAAACGTGCTTGTGTTGAATTGATATTCATACAATAACGTTGAAAGGGAAGTATCTAGTAAAAATATTCTGTATTCCATTCTTCTATTCAATACGGACTTGCCATTGATTCAAACTACTCGAAAGACGGATAAAGTTTTCATCGCATAAACCACTTTGATCAAGGCTAACAAGGCTAAGCTGCAACATTCCAAAGTCCTTTCACACCGTTTTCGTTTGACAGTAGCCAAATTTGTTAACCAAAGGAGTCGGTCAGTTCGACCTCAACGTACTTATTTTCTTGACGTAGTGCCACCTAAGTTCAAATTAATTTTTGATACTTTTAACTTTCAAATGAGAGAGTATAATGTGGTCACCAAAGACCATGGGGTGTTTTTTTTACTGTTATTAAGCGTAGTAATATTGTACTTAACCCAATTTATAAAGAGCCTGAATATTTAAACTAATAGCTAATAATTGAAATTGTTATTAATAGTTTACAAAATATACTAATGTAATATTATAAACTTCACTGCCAAGGGGCATTTTTAGGAATGAATAATATTTTGAATTAAATGTGAGGAAAATGTAATAGGATTAGCACGAGGCTCTTTCAAGGAGGCTGATTGGCTACCCCCTAGAGGAAGGAGGGACCACATCATCAATATAACACCCAACACAACCCAACCCTGAAGATAGCTTAACGAAGCTATAACGGAATTATGCTGTTTGAACATCTCTGCCTTGACGTCATCTGATAAGAAGAGGGGCTGCTAGGAATGCACCCTCGCTCCATTAAGTATATATATATATATATATATATATTTTTTTATCATTGTTGCCATTGTGAATCAGCAGTTTTTACGAAAAGTTCGCAACTGGAAACACCGGGGTTCATACTGTCTATCCTTACATATTTATGAGTTTTCTATTTACATGGTGTAGGTCGTTCGGAAAGAGTTGCCCACCGCCTCTTCCAAAACCTTCCTCGACTGTTCAAAGTAATTTAAACAAATATATACTTCAGAGACTGGAGTAATGGGTGAATATTTGCAGGAGGAAGAGTGATTTCTTGGCCCTGTAGGCCTAAATCTTTCTTTCTCCCTATCTGTTTTACCGCCACTAAATAACAGTGGCGAAGAATTATTCTTTCCTGGTTAATGTGTTTGACATTTACGGAAAACGCTTTATTTTCCATTCGAATAAAAAAAGAATAAAACAGCCGAAGAGGTGAACAGTTTTTGAATTGGCCATATTATAGGCTTTTCCAATGAGGTTTTTATGTAAAAATTCATAATAAAACTTCCTCTTAACCTATTTCTGAGCTTTAGAAAAATATGTGATCAAAAATCTACTCAAATGTTTGGTACTGATAGATTCTAAAGTACATAATATTGTTGTCTATTTTATGGACTGTAGGAAATTAATGTTAAAAAAGGAATGAAACGGGTAATATTGTATAGATCTTAACCCAATTTATAAAAGCTCTGAAATTTAAACTAATAGCTACTAACTGAGATTGTGGTTAATAGTTAAAAATATAAACTATTGACTATTAATAGTTCAAAATTCACATAGCTGATTAAAAAAGTGAGTATTTGGGAGTAGCTAGATTTTGTATCAAGACGGGGTAAAGGTTTCCCATCCCTTATCCCATCATCATCCAACACTCTTTTCCCTTTTCGAGACAGATAACTGCGATACAAGAAATAGCGACGGTCAAAACAAAGTTGAACCGAACACCGGCCTCCAGGTCCGGATTTCAAAGAACGTAAACAAAAACAAATAAAGATTTTCAGCTACGATTTAATGAAAAATATTCGTTAAGAAAAAATATTTTGATATAATTAATTACCGGAATTGAACGTAATTAACAAAGTAATTTTCTTATAATTAAATCGTAATGAATTTCATTCAATGCAATTAATTTGTTAAGTGGTAAAAATTTAATTCAGTTAAAAAAATATAAATTAAAATTCACAAAGATGATTATAAGGGTATTTTTAAATTTTTGGTTCTCGTACTAATATTTAAGTTAATTAATCAACACAATAAATAGTTTCTTAATTTGACAGATAATATTTTATAGTATAATCACACTGATTCTATGTTCTATTCTACTATGATGACGAAACTTATTATTTCGTTAAAGAAATCGTTAATAGTATAAAGGACAACAAAAACCTCATAAAAAAAATCACATACACCCTTAACTAATACTTGATGACATAAACCCAAAGGAAACATGTATATTAAGTAAGATTTAACATAGCTCAAAGCATTCTCAAAAATAGATAAACAAAACATAGCCATACATTTTTTTGCATGTTTTGACGTCAACAAAAGCAATAACGTAAATTATGTACTGGCATGTCTCAAACACTTACACAAAACATACAACTCACTAAAGAAGTGAAAACCGACAGTTCTAGATTTAACAAGCAATAAAACCGACAACAAACTGCGATTCGAGCTATACATAAAACCAGCAACGATTGACCTCATACATGGCAGAACACAAATAAATCCCGTCACAAAATATCAGCACTAAAATACATATCAGATAGCGTAAAAGGAATACCGTTGACAAAAGACTAAATCAATTAAAAAGAAAAACAAGGACCGACCGGTTCAATTATTCGGAACAGCAATCTACTAAAGTCACAACACACACAGGTAGAAATGATAGTCGTATTTTTGGGATCAGAAATTTAACTTCTTTGCGATAAGTTTAGCTAGAGTTTGTGTCCAGTAGTAAATCGTTCACGCATGATCGTTAATAAAAATTTTCACTCCCAAAAAGTATATGTAATTGTTACAGAATTGTGCAAAAATTTGGAACATTTTTATCATGATTAGAGGAGGTTTCGTTATAGTAATTGTACGCTTGTTGTTTAGTAGTTATGTGGTTGCGTAGGCGATGTCCTTCGGCTTGGGTGGTATCGACATATACAAGGTAGAGTTTTCATTTACATTTCCCCTCCTTTGGCTCATTTATGATTCGGAGAGTTGGTTGCCCAGCCTTTGTACTGCTTTTTCCTCTTTCTCTAGTTATGCTAGGTGTACAGGACTCGTCCGATTATGGAAATGCGATGTTTTCTGATGTCATCGCGTTCGAATTCTTGTTAGAATGCGAGTTGTCAGAAATGTTTTTATTCGTAGGATGTTCGTGTGGCCTCCGTCACAATAACAATACAGTCGTTCCCGAGTCCTCATCGTCAACAAAACAAGTGGATCTTTAGCGTCCGCACCTGGCCTATTTGGCCTTATCAGACGTTTTGATTCTCAAGATGACGCACTTCCGCATACGACGGAGCAGTGTTACCGCCTCAGTATTGGTGTAAAGGCGCCCCAGTACCTAAGAGCCAAGACAACATCGCTCTTCGCTTGTCCACTCCGAATGGTCGGGCCCGCATTGTGCATCAGTCGTACACCGCACGCACGCAAAGGGCTAACAGACCGAAATGCATCAGCCTGTTTTCCCGCATACTCCCTAGATATAGAAGGCGATTCTATTTCCCTGAGTGTAGGGACTCCCCCACCGAAGAAACTACCGGATCCGAGTCGACGACGACTGTGCTGTATTTGGGTACAATTGGATGGCTATACGCTCTCTATATGGAGCCATTCAATTAAACCATCGAGCAACCTTGCTATGAATGCCGATCACATACGCGGGCTTTGGTCCAACAAGTAGGCGTGTAAACCAATAATAACATTTTAATACTGATTGGTATAGTTTTTTTTATCTATGTTTAAAAAGAGAATATTGTGAAATTCATTGTACAATTTTGATCCATAATTTTGTTTGGCACTTTAGAGGAAATTTCATAACTCTTAAACCTAAAGTCAAAAACCAACTTGTGTTTCAATAAAAAAACCCGAAGCTGAGTATATATCAATATTTCTCTGACCAATTATTGACTTTTTTATCAACGTCATTTTAATATCAAACTTTCTAGTGGCATCAACTTCAGTGAAAAGGTTATTAAACGGGAATTTGGCCGATGAAAGTTTACATAAATTAATCTTCCTTCGTTGGTCTCATCGAAACTGAACTGCAGTTGTATCACTAAACTTTTTCATAATTTTTAACTTTAAGCAAATACAATTTTGTTCAATATGTTTTATTTTTGAATGCACGGCATGTTACCCGTACTTTCTTAAAATATTATATGTATCTTCTGAGAGTTGCTTTTTTCAATAGCCTCAAATTTAGTTTTCCTACAAGATACTACTCAAACACAGACAATGAAAAGAAAGAAATTTTTATATGGATTGACGGGGGGGGGGGATCACCTATATCTGACACGACTAAGCGGAGAAGGATGCGAGGTGGGCCACCTCTGGAAAGAAAAGATTCAAGATAAAACTGTTAGGCGTAAAGTTGAGGAGAAAAGATTACCTCCTTCCACTCTGCGGGCATCCCCGTAAACCCGACCTTTTTCTCTTCTTCTTTAAATGAGACTCGGGCAAGTCAAGTGGAAAGATTTGTCTGATAAATGGTCACAAGACAACTGAGTCCCACTCCGAAAGAGATTTTTCGGATGGAGTAGGGTAGAAAAGTCTGATGATATTTTAAAGTTTTTAATAAAATCCGAGAAAAAAAGGGCCCCTCTTGAGATCGGGGCCAGGTCGTGGCCCATTCTATATTACAGTTTACATTCGAGGCCCTTCGCTAACTTTATATTAACGCGCTCTCTCTCTCTTTCATTTTTAACGCTCCCTTCTGCCGACGTTAAAAACAAGGCACACGTCGCCGGTGCGTTCTTTTATTAGCCCAAGTTTAAGGCCCTCCAGCGTCTTATTGAAATTAAAAACTGAAAGTTACCATTGGAATATTGTGATGGAAAACCAACTTCCTTTTCACTCGCCCAAGACATTTCTATCGTCTCTAAAGTCAAACAATACTGGTTTCAATCATTAAAAGTCAAAGGTTATGAGGAAAAACCATAAGGACGTACATAACCAAAGGGCAAACGAGCGTGCTACTATCTGATTTCTTTGCCACCTTTAGTATCAATGATATGAAAAAGTTTTTTCTTGCATCTGCATCTGCATTCAACAAAAGGGTTTAATAAAATTGTTGCTTTATATAGTATTCTATTTACTTTTTAACAACGTAGTACCATGAAAATATCTTATATATTTCTATAAGAAAATACAGAAAATATAAAAGTTATTTGTCAGGCATTAACCTCGTTTTTTAAAAGAAAATAATATTCTGATTTTTATGTTTAATACAGCTATAAAATGCACGTATTTCTTTAAAACCAATTATCAACCATGAAAGCCGGAACACTTTTGAAAAGAATGATTTAGAGCTTGAATTAGGAATGTCAGACCGGCGAAGATGGTCGAAATTATCACTAAAAAAATTAATTTACACTGATTTCCGTAAAAATCGATATCTAAAGATTATATATAATAACACAAGAATCAAGAATCTCACAATAATGCCAAATCCAAGTTTTTATTTTTGGTACTAGTAAAATATTACATTATATAAATGTTTTATATATTCTAATGGTACATAATTTGTTAAAAAATCTAGGTTTCTTTTTTTCAAATCGAAAAGGTTTAGACGTCAAAAATCAATAATTTGAAATTCAAACAAAAATTTATAATTATAGATTTCTAGGGGTGCTAAAACGAAATTCAAATTGGTTTCACGGAAAAAACTTATAACCTAGTTTATTTGAAAAATATTTGATTTTTGATAATTTTTTTGTAATCTAAATAAAAAGTGCTGTAAAAGGATATATTTACATAATTTATTTTGAGCAAGTTGGAAGGATAAATAAAAACATTATAAACTCAAAAATTTCAACTTTCAATTTTTTTTGCGAAACCTATTCATAAAATACTTTGGAGTTCAGAATCACCAAAAAACGTTTGGTCGAAAAGTGTGAGCCCCAAAATGGTCGGCCCTTAGTCAGACATTGTTGAAAACTCGAACTTTTAAAAAGCATATCGGAATTCAAGGATTTAAAAAAAAATAATTTAGAAGCTTTCGGAAATTATTATTTGTTAGTATTAAGATTTTTTATTTTGCTGGGGCTTCCGACATCTGGGTAATTTCAGCTCCACACTAAGTCTATATTCTATACCCGTTCAAACACATCATTCATACAAATAAATACGTTCATGCAAATAAATAAATTCATACAGTATACTCATTCCGTTTGGTCGGTGATATTCCTTGATACTCCTTGACTTGATATACCTCCACCGACCTACACTTAAACTAAGCTAGATTGGGGTCGATGGGGTACTTTTATTAATATTCCGCCATCGACCCCGCACACACACACTCACTCGCTTTCATCGTTCGAGGGGCAATGGTGACGTTCTATTCACCCTCAAAGGTCCAAGGACACAGACAAAACACAAACACATAACACATAAGACATACTATATACAATACAAAACCCCAATTTCCATTAAAAAGCGGAACAGGGGACTCTGAAATTCGCTACCGTGCTCGAGGAATCTTCTTAAATCCGGTGGCATGCCTGCACGCTCTCTGTATGGAGACAAGGCATGACACGCCTCTATTATGTGGGACACGTCGAGTAACTTTTCTCCGCATAAGGGGCACGTACGCGGGCTTTGGCCCAAAAGCAGGTGCCCATGTGTCAACCGAGTATGGCTAATCCTCAGTCGGGCCTCAGGGGACGATCTCAAGTCTCTATTAAAATGTCTCTCATATCCCAGTAACACCAAGAACAATATCAATTAATATCGATAACATATATGATCATCCCATCACCCAAAACATAATATAACATATAAAACCATCATTACATTCCACACATAAAACAATTCTGCATAGTCTAATTTTTCAATAATTTAGCTTTACTTTCCTTAACAATACCTCCGTTTTTCGCACTGACTGCTCCTTTAATCTCAAAGAAGCTTTTTATCCTCATATAAAAATGATTTTCCATCCCTACTTTCTTCTTCACCCCTTCAACATCCAAAGTATATAAACATAAACCAACAATATCCCACTAACACTCACAACACGACTTCAATATTTACACAACTACACAGAAAACAAATAACTTGAGTGAGTGCAAATAAATTGATGGAATCTAAAGTTTCTATCACTGTAATGATCTCAAAAAATCGAAACGATGGCACGATAAAGATAATTTTGTCCTGAAACCTGTCACACCTGTGAAGTGTACTTCATTTTTAAATAATTATTCACTATTTTCGTCGTCCTATCGACCAATATATGGCAATTAAGTACGATGTTTTTAGTTGAGATGAGATTTAAAAATGAAGAAACTTCACTAAAACTCTCCATCGCCATTTCAATTGTCGTCGAGAATCAAAACCGATTACACGACATTTGAAATACGGCAAAAGGATGGAAAACTCATAAGGTGAGGTTGAGATGGGGAGTTGATGTCCGAGTGGATCGAGGTCGTGATAGCTCAGGTGGTAGAGCAGCGGCGTATCTAGCCGATGGTCGTGGGTTCGAATCCCTCACGTGCCATTAACTGTTTTTCATCTCAACTAAAAAAACTTTAATTGTCTATAAAGATCGTTCAGATTAGGTTCAGTTAGATTCAATAGGTTCAGTCCAAAAACATTTTAATTGCGGTAAAAAAATTTTATGCCATAATTTTTAAACCAAGTTGTAACGAGTTGTTGACGTGCTCGCTAATCTTATGCTCTGTTGCACTGTCAATTTGCAAATTGTCAACTGTCTTTCTTGTCCGCACCTAATTTGTCGGGGCACAACCCACAATAGGAAATCGATCACTTTATAAATTATCTCGAGTAAGTTCTCGTAGAGCTTGTTTGCACGTCGATTATGCGGCACCAATGTCTACAAGCCAAACAGCGGCGGAATTGTTGAATGATTTGTTTGGCCTGAGGTTGAAATGATATGTCACCGAACGTACTAAAAATTTAACGCTTTTTCTTTTGCCAATCCTTTATCTTTTGTATTTTTGTTTTAAAAAGATCGTATCACCCAACTAAAGATATCAACCATACAATTTTACTACAAACTAATTTTATATATAAAATGCATACGAACGCGCGCGCGCACACACACACACAATATATATGTGGGAAGATGCATGTACAGCAATGACGTCAACCCCCGGGCAGAAGTGACGTGAGTGGAGGGGAGATGGCGGTGAGAAGGTTCCAGTGACAGTGAGGGTGAAAAAGAAGAACGACGTAGATTGTATTTGTATTTTTTGTATGTTAAGACGTATAATTGTGATCTTTCGACGGTGTTGTAATTATAGTGTTTCACTCCACGATTGCTTTCTCATTTGAGCACCTAATAATTCCACAATTTGGGGGCCGCTCCAGCTCGAATCAGAGGCAAGCGTTAGGTAGTGATTGTTTTTTTTGGTTTCCGGTTGTGATTTTTCTCTAGTGTGACTTTCACGATTGTGACAAAATGCCGAAGACTCAAAGACGGGCAAACCGCCGCTATCAAGACGCCGACGAGGACGAGGAGATCCAGGAGAAGCTGAATAATAAGGTGAGAGAACTGGAACAGCGGGAGCTCGAACTCCTCAGAAAGGAAAATGCCGCTTTACGACGATCGAACACAGGTACGAATTTTTCTTTTAAAGACGTGGAAGACAGTCTGTATTCTTTTTCCGGTGACGACGAGCTTTCGATTGATGTTTGGTTGAATAATTTCGAGGATACCGCAGCCTTAATGCAATGGGGCGATTTACAGAAGGTGATCTTCGCCAAAAAGACGCTGACGGGAACGGCGAAATTATTTTTAAAATCCGAAAAGATGAACGTGACGACGTGGGACGGATTAAAAGCGTTATTGATGAAAGAATTTTCCTCAAAAGAAACTCCCGCAGACATTCACCGTAGAATGGCGGCGACTTCTAAGAAACCAGACGAGAATTTCAAGCAATATTTTTTCAAAATGCGCGAGTTAGCGAATTTAGGAAAAATTGATGACAAATCACTGATTGACTATGTAATTAAAGGAATAAGTGATTCCGAATTCAATAAATCGATTCTATATGGCGCTTCCGATGTCGAAAATTTCAAAGAAAAACTTGATCTCTACGCAAAAATGAAAGAAAATTCACGACGGACGTTTAAACATGCCGAGGCAAATAAAGACAACGCGAAACAACATGCAGGGAAGGTATTTTCCCCTTTGACCGCTTTTAAAAAAACTAACGAAACCATGATGCGTTGCTTCAATTGTGGACAATTGGGGCACGTGTCCAAAGATTGTTCTTCGAAAAAGCTGGGATTAAAATGTTTCAAGTGCAATGAGTTCGGACACATCGCCGCACGCTGTCCCAAGAAATCCCCGCGGGATAACGATTGTCTAGCACAAGACCGTATTCAAACACTACGATCACCAGAATATTTCAATGTCAAGAGAGCATCCACTAGCGACAGCATGTGTTTGGCTATTTCAATCTACGACTTAGAAAGGCGTGCTTTGTTAGACACCGGATCGGACCTATGTCTCATTAGGCAAAGTTTCTTTCGTAAACTCCCACCGGCGACGCTCGGACCGTCTTCGAATATTCTCGGTCTTGGCTCTAAGAGTTTTACGACGCTCGGACAACTCTCGTTGCCGATTACGATACCTGGCGAAACGTATAATGTTCTATTTCATGTTGTTAACGACAATTTGATTAGCTATGATGTTTTATTGGGCCGCGATTTTTTCTCGCAAGTACAGGTCACTATTACTGATGGAAAAATTATTGTGAACAAACTTAAAAAAGATATTAAAGAAGAAAAGTTTGTGTTTAACATTTCAGTGGCTTCCAACGATTTTGATATCGACACCGATATACCTCATTTGTCAAATTTCGTAAAAAATATTATCACAGACTATAATCCAATACCTGAAAAATTCACCGACGTCAAGCTAAGACTTTGCATGCTGGATGACGAGCCAATCGTTTCGCGCCCTCGACGTTTGTCCGTATTAGAAGCTCGTATCGTTGACACACAGATAGAAGAATGGTTAAGAGGTGGAATAATCAAACCAAGCGTTTCAGATTATTCAAGTCCGATAGTTTTATTAAAGAAAAAAGACAATTCAACAAGATTATGCATTGATTATCGAAGAATAAATAAAAAAATAGTAAAGGATAGATTTCCCATGCCCTTGATAGACGATCAACTTGACAAGCTCCGAGGTGCACGTATTTTCACAACTTTAGATCTGAAGAATGGCTTTTTCCATGTGGCAGTCGCTGAGGAAAGTACAAAGTATACAGCATTCGTTACGCCTACCGGCCATTATGAGTTTTTAAAAGCTCCGTTCGGACTTTGTAACTCGCCAGCCGTTTTTGTAAAATTTATTAATAACGTATTTCAGGACTTCATTTCAGCCGGAGTGGTCATGGTATATATGGATGATCTCGTGATTCCTGCCCAAGACGAAATCGAAGCAAAATCGCGACTTTCTTTAGTTATTAAACGCTGTCAGGAGTACGGGCTGCAGATCAATTGGAAGAAATGCGTTTTTTTCAAACGAAAGGTGGAATATCTCGGCAACGTCGTAGAATATAACTCTGTACGACCATCACCAGTTAAGACAGCCGCTGTGGCTAAATTTCCCCAGCCGACGTCGAAAAAGAATATACAAAGCTTCCTGGGCCTTACGGGGTATTTTCGTAAATTTATCAAAGACTATGCCGCAATCTCCAAACCTCTCAGTGATCTACTGCGCAAAGACGCTACATTTAGGTTCAATGAGGAACAAAAAACTGCATTTACTCTTTTGAAAGAGCGCCTATCATCAGCACCGGTTTTGAAAATATATTGCCCTACCTCTGAGACCGAATTACACTGTGACGCGAGTCGCGACGGCTATGGTGCTATATTGTTACAGAAAGACCCTGAGGATAGACTTTTCCATCCAGTCATGTTCATGAGTAAAAAAACAAACCAACACGAGAGGAATTATGCGAGTTTCGAGCTAGAGGTTTTAGCAGTGATAGAAGCGATGAAAAAATTCCGAGTTTATCTCATGGGACTCGACTTCAAAATCGTGAGTGATTGTTCAGCATTTAGAATGACAATGGAGAAAAAAGATGTTATACCACGCATTGCCCGATGGGCCTTGTTTTTACAGGAGTACTCCTATAAGATCGAACATCGGCCTGGCTTGAAAATGGCTCACTGTGACGCGCTTAGTCGTAATCCAGTCACCCTTATAGTTCAAAATGCCTTTTTATTGAAACTACATAATCTCCAAAAGAATGATAGAGAGCTTAACACAGTGATTTCTTTGCTGAAACACGGACCTTACAAAAATTACATCCTGGAACACGACTTATTATATGCAATGGAAAACGAAGAAAAGTTATTAGTAATTCCAAAAAGTATGCAGAGAGAACTCATAGCGAAGGCTCACGAAAATGGACACTTTGCAGCACGGAAGACCGAAGAACTTTTGCGACGAGAGTATACTTTCCCGAATTTGAAGAGTAAAGTCGAAGACTTCGTTAGAAGCTGTGTTCACTGCATCTTGGCGGAGCGAAAGAAAGGAAAATGTGAGGGTTTTCTTCATCCTATCGACAAAGGTGATGTACCATTAGAAACTTTTCATCTTGACCATCTAGGACCAATGACGATGACCAACAAAGGATGCAAGCATGTATTTGCGGTGGTGGACGCCTTCACAAAATTCTGTTGGCTCTTTGCTACAAAAACTACAAATTCAAAGGAAGTTTTACAGAGTCTAAAATGCATACAGAAGACATTCGGAAACCCAAGACGAATTATAACGGACAAAGGAACAGCTTTTACCTCGAATGACTTTCAGAAATTCTGCACAGAAGAAAATATAAAACACGATATCATGAGGGACCTTATTGTACGTCAACATCTGCTGATATGGTCAAGCCATGGACGACTTCGGCTGACAATGACGACCGGGTGTCATCCGAGGCGGATGACCTGTAGGATGGCCGAATGTGGGAAGATGCATGTACAGCAATGACGTCAACCCCCGGGCAGAA
>CM077099.1:6138024-6149217 GCA_039619505.1 Cimex hemipterus | reverse complement strand
GAGAGAGAGAGAGAGAGAGAGAGAGAGAGAGAGAGAGAGAATTTTAGAACAATTATAATCATTGTGGATTTCCTCATTTATTTAATATCTATTGTTGTATAATTTTTTACATGATGTATAAAGTTTTACATTTTAACAGATATTCCATTGCCTTCAAACTAAAGGAATAAGAACCATTGCTATGCAACCTCCACTACTCACTACAACGATCTTGTGAAATGGCCTATAAAAAAATTAAGGTTCACAATAAAAATTTTTATCAATCCACCCTCACAGATATTCCCGACGAACATAAGTGGCGAAAAACATTTTTATAACGCGATTTTAATAGGTAATTGAATATCAACCTTATTTTTAATTTTTAATTAGTATTGCTTAGTCGTTGTTAAACAGATGCAACATTACAAATGGAAATTATCATATAGCCTTCTTTCTGCCGAATTGTCAACTGCTGAAGCGCATTGGGAGAATAACATCTTTGTTTTGTTCTACACAATACACCCATGTATTTAAATATAGTTGTGAATTCCAATGGGAACACCAAATTTTTTCGAAAACGACGGGTTATAGAAAAAATTTATATGGTAAACCCTCCAAGAGTTTTTCGCGGAACACAAGTTGTGAAAAACATTTTTAATGGCGTTGTAATAAATTAGTCAACTTTATTTTTTAAATGATATTTGATACATTTTGTGCACATTGCACATAACAATGAACAAAAAAAAAAGATATTGTTTTTTTAGAAATAGACATTACATAAGCGAGAACTCCAAAAATATGTTTTTGAACAACATCAAAAATATAAAATCCCCCAGATATTGAATTCATATATCTGCCAAAAAAATCTAATGATTCTTGGTATCTTTTTAAAATTAAAACATCAACTATTCAAAAATATCCCAAAACTTGGTAGGTCTCATTTCACAAAGTTAAATTTGATGATTATTCAGATATCGTGAGATGCGGTCTGGTGGTTTCAGAAAAACCTCTCTCACTCTCAACACGACTCGCAAGAATAGCACAAGTACACAGAACATAAACACTTTGAACCCTGAAGATGATCTAAATAAAGATTGAAACGTTGGAACGATAAAGACAATTTTTTTCTCTGAAACCTACACCAGACCGCATCTCACAATATCTGAATAATTATCGATTCACGGTCACTAAACTCTCCACATAAAACTGATACTTAATCACTTATTATGTGAGAGTAATATCATGTTTAGACCACTTTTTAAATCATAGACACCTTGACTATTTCTACCTGCTTTTTTCTTCTTGCGTAGAACTATAGTGGATTACTATTTACATTTTTTAGAATGTTCAAATTTTTTGAGAAAACGGGGTGTTAGTGTTGTAATTTTTAATTTCAGGTCCCAATAAAATATCGATAAAAAATGTTTCAATGTATAAAACAATATCAGAATTTTACTATTACATATTTAATTTTACCATATTACTCTTCACATTTGGCTATATTTTATATAATATGTACATTTTTTACTACTCTTGAAGGTGTGATATTTTCTAATACAACTTTTTAAAAAAAATCACTCATCGAATTTCGGTCGCCTGAATGTTTCTGAAAGTCGCGTGCTCGTTATTGTCTAGTTAGCTGAATTATGTAATTTTAAGGACGGTCCCATTTTGCAGTCAACAAGTCGGAGCAAATATTTAGTTTGCTAGTCTTGTTTAATCTCCAGCTGTCACATCTATCTTCATCTGGGGGCTGAGCGGTGGCCGCCGGCTGTTTCGTCCTGAGGTTTGAACCAAACAATGCCTGGAAGCGATTCTGAATCTGTCCCAATTTTGTATTTTCCTTTCGTTGACCAAACCAGTTACTAATTTTTGTCCCTAAAACGTTTAAAAATTCCGTATGAATTTTTTTAATGCTATAGAATGCTCTCCATGAAGAAATGCTTGTGATCCTGATTGGTCAGTCACAGAACGTTAAATGATTCAGATACTAGTGGACATTTGATTAATCAAATTCAGGGTATTCAAGAGTGATAAATCCGTTACATTTAAATGTTTAGGATGAATCTAAAAATCGACAATGTTATGGAAAAATATCATACAAAACAAAGACGAACGTGCATTTTTTCATACGATCGCACGAAAAATATCTTAATTTTTATTAACTTCACTTTTCTTGGGTCCAATTATTAGATTCTTCCTTGTTTGTTTAAAAAAGTGATTAAATGCAAACAAATCGTTTAATTATTAAAGAGGGTCGAACCCCTTCTTTTACCAGGAAAAAGACAGAAATAAATGTACATATATTTTAACAATAAGTAAAGTAATTCACAGAGGAGAGATAATTGACTTTATAAACTTCTTCCATATTATTCACAATTAAAAATTCCATGGTACTAGGAGATTTGAACTCAAGACCGCTGGAATTTTAAGTAAGTCGGAGAGAAAAAGAATAAATTGAACTTTGAGTACATTTGTTACGATAAAAATGATCAAAAATTATATTGGCTTATTTTAATGTTTCTGTCAGTACGGTATCACACTTTGCACCCCAGTGCGAATTTTCTCTCTAACTCTCCATGAAGAAAAGAATGAGATTCATAATTCGTCTGTTTTGAATATATAATATATATAAAAATATTGATTGACCAAATTTAGGTTATTCCAAAATCATAAATCCGATATATTTGAAATACAAACAATTCGGAACATCAAAGCAATGGATCGATGTGTTTTAAAATTTATCGCCATAGGTCTTCTCTTATTTTTAATCTAGATTAATGGTAGGGCTTAAAATTTTGAAAATGTCTGAATCCTGATGATCATTAGAATTTATTCCATAGAATTCACAGCCCTAACGGTAGCAATAAAATTGACATAAATTAGATTGTAAAAAACAGTTCTGAAGTAAATAACTCCACGCATCCTATTATTTTAATCAGCAGGTTTCCTTCTTTTCAAAATATAAAACAAACCTTCATCTGCTCGAGATTTGAGAGCCACAGTTAATTCTAAAATTTATTTTAATTACCACATGAGTTCTAATGCTTCAAAGGTCAACAGGGCATATTGTAACAATAGAGCTTTTGAGATATCAATTCACCCAAAGATGTAAAACTCATGTACTGTTTTTATCTTGTTTTCATCTGGAATTTTACTTTTCTGTATTTAAAATTAAATTTATTAATTTAAAATTGAAAATACGGAACAAAATCATTTAAAATAATCAGAATAAATTTCTATAATTAGTCTCTTTCAAACCCGGAACTCCGAAACATAATGAAAACTATAATTATGAAATGACCTAGGATGAAATGTCCTACTGGTTTACGAAAATAGACTAATAAATTGTATCATTTTAGAGTTCCTTCGTAAAAACCTCCATGAACCATCGCTAAATAACAGGTAGAATAGGATAAAACTTAATACATTTTGGGTTGGATCAAGGCTATTCTTGTCGTGAGATTCCATAATAAAGCGAAACCATTTCTTCTTTTTATTTCATGATAATTTGCTCTAATTGACCATGCACGCAATTTATGATATTTGCATCTAGGGAAGCCATACAATGACTGGTTTGGTTACTCTAGCCGTAATTAAATTATTAATAAAATTGAATATGCGTTCATTTTAATGAGCGTTATTTATATAAGAGATTGATTATTTAATAAAAACAGAAGGGAGAGCAAACGGGGAACCTTGATGGATAATTGGTAATTTAATATTTTCAGAGGAAGGCAACATTCAGCAAATTATTTTTAATGTTACAATATCTACATGAACGGCTCGAAACTAATATATTTACTGTAAAGAAATGGATCGAACATGTACAGATTTGTGTGTGTGATATAGAAATATAAAAATTCCCAATGTCATGCCAATGTTTCATTTGATTTGTAAACATGTTGAGGGCTGAGTTAGTTAACCAAGTCTTTTCCAGGTACGTATGTAGATATTTTTAAATCCTTGATACTGCATAAGTAACATATAAAACAAGAAATAAAATATCAAAATACTAGAAACAACGACAGACAAATTATATTTCACCAATGAAGTTAAATTAACAACTAATTAAATAAGATTATTTATTAAATCCACTATATTTCGTAGTCTGATTGATGGAATAACTTTCTTCAATTAATTAAACTTTCTATGTAAAGTATGGATAGAAATTTAAAAGTTAGTGTCACGAGCGGGATTTGAATCCACTCGAAGGTCGTGGGTTCGAATCGCACGCTAACATTGTCATGTCAACCAACACCTTACATAAAAAGATCAGTTAATTGAAAGAAATTATTTATTAAATTAACCACATTTTTATTCTATATTTTTATCTTTATCTTTATACATTGTAGATATTTTTATATCCTTCATAACAAATAAATAACATTTAAAAACAACAGATAAAATATCAAAATACTAAATGTCGTTAGATTAACAATAATATATCACTGTTTTTATGCTTATTAGTTATTATTATCATGGCTAAAAAACATCTACCTATTGAATTGAAATTGTAAACTAACTCAGCCATAAAAATGTTTACAAATTAAACGAAAGCTTGGCATGCAGTTTGGGAATTTTTTCGGTTCTGTGACCAAATACCAGTTTAGTACATACACTAATATGTTTACAGCAAAGGGTTCTTTTTCAGACGTATTTAAGAACCCTTTTTGAATAATAAAAATAATATAAAATCGCTGAGTTTTATCTGGTAAAAAACTGGCATATATTTTGAAAGGAGGCGTCCGTGCAAAACATTCCCTCTTTCTGTAATTTTAATTTACTGGTCTTTTATTAATAAATTTTAAAACGAGATATATTTTTCAACATGTTTAACAATGATTATTCAGAGATCGTGATATGCGGTCTGGTATAATGTAGGGCTTAGAAAAACATTTTCTTTACCGAGTCAACGTTTCGCGATCTATATTGAGATCATCTTCAGGGCAAAGTGTTTGTTTCCCGTGTAGATGTGCCATTTTGATCTTTGAAGATGATCTAAAATAAGTTCGAGACGTTTGCACAATAAAAATGTTTTTTTAAACGAACGTAACACCAGACGGCATCTCACGATCTTCGGATAATTATTGACTAACGGTCACTAAACACCACTCACTTTTAAGAATATAGAGATTGTTTACAGGGATTATGTATAAAAAGTGATTTTATTAATACCCTATAAACATAAATTAAAATTCTGTAAAACATTTATAACTGTACAATCTTTAAGTCGACTTAAAAAGTATAGACTGAACAAATTTTTTATCAAAATGTGAAAACGGAGAAATTGAATAAGTAACGATCTAGGCAAATTGTAATTCAGTTATTCGAAGACAGATTTAACTGAACCCATCTCCATGAATGGTGGAAAAAAGAAACAAACGCCAACTTACTTATTATACTACTGTTATTTTAATTTACGGATGGTATTTGAGGGTATTTCCACTACGGAATAATAATATGAACTCCAAGGGAGTGCCAATGTTTTTGAAAAAGAGCCCATTTGTAAGTATGTCGGTAAGAATGCAGGGCCGCTGGATTGGAACCCGGGACCTTTACGTTAGAGGGATGAGCACCGTATCAACGCCTAAACTGTTGCAGCCTCTGACACCCCTTTTACCGATTTAAGATGAATATTTTTTTCACTGATAATACACTATGCATAAAAGTTCAATAAAATGTTGTTAAGATACCTAATACGAAAGTAATATTTGCATATGTTTTTGAATATTTTGATTTATCAAATTGAAAACAAATGAATGTTTGAAATATATTTGTTATAGTCGGTAGATTTACAGAACCAGCATGTGATCTGACTCGAACAGGAAAGATTGGCGTCTAGATCTTTTTCTTTTTGGGCTAAAAACTCACTGCGCCGAGGCACTTCAGCCTATCCAATAAATATTTACAGATAGGTACAATAAATCCCATTGAATTACACGAGAATTTGCGATTCAGGGGAGCACAATGAGCCTCGGGATAGGGAGTGGGCGGAGGCCCGCTGGCACAATGCTCTCCGAGCCGGCTCTGCCAACTCATCGCCATTGTGTTACCAACTTTCCTCAGGCCCTTTGACCGGGCTTTTCATAATTTTTCAATTTACCACTTGATTCGTTCCCACCTTCTATCCCCATTTCAGGAAACTGAGTTTTATTTAACTTACAAAACAGCCCAAGGCGTTATTACTGCACCTTTTGTGAATGTTTTCCATCTCGTTTGTGTTTTTTCGAGAAAATATCCCAAACACAGCATGAATGCCGCCATTTTATATTTATTTTCACTCAACCTTTTCTCTGCTTTATGAGGAAGAAATATTTCTCAATAATTCATAGAGTATCAATAAGACTAATGGCTTCTTCTCGTATACCATTGCTAATATTTTAACTACTTACTAACCTAAAGTCATCACTGTAAAATTTTTAGAGTAAATAATTGCACATTGCATTTTTGTTTAAAAAGAAAAATATAACTTCTTAATTAATTCATCCTCTTGCCTTGCATATCGTATGTTTCTCACCGGGTAAACCACAGTTGTTGGTTCCTCACGGAAGATGGCATAACGCCAAAACATGTTTCAATGAAATTTAAAACCTTCAGGATAAAAAGGACAATAAATTGATCAAATTCTATTTCATATTTCCGTAATCACATGATTTTGTTATATGCTCTTTTTTTACAATAACTAAAGTTACATTGATTATGAAAAAATGTAAATAGAGTAGTTGACTCTACAAGCAGGATAATTAGATATTACTTTTGGCGTAAACAATACTACTACTATTTTAGAGGCCGCGTAAGAGAGTGCAAAACCGATACATTTTTCAGTAATTTTCCTATGTAAAATAATAGTAATAGTAGTACAAATTATATAAATAAATTAATTCATTTAAGATTTAATTGATTGGAAATTGACTATAGCAAAATGTCTATTACATTAACGACTTAAGGATTAATGTTTCAGGCCAATATGTTATTTTCGCATATAATGTTAGATAGCAAATAAATCTTTTAAGTTCCTGAGCTTCACAGAATCACATTTCGCCGTATCAACCAATTTTAGAAGACATTTCAACATATAAATATATATATATATATATATATATATTCTTAATTGCGCTGACAGGAGGAAAAACGAAAGAGCAGGGGCTAGTTGACGCAAAGTAAAATATTTCTAAGTTTGGGACTTTTCTTTAAAAGAAAACTCCCCAATTGAAAAGTCACTTTTAACAAGAACTCAGAAAATTAGGTCGGCCAGAAATTCATTCAAGTCGTATTTTTCTTCCAGGTCACAATTACAAAGAAAAGCCAGTTGGAGAACAAGTTTGTTTTTTAACTTAATGATTTTGCATAAACGATTTGAATGTTAACAACTATAATAACAAAAAATTAAATCGAGAATCTAAATGTAAAATAAAGTTAAAATACGAAAGTAAAATAAACTAATACAAAAATAAGTGCTCGTATGTCGAGCCATAGGCAATGAGAAAGCCGTCCGAGCTGACAAACGGGTAGCAAGGGTAACAAAAAATAGGACAATATTTTTTGGGGATAAATTAAGAGGAAGAATTAACTAGGCAAACCGTTGCCCGTGGAGAAAATTGACAGAAAAAATCGTAATAACTCTATTATAAGGTGGCACAGTACATAATATTCTCTCCTCGTGAACACTGGGCCACATGGTTTTCCTTGTACGGGGCATAAGTTATTTTTGCATTATAGTGGACAATTATTACCGCTCAGGAAAAGTGTGGCCTGCTCAAGACTCTCAATCGTTTGAATCATAGAAAATTTGACTTGACACCTGAAGGGGATGTATGGGGGTTATGGGTTATGGTTATGATAATGATCTTATTATTGTAATTAAAAATAATTTGGTCTCATTTCAAGGCTCTTTCCCACGTGATTATCCATTATGGAGTGCTTTGATTTTAATAGGGTGAGTGTTTTGAACATGTAGGAGTGGGAGGAATATTGTGTAGTTGAATTATTTGGAGAACGTGAGTTGGGGTCTGTTGAACTCAAAGTATTTGTACACCACAAACAATACTTTGATTGAACCTAAAATTTCTAACATTGTAGAATTTTTATTTTTTTAATTTAAACAATGCTTATAAATCCCAGGCCCTGAAGACGAACAAAGATTTAAACCTTGGCACGATAACGAAAACGTTTTTCTAAAACCTACTCACACCAGACCACATCTCACGCTCTCCAAATAATCATCAAGCCCAACAAAGTAACTCAGATGTTTTATGCTTTTAGAACGAATAGGCTCATCATTTCTTTTGCCTGTGCATACTGTTTGAAAGGTTTCGTTATTATCGACATTTATTAGTCTGAATGTTTGGTGGATTTGTGGAGGAATGGAAAATGTCGAATAAAAACATAAAGTAGGTAGTGGTCACATGTTTATAGAGTGATTGTGGGCTCCTTTTAACTATTCTTTTCTTCTAAAGTTGAGATGAAAAATCTAGCGTCACGAGCTGGAGGTCGTGGGTTCGAATCCCTCTCACTAACTTTTTTTATCTCAACCAAAATCTCAGACAAAAAGAATAATTAATTCAAATAATAATTATAGTCAATTATGGCTACTAAACAAATATGGATTAATAGAATATTTAAAGAAATAATTTTAAAAGTAATAATAATTGAAAAAAATGATGTTTGAAATAGAATGTTTGGTTAAAAAACGGAAGAAGAAAAAAAAGCGAATTTCGTTAATATTTAAGCCTCACTAGGGGAAATAGCTTTTGGCATGTGCAGAGTTGAACTTTATGTTTTAATTTTTTATTTTCTCGTAACAGTTTTTAAAAATTTAAATATTCTACTTTAAATATCAAAAGCGCACAAGGAGAAAAAGCTCAATTCGATAATGCTAAAGAAGTGTGTTTCTTCATATTTTATATGTCACGTAGATATTTAGTCTGTTTAAACACGAATTTTCATATTTATTGTTTTTTTTAATTATCAAAGTATTTAAAATATTATATATATTTAATTTAGTGCTAAATGTTCCTAAGTTTTTTTAAACATAGTTTTGTAATATTTAAGCAAAAGTGTTGTTGAATCGGGAATGTTGAATGACTCACCTTTGTGATAACGAATTTTCTGAAAGGGAGATCCCCGCTATCTCGCTGAATACGTACACTCTCGAGCCATTCTTGTACCAAAGGATGTTATGGATTTTTCCACAATGCAATGGATTGACCATGCATGGAAGTTTCGCTTCAGTTCCGACTTCAACACCGATGTGTGATACTTCCGCTCCTGAAACATCAAATACACACTTTCATACAAAATAAATACACATTTTTATACATTAAATTCATGTTCAATTAAATAGATTTATTGAGAAATATACCAAAGTGAGTAACAGTATCAAGTTAAACTACAGTTTTATTTCAATTTAAAAGTTTATCAACTTACTGAAAAGGAATGCATACTTCGCATCGCGCTCGATAGAAAAATACATAATACACCGCATATTGATTATGTGGAGGTAGTGAGATGCCGTCTGGTGTGACGTAGGTTTTAGAAAAACATTTTCTTTATCGTGCCAACGTTTCGATCTTTATTGAGATCATCTTCAGGGCATGATCATCTTCACACCAGACCACATCTCACGACTTCCAAGTAATCATCACGTTACGGCCACTAAACACCACAAATACGCCTTATTGGAAAATTAATCAGTTAAATTTATAAACAAACTAACAGATAAATAGTTCACATTTTTTTCTTAATTTATACTTTCATAATAAAATATTTCAAATATATCGTATTGCCAGTATGTTGATAGGTGGTCCTCGGAAGATCTGAATCCAAAGTTAAAGTGAGCACATTACTTTTGTCCATAGCGTAAAGTTACTCGATGTGTATAATTATACTTAAATTATTACGCAGGCTTGTAGATTGGTAAAACAACTATTATATACTGATTGTACATGTAAGAGGAAAACAACTGAAATGTAGGGGTGCGTAAAAGGTTCTACTACATAATTTCTGATGTCGTGACACATTTAGCAATAAATTGAAATCAATAAAATTGAAATATATTCTTTTATGTTTTAAATAAAATACGCAACTTTAAAAAAAATATGTTGTATGTGAAATAACCTAGCTTTCGTTAAGCCAGATGGCAATATTATTATTTTAACGGCTCAAACATACTCATGTCGTGTGGATTGACTATTTCTATCTGTTAGACCAAACTTGATTGACCCTTAATAAATGGTTAACTAAATCTTTTGGAAATAATATTTATAAAACTGAGCGAGTTAAAAATGTAAAAACAAACACGTCAAACTATTGGTGATTATCGATTTTGTATGACAGAAATATTTCAGTTAAGTTTCACTTAATAGATTGAACATTATTTACTTACGTCCACTAAAAGAAAATAGCAAAACAAAACATAAAATAACAAAGCACATTTCACAACAAAAACAAATAAAAGTTAAAAAGAGTAGAACAGCTGATCTGGTGATATTCGCGCAGTTTAGAAGAAAAATAATTTTTCAGTATAACGTTAATTACTATGAGTTTTGAGAATGATAGTTTCATCAAAATGAAGATTATAAAGTTGTGTCATCCGTTTAAACGTGTCTTTTTTAACGTCCGTTCGTATAATTTTTGTCTTCGCGATACCAACCCAAATTGAATGAGAATTGAAAAAGAAGGCGTAATGAAATAATGAGATGCTGAGACACAACTCGGAGGGTAATTAAATTTACAAAGTGGCGACCTGAGGGGCAGCGTCCTCTTTTCCAAAGGTTAAATGAAAGTCCATTTTAAAGTTCCAACAACCGGGATAAATACCCAATAATTCAATTAAGGCATCTTAAAGACTTTTCAAGAATGTTAATCCTTGTTTGTAATTGCTGCCTTCCTTTGCGACAACGTGACGTCATTAAGGAAAGCGATTAAAAGTTGAAGTTCAGGAGGAACTCATTAAGGTTACAAAATCGTACTACCACAACTTTACCAAGAAACCATTATAAATAATGAGCATCGGAGACATACCCATATTCATGCTCATAATGAAACCCATGTGTTATTTGCCTTTCAATTTATCCATCCACGAAATGAATCTTTTATAATTAATTACTCCCAGCAATGTACAGAATTGAATTGAAATTAGTTATTACCATCATAACACACACATATATATATATATATATATATATATATATACATATATACATATACATA
>CM077099.1:6123358-6137624 GCA_039619505.1 Cimex hemipterus | reverse complement strand
TGTGTATAAGAGACATATATATATATATATATATATACACATGTATATATACACACACACTTTAAACTTCGAATTATTTCAATTTCTTCGAGTCCTAAAATAGTTTCCCTGTAATTTTAATATTTCATTATTTTTTTAAAAGTAGAAATAGACTATGTGGTAGGGGTTATGAAAGGAAATAAGTATAATACGATGAAAGTATGTATATCGTCTAAATTGAAATTGCTGAAAAATTGAGTTTGATATTCAGTTAAAACAATTATAAAATAAGTTTATTTAGTAATGATTTTATTAACAATTGCATTAAAAATATGAATAACTCAATCATTTTAAAAAGCGATGCAAAATGATATATTTGAATAGAAATTAATCCAAATCTTGTTAAATGGAAAGATAAAATGAACGGAACTTCTTTCTTTCTAGAAAGCTACAACGATAAAATAAACGACTCGTACATACATCACACTTGCCATTTATGACCGGCTAATGAATAATGAATCGAAACAAAAAGTTGTTCCAAAGTGGATGAAGAAGTAGGTTTGTATTCTTTTATAAGTTCCATCTCCGGAAAGGTTGGATGTTATTCACTTTACATTAATATACAGTGACTCGGATAAAGATCTCAGCCTGTCGGTTCTGTACCGCTTACGACCCATTCAGAGTATAATGTGTAAATTTAATTTATCCTTTTCTAGTAGAAAAGCGATTCAGAGGGACTTCTTTTTTTATTTCAGTGCCTCATTAGAATTTATAGCATGATAATTAAAAAAACAAGTTTAGTACGGAACTACAATACTAAAAAGTCATTACACAATAGTTAAGACAATTAAATAAATCTTCTCTAAAATAATTATATTTATAATTCATGCATCAACTTTTGAAATGTACAGCTTTTTACATTAGATATGATGACACTATACTCAATATTATTTTTATTTCAATAAAAACGAGAAAGATAGCAGTTATTTTGGCATAAACCCCAATTCTATACATGAAGGTTTAACAAAATTAATGAATAGAGGATTTACTGAAACAAAAAAATATTACTTCTCAATTGAATACCGTAATGTATTCCATTTTTTGTAAAAATATACACAAAGAACAAAACAAAAAACGAAATTTTGCGTAATCATATTAGTATAATAGATAAGTGAATATTTTCGTTTCTATTTCTCCGTGCAAAAATGACTACAATGACCATTAATAATTAAAGAAGGTACGATAGATAATATATCGAGTTTTTAAAATATATATACAAAGCCAAAAATTTTCACATATAAGTGAATGTTTTTATACCGTTTTTTACTTTATTACGCACAGAATGGTGTTTGATAATAAAACAAATTATTTTCCTAGAAGATTTTTTTTGTGAACTACAGAATTCGTAACTGTTCATCTACGCTGGGTTGTTTTGTCAGACGGGTTTCGGCATTTTGCCATCTTCAGTATTACGTTTTTGTTATTTTAAAAATTCAATCAATACTGATAAACCATGTACACATTACATTAGATGATAAAATAAATTATTAATTTATTCATGAAATGATACAATTTTTGAATAATTAAAGGGAAATGTATGGCAACAGTAAAACAAATCAGGATTGAGGTTGTAATCATTAATTAATAATGAATAGTAAATTTTTTACGTTTTTCTTAAATATTTTGAGATGTTTTTGGTGATTATGTATGGAATATAACGAGGAAAATAGAATGTTATCGTTTTAAAATCCTGCTCTTATTTTATTTACACGAACACGCACAAACACACGAATACAACATCGTAAAGATGTCAACAAAACATTGAGCTCAATACAAGTACAATTGTTTTGACTAATAATCTAATAAAGGTGCGCGGGTGGCCGCAACGGTTTAGGCACTGAAAGCAAGGTAATGGTCACGCGTTCGAATCCAGCGGCCCTGTATTCCAACCACAAACAATTACAAATGGGATTATTTTTTAAAACTCCCTCATCCCGGCGGTTGATATGATCTCTGCTGTTGCGGAACCCGAAAAACTGAAAAATAATTATTTAAAAAAACAGCTAAAGTTACCCACTTAATCGTTTGGGTCTTCAAGTAGAGAGTCTTCAAAACATCTTCAAGTAGAGAGCGAATAGGAATTCCCCCAGATCTGATAAATATACTCGAGTAGCAATTACTGAGTGCCTTGTTCTGATTGCGGGTTCATTTAATTATTATAAGTGCAAGAATTTTGATGATGTATATTCTATTCCATTTATTCTTCTTCTCGGGAAAAAAATTAGTAAATCTTAAATATTGTGCGGGACGAACCGAGAAGAGGAGCGCTAGAAGCTGGAAGCAATTCTTGACCTACAAGATCCTGATCGGGAGGGCGATGGGTTTGGAATTGGAAAAAAAACGTGGAGAGTCAGTTGGATATAGAGGTTCCGAGTAGAGGTGGTCTCCGCGAGGAAAATACATTTTTTTAAGAAAAATGTGTGTGTGTGTGTGGCCTGTGATCCTAGTGAGAAAGGCAAATGAAGAGTGATTCCGTGAGTTGGTTTATTTCCAATTTTTTATCAGGCCTGATATTTCCGGACTAGAGACATTAGCAATAAGTTTCGGCCTTTTGTTAGCTTTTAACTTAAAAGAATTTGTCTATGTAATTGAAAATAGAATAGTTGCGATTAGTATTCATTTAAAAAAAATGAAGTTTGAAACCCTAAGGTCTGGTGTTAACGAATTAACTTGGATAAGGAAGAGCTTTACAATTTCGCTTCCATCGTAACCCTGGGTGGAAGCGCCATCAAAAAGGAGAGAGCCAGAATCGCTACATCTACCTAACACGGAAACCGTATCTGTTCTTACTCTTCTCTTTCTTTTTTATTGTTCTACTCTTCTTTTCCTTTTTCTCCCTCGTTATTTATCCTTCTCTAAAAATTACCGTGGTGCACAACATAACACCTGTAAATAAATTTTCACCCCTCACCGACCATCACTTGTCTCTCCCTTCAACACGTTCTTGATCCCTCTTCTTCTTACCTGAGCTACTGCCAACGTACGTGCAGCCACGTAAGGAAGTTGTACCAGTTCTTTGTGTTACTTGTCGTTCCTGACCAAGGAGTTGATATGACCTCTCTCATGCGATCTCCCGTAAAAAAACAACAAATTAATAAGTCCTACTGTAGTTTCTAATATAGGATAATCTAATAAAGTTGAACTATCAATTTTAATGAAACTTTTTTTATGATACTAGATCCAAAAATATTAGCCGTCCGAATGTTGTTATCAGTAGGACATGAAAAAAATTAGCTTGTTTTTTAAATTATATTTGTTGTAATGCGTTTCATGTTTATTACACATCATAAATACAAATTTTTATCCTAATCAAAAATAGAGATTTTTAGATTGGTTTCGTCGGTCAAGTTGTCACTGATGTCTGGTGTTCCACCTAAAAATTCATAACTTCTCTGGGTCTTCCATAAATTGAACCGTGAAAATACTTAGAAGGAAATGTTTCCTTTAGGGCTATATCAACAACATTTAGAAAATATAAATGTGAAGTAAGAAAAAAATGCATAAAACTTTTATTTTCTTGTTCCAATTCTCATTTATTTACAAAGATGACGGTTTTTATTGTTAAGGTAATAAGGTATTAAGCGTTGCATACAAGGTACTAAACTCCTGTAAATTTCCGGTAAATCTACTGAAACTTTTTCAGATTTGGAAAATAAACATTTTCAAAAAGGTTTTTTATTGTCCTAAAATTTGTATTCAGGGGTTTTTGTATTTGCAAAAAACGAGTATGTATTTTGTTTCTGCCAAACAAAATGCTACTTCCCTTTGCACTCCGGTATTTTTCAATACATACGAAACCCATGCTACTATGGCTAGCTGCCAACTTCAAATTTTACGTTGGAACCGAGCGACACTTCCGTTGCTTACTCTTGCGAATAAGAATGATTTGTCTTATTTTCTTATTAAAAAATAAGAAAAATTAAAAAAATAGACAGACAAAATATATTACAATGATAAACTCGATAAACAAACTAAATATCGCTATGCTATAAGCTTTCAATCATATTTGAACACAAACAAATACTTTTAAGCTCTACAAACAACATGTTTTCGATTTCGACAGCTAAATAATTAATAATTTTATATTTTGATAAAACCCACCATTTTGTTACAATTAAAAGTTACAATTCCTAAGAAAAATATTGCTTATAAGTTAACAGTGGTAAATGAGTTGTTTTTACCTGTGGGGTTAAATAAGGGCAGTTTACGATTGTTATGGTTTTTAACTTGATTATACGGCTGTTGTTTAACTATTTAGAAGTTGAGAAAGTCTGGTCGAAGGGAACATAAGAGAATCCCATGGGCTGCCCTGAAAGGCATTTGCGGTGAATTTCTACCTGGCCAAAACCAACGAGCTTTTAGAGAGAGATACTGTAGTTTCAGACTGCCTTACAAATGACAGGTCTATTGACGGTTTACTTTATTTAGACGAGGATGTTACTTAATCAGGTGAAAACTATCAAGCGTCATTCATATCACATAATAAATGAACAATTTTGTAATGATTGCATATGGGAATAATTTATACACGATGCTTTAATTCCGGTAGGAATGTATTTATCAGCGTGAATTATTCAACATGTGTGACATAATACTGAGCTTTTCAGACCCACTAATTGCAGGTTTTTGCATTTGTAACTTAGTAGGAAGTGGTAAGGTACTGGCGTAATATAAAAACTTTGGTGGCCCGCGTGTGTCAATTTATAAGCGTTAATGAAAAAAGTGGGTGTGGATGGGCCTATAAAGGAATGTTGAATATTCCATGGTCCTGACAATACAGTGATGGTAATTATTATTTCAAATCTATTACAGTTTTTGCTCCGGTCGATCAATTAATTTGTTTAATTAATTAATCTTTATGAAAGGTATTGATAAAGACAAAATGTCCGTTGAAGTAGCTCAAGTGGTAGAGCAGCAGCGTAGTTAGCCGAAGATTGAGGGTTCGAATTCCGCTCATGGCACTGATTTTTTTAACACAACCAATACCTTTCATAAAGTTTAATTGATTGAAAAACATCTTATATGGGTGGTGTTTAGTGACCGTTAGCCAATGATTATTTGGCGATCGTATGATGCGGTCTGTGTGATATAGGTTTTAGAAAAACATTCTCTTTATCATACTAACAATTCGATCCTTACTGTGATCATCTTCAGGGCTCAAAGGGTTTTTTCCGTGTAGATGTGTAAGATACTTTCAACACAATAGTCAAGAATGATTACACGGAATATAAACACTTTGAGCCCTTAGTATGATCCCAATAAAGATCAAAATGTTCCACGATAAAAAAAAAATGTTTTTTAAAATCCTACGTCACACCAGACCGCACCTCATGATGCCCAAACAATTATTATTATTATAAATGGGCGTAGTGTGATGGGTGAGTGTATAACCGAGAAATATTAAAACTCTTGTGTTTCTCGTAAGTTTTAGTTGAATATACAGTTTGACAATTTCCTGTATGAATGTATTTATTGGCGTGAATGATGGGAAGACGCCAAGTTTATGCATTCTGCCAGCCTTCACCTTGTTAAGCTGAATGTAAATTTATAAGTAAGATGTGTACATTTACGTATGTACTTACGTAAGAACGAATTAAGAAAACGGATTAAATATTAACGACTGTTCAGAATTTGACAAATCTGATTATGATAAAAGGAAGAATAAGGGTAGCTTAGGTGCTACTACAATAAAAATTATAGACGATGATGTAATTAATATTGCGGTTTTACAAAAAACAATAAATATATGATATTTTTCAATAATTCTTTTTGTGACATGTTTGTAAATGGGCTGTCTGTTGGAAGATCCGGTTCAGTAATTTTCTCTGTCATTGCTGATGTGTACTATTTCATCTTGATTTATCATCTCTCGTCTTAACGTTTTTTTAGTAATCAGTCATCTCTCGCGCAAAATCTCTTCTACTTGATCATTTCTATACGGCAAGAGAAAAAATATCTTTTGATACAGTTTTAATTTACTTCTAGAATACATGTAACTTTATTTTCGTGAACAAAATGATAAAAAAGGTATTTAAAAAGATATGTTATCTCATGCTTATAAATAGTAAAATTATTTGGAAGTGAAAAATTGTATAAGTGATAATTAAAAAAGTAGAGCGGAAACTGTGCGAACGAGAGCCGTTTGTCATCCCGGGCCTATCGGATCTCGTCCCCGGGAATTAATTTATCCGGAGGAAGAAGTTTTGCGGGATCAAAAATCTAGGGTGGAATTGATTACTAAGTCGGATTTATTTAAGTCAAGCCCCGAAAGGGGAGTGGAGGTTCATCTTGATGCTAATCCAGGCCAGATGTCACTATATTCTCCCTTACCAAGGTCATTTACATAATTCCGGCCCACCCCTTTGCTGGCACTCAAAAGTCTCACCCCGCAAGCAATCCCCATAAATATTTTTTAAGGAGGTCGACCTCCGACCGCCCTCCGAATCATAATGCTTTGGGCTACCTCAGGTCACCCGGTCCTCTTGCTGCTTCTTTACTCCGCCTTTTGTAAAGTTTTCAAATGAAAGTAAATTTGATATAATAGAGTTTTCGTCGTTTGAAGCTGCGAACTTTTGCGTAGCCATTATTTACCAGGAAGATAACACTTTAGATAAAATTTGTGTTAATTGCCTAAACTCTTTAGTTACATCATCGTCTCTAACAGCTAATGGTTTAAATAATATCCTGTGACACATTTAAACAATTGCGTACAATTCTTTTATTTAGTAAATATTAATAATTATTATAGTCATTATTTTATAACTTACAATACTAAAATAACGATATTTTAGATTGTAAAACTTAGCAAAATTCTGTTCTGATATAACACGACAGTGGTAAAATTGTAATAAATAAAATCGTCTTGTTTAAACTGGCATTGTTAATTTTATAAACATATAATATTAAATACAATTACAAACCAATACAGAATTTATTAAAATAATCTGTTTTGTAATGAAAAACTGTTGTGTCATATTTACTTGGGCCTGTTATTAGACGCGTTAATAATTTATAATTTTAAAACGAACTATTTCATTTTCTTTTCAAAAATAAAATATACAGGTTCAAATACGCTAATAACTCGGTATTGTACAATTGTGACTTAAACTTCTTTATTGTACCTATTAAGTTTAAAAGGTTTATAGTTTAAGTTTATACAATGGTGGGCAATATTTACCAGGTTTGGAAGTTTCGATTTGGTGGAATTACACATTACACACAAATTACACAGTTTTACACTCAACTTCATTTTTTACTTGCAGACAACAACCGACTGATTCTGACATTTCTTAAGCAGGTCTATTCTAAATATTCATGGATAATTTCGAAAACAATCTTTTCAAATCAAAGAACAAATTAATTAAATATGTTCATTTCTGGAAACGCTACGTAGACGATATCTTATGCATATGGTCGGGAACATTAGAAGCTCTCCAAGAATTTCTACAACTAATCAATTCCCTACACCATAATATAAATTTTACATTGGAAATTGGCAAAGATGGTTGTTTGAACTTTTTAGACCTAAAACTGTCCATAATAAACAGCCTCATAAAAATAGATGTATATAGAAAACCCACAACTACAGACACTATGATACCCGCGGATTCTTCCCACCCATGGTCCCAAAAGGCTGCTGGTTTCATTTGGCTCATAGACCGAATGTTGAATCTTCCGTTAACACCTGATAACTATAAAAAAGAATTAAAAATTATTAAAACCTTAGCAAAAAACAACGGTTATCAAGAAATATTTATTGATAGGTTGCTAGCTAAAAGAATAAAAAAATTAACTTTAAACGAAACAACAATAGGACTCAGTTACCCCACTATAAACGAATCATTAGGTTTCCGTTGTTTGCCATACATTGGGGAATTATCAGAAAAAGTTAGCAAAATTTTTAAACAAGAAGGGTTTAGAATAGCTTTTAGAAGTGCGGGCTCACTTAGAAACATCCTTTCAAGACCTAAAGACAGAGTAGACAATTTGGCAAAAAGCGGGGTTTACCAACTCAATTGTAATGATTGTGATATTAAATACATAGGACAAAGCGGTAGAGAAATAAAAACGAGAGTAAAAGAACACTTGCCTAAATCGAGCAAATTTTCGGAATTTAAGGACCATCTAAAAGAAACAAAACATAAATTCAACCCAAATCTAAATACGAGAGTGCTACATAGTTTCAACAAAGGGAAAGAACTAGATTGGTTTGAGAAATTCGAAATTAAAAAATGTAAAATTGAACATGGTGATAAATGTATTAATAATATAACAGATTTTGATCTACCTCCCATTTTGGATTTGTATATAAATAATATCAAACCTCCAAATAATTAAACTAATTATTTTAATTGTTACTACTTTTATTCTAATTATTTTTTGTGTTATAATTTCCGCGCTTCGCACGTTCAAATTGAGCGTCATTAAAAAAATCAGCTGTTAATTGGAACGTCGCGTTGGCGGAGGTATCAGCGGTTTCACTTTGGCAATGCACGTCGAGAGACGTGGTTGTAGAAGTCCTTCAACCTGATGATGAGCTAAGAGGCTCGAAATCCGGATCGTTGCAGAACAACTTACTGTGAGTAGGAACTATCCTTTTGGAAGGTATTAAGCAGGTCTTGTAGCCAGACTGCACACCTCCCAAAATTAGGACGGTTGAAATACTAATGTTAATTTGTCATTGTTCATTGAGTTTAATCACTAGGCCATATTAATGCTCTTTTATCTATCGTGAAGAACTATTTCTAAAAAATCGGTTTTTCGATTTCGGCTTAATGTGTCACAACAATGTGTAACGAGTCACAAAGAATTTGATCATTTAGTATTTTAACAACTAACCAATAAAACCACTACTAATTTATATTCGCTCTACAAAGTTAGGTGCAAACTTATCTACCTTTGTGAGATTCTGGTGAGAATAATCCAATGTGTAACTCCTCCGCAAGGAGTTTCTTTTATTTTTGAATCGAGAAAGAGAGGTTTCAACCAACTGTTTTAATAGCCTTTTTTTTCTTTTTTGTTTTGTAAACACAAGGCGAAAAAATGTTGGTCCCGTGTCCGACTCTTCGTGCCAATGGGCCCTAGGAGCCAAGAAAAATTAAATGTGGCCAATCAAATATTTTTGAGATACATAGATAGATAGATATACTTTATTCACAAAATGAAAAAAAAATAGAGTTAAAAAATAAAAACAGTATTATTATGGCATGGTGTTAAAACCGTCAGCCAGAGTTCGGAGTGTATAACTATCCCAAGAATATGCTTAATTATATAATTATAAGAAAAGGAGAATTTAAAATATCAACTTCAGTGGCTACAATTATTTACAGGATTTTCGATTTACAAGGTTGAATACAAGGCGATAAGCTTTGAAAAAAATAAAAATCACACCTCAAAGAACAAGAGGATTCCAACTTACAAAGGGTCCCCCACAGGCAAACAGATTCGCATTTAGAAGCCTACACACTAGAAATTATGTATATTAATACAAACAGAACAAAATGAAATAAATAATAAATAAAAAAGACAACAAAAAGAAACAAAATAATATCAACAGAATATTGATTCCCTACATTCCAATGTGTTCATACCTGTAAAACCAGGCTTTCTGAGCAAAGTCAACAAGACCCTGGCAATCGGAGCAGTTCAGAAGTGCTATGAGCTCTTCCCCCGTCAGAAAACCCCTACCCACATACAGATCCGTTCAGGAATGAGCATCTAGCAAGAAAATGAAATGCATCCTCACGATCACCTGAGTTGCATAGGCAGCACACTGCATTGGCAGAAGTGCTCCCAACCCAAGGCCTGAAATTCAAGAACAACTCCCCCCGTATTTTAAACCACCAGCGGAAAAAAGAGAACGGAATATCATTTGCTGGAGCAGAAAAAACATAGCAGGGAGTTAGGGGGCAAGGGTACTAGGAAGTGGGGTTTGTGTGCCCCAGGTACTGCAGCCTTCTGTCTTATTGTACCTTAGGGAGTTAGGGAGTGATTCTGATGATGAGTGATCCTTGTAGAGTTGGAATCTATTTGAGGTCACAGCACGAGAAATACAACTCTCTCGATGACGAGTCCCCATAATATGAAGAAGATTGGAAAACATTTCAGATCACGCTGCAAAATTATCCAAAGAGAACCGAGCCACATTATACCTCTCCCCAAGAGAATTCCAGGATCCGAACCAGGATATGTCACGCTTAATAACTTCAAGTGATGAAAGTTTTGCCAGGCGAGAATCAGGAGCTTGAAGCGATTTCAAAATAAACTTAAAATGTAACCTTAAAGAATAGACGCACAACAATTCTATGTCAGTCACAATGTACAAAATATAATTAGGAGTTGATGATGGCAGGGCAAACAACTTACGAACAAAAAACGGTGAACTTTTTCAATCTCTTTATATTCGTGATAGCCCCAAACCTGGCCTCCATAGCAAAGAATTGCTCGACAAACGGCTGTGAAAATTTGATATTTACTTTTTATTGGAACAAGGTCGTTTGAAATTAGGCCAGACTAAACCTTTTTTATACCCAGTTTGGCTGCCATGGCTTTCTTCTTACATGTTTGACCATCGACAGTTTTGGAGTAAGCGGTACTCCAGATAACAACACTCGCTCACTAATTCAATTCTCCTATTCCGCAACACCCTTCTCTCATTTTTCCCCAACCTTCCACTTATTTTCGAGGTACAAACGATTAATATAAACTTTGTTTCTTGCTAAAAAATGTTTAACTTCCTTTCCAAAAACATGAAATGAATTTCATTTCATCGAAGCAATAAAATTCTCGCCAGTTATAGAGTACAGTACAAAATTTGTGACTGTGTAAAGAAGCAAATTAGTTTGAAGAATATTTTTAACAAGAAACAAAGTTTCATTTTTTCACCTAAAACCCCATGATACAAACTTTTGAGATACTTGAAAATAATTATTTGGTTTGAAATTTTTAATTTTCAAACTCATACGATTTTGATCAAAAATCATATAAATGGGGAAATTACTAACACTACTCTATTTATAAGATATTTTAGAGAAGTTTAGATCCTTCTAGCTATACATTACCGGACAAACGTGACGTTCGTAAATAACAAAATTTTCAGATAAAAAAAAATGATTTCATACTTATTTCTCCCACTTATAAAGGCTAAAGTGAACATGGGCGACAGGCTAAAGTGAACATGGGCGACAGGCTAAAGTGAACATGGGCGACACAATCATGAAGAAGAATCTTATTCTTCGTAGCGATTATAATTACTTCGAATTCGCATAAAATCCAGGCTCGTTATGAATTGTTATGTGAAACATAATTGTAGAAAACAATAAAAATGTTTCAGTTATTGAGCTTTTATTAGCTTTCAGTTTTAGAAAATTTTTATATAACTAATCTCAAACTGTTATATATTTTTTATTATTATATTTACTTATTCAGTATAATAATATAAATACTTTTAATGGCCCTTTGGCATGAACGCCCAAAAACTAGTTTTAGACATAGTACCATCTAAAATGTTTCGATAAAATCGACTATTTAGAGTTTTCGGCTCTCTTGTTGAAAATTACGATATTTCAAGCGCGTCTTTGATTGCAAAATATAATTATTTTAATTGCTCAGACCTGTTTTGTAACGAATGCATTGGAGTACAGCAAATATGAGTGTCTAATTTAATCTGCATTTAATTATTTGTTTACTCTTTTTCCCGGTGTTAAAATGAGGAAATGCTGGTAATGTAAATGTTTTTCATCATTAATAGTCATCGATTCAAACAACCGCTGTAACAACGCTTTCCCAAGGGATTACCATTCGCTCAGATTCATACTAAAAACAAATAATGACGAACAATTACCAAAGAATAAAACGCGTTAAATTTTCGCTTCAGTTTAGTTTGCAATGGTCGTTATGTCAATCAATTCCATACAAATAACAAACAGCACGTCTGTTAGGTTCGAAATTAAATGAAAAATATTTTGTATCTGTTGTACTTTGTTGTAATGAGCACCCCATAACGTAATAAAATGAAACAATGCATAAATAACTTTTTTTACATTCAAATTAATAATTCTGTACGGCAAAAGTAAATAAAGGAGAGCGACAGTGGTGTAGGCGTTGTCAAGGAGCTCAGCACTGAAAGACAACTGACCCGACTTAGAGTTCAGCAAAATAGTAAAAAATAAAAAATAAAAACAATTAATAAAAAAGTTATTAAACATAAATAAGTTTATTCATGTTTTTGTAGTAAATTGACCAAGTTACGTCGATAAATCAATTAACTATTCTTTCTATGGTCTTGGGTGAGATAAAAAGTCAGTGTCACGAACGGGATTCGAACCCACGACCTTCGGCTAAATACGCCTCTTCTTTGCCAATTGAGCTATCGTTCGATCTTCTCGGACACCAACTCTCTTTCTCAACCAACGACCGTTCGGATTTTCCCTCTTTTTGCCATTTTCAAATGTCGTATATTGGATTCTCTGCGACTTATATAATGGCCACTGGGTGCTGTATACTTTAGTGATATTTCTCTTACTTTTAAGGTATTAATCCATTTTCGTTTTCGTAGTCAGTTGTCTGATTTACTTCTTTTAATCAATTCAATCAATTCTCAAGGTCTTGGTTGAGATAAAAATGGCAAAATAATATAATTTAAAAATGGCAAAAAGAGGGAAAAATTCGAATGTAGGTTGAAATTGAGTATCGGCGTATATAGCCGAAGGTCGTGCGTTCGAATCCCGTTCGTGACACTGACTTTTTATCTCAACCAAGACCTTAGAAAGAATAATTAATTGATTCAAAATATTAAATAAAGCTCAATACATCCTACTTAATCATTGCATGATTGCAAATAGAGAACGAATAAGACAGCCAGTCGATCTCAGAATTGTGCTCGTGTACAATCATTGTTCTGATATAAAAAATTTGCAAATGTACTATGTGTTACCTGTATCTTGGTTGTATGCATAAGCGTGAATATGTGTCGGACAAGAGCGCCGATGGTGGATTGTCAAATTAGACAAGTGAGTTCATACCTGTAAACGATAATGGAGGAATATCGAGTACTCTACATCACTTTACTTGAGTGAATGGAATATATATAAGAAAGAACGTATTTAAAATGAAAAGTAGAGCGAGTGTGTTAGGTTAAAACTACATGACTTGAGGGGCATAATCTCTGGCTTGAAACATCGGCCATGGTACGAATAATAAAACATAAACTTCCATGGATATTTAATTTTTATATTAAATTAAATTTATTATGTATATTTAAAGGTTTTAATTTTATTTTATGATTTTGTAAAACCATTCATAACAGGGCGTTAAGTTGTGGCTTGGGTCACCTAATCTTCCTAATATTTACACATGTGTACGAATATATTTAAGTGTATTTTGGTGACGTTTTCTTTTCATTTTCTTATTAACAAAAATCTACTTAAGAATGTAAGTGAAACCTAGAAAATAAAACAAATCACTCGACTAGCTGTATTGTGAAAAAACTGACACTCAAATGCAGCGATGATCGTATATGTTTACCTGTCCATAAATAAAAACTACTATTAAACAGTATTTTTTTGCAATTTTTCAACTTCTCCGATACACGGGATAATAGTTTTTAGTACCAAAACTTTAAAAAATAGGGGGAGGCGAAGATTAATAGCACTGATTCATTTCCAGGCGGTCTGGATCGTCCGCGATATTCTGTGTCCGTTTGAATCGGCGGGATATGAATGGGTTCTGCATATCGAAAATAAACATGACACAAGCAATACATCATATTCGAAGATAGAAATCAGCATTCAAATTTTATGTCCTTCGTTGGGGAATCGGAGCGTTATGTCAATTAAACAGGGTCGGAACCTCCGGCCGAATTGGTTGGTATTGGCTTAGAGTTCCGCCGTATCGCGATACGCGTTGTTGTTGTTATAAAGTTGCCCTGTGATGGGAGATGTTATTTCATTTAAATCGGAATGACAAAATTCCCATTTTAAGCATACTGTACGGATGGTTTTTCCATTTAGTCAATTTCGGCTGTAAAAACGACAATAGATTATTTTTATGTGAATATTGCATAAAATAATTAAAAAGATTGAACTGAGTAAAACCATACCCGATAGGTGTGTGAACAATTATTTTGTTGTTTATACTAAAATCAAAAATATACGGTGACTATCAATAAAATATAAATAGTTGAGAGATCGATATATATATATATATATATATATATATATATATATAT
>CM077099.1:6109909-6121250 GCA_039619505.1 Cimex hemipterus | reverse complement strand
TAATGAAGCCCTCTTTGGTCAATCGGAAAGGGCCCATTTTGTTGCATGACAACGCTCGACCACATGTGTCACGTGTAACGTCACAAAAATTATTGGAGCTTGGCTATGAAACTTTGCCTCACCCACCCTACTCTCCGGACCTCTCGCCTACTGACTACCATTTTTTTAGACACCTGGACCACTACTTACAACACATAATATTCAAAAATCAAACGGAACTGGAAAATGGATTTATTGACTTTATCAATTCTAAAAATTCTGAATTCTACTAAGACGGAATTAATAAGTTACCAACACGTTGGGAGAAATGTATTGAGAGTATGGGAAATTATTTTGATTAAAGAACATTGCTTTAAAGTAACTAGTTTCTTTTTTTTTGTTTAATACCAAAATCCTGCATTATTTTCCGGACAACCCAATACTTTTGTTCTCTTATCTAAATTTTCTTATTGTAAAGTAACACGTTAACTACACAAGTGCTTTTATCATTCAAGAATGTATTGTTTCCAGTAAATAGTTTTTTAAAAATAATTTAAATTCAAATTTAAATGTTTAAGATTTTAGTTACAGTATAGAATATTGTTTTCTTACATTGATCTCTTTGCTTATCATTTGGCATAAATTTTAATTCATTTCTGTGCTATACGATTTTTATAAAATACGACTACCGAACTACTGGCATATATTTTGAAAGTAAAAACATTAATATTTTTTCAACAAATACGACAAATAAATCGAGGATTTAAAAAACATAGTTAATCGTTAATTTTAAAAATAACTATAAATATTCGAAGTGGGCGTCGGTGACCGCAACGGTTTAGACGTTGGCACGGTGCTCATCACAGTAAAGGTCCCGGGTTCAATTCTATCGGCCCTGCATTCAACCCGACACACTTACAAATGGGATTTATTTCAAAAACACCGGCACCCCGACGGCTGATATAACCTCTACTGTTATATACAACCCTCGTAAAAAAAAAAAAAATTGAAATTGAAAAATGAATGAATTTTTGCGATAGCTTTCTTAGATTTGATAAATAAATACAAAATAACTAAATTGCCTCAATTTGTTTTTATCGATTACTGTGTGTGGGTTAAAAAATCGAATATCCTTTCGTGAGTGAGAAGTGTTGTTATTTTAGATATATTTCATCAAGTCGGAACGACAACTTGATCCAGGGTGAGGGTGAAATCCGACATTTCCTTAAGAGCCACCCCCTTCCATTTCTTTCAGCACATATGTAGAGGCTTGAGGCCTGGCGTGAAGTGATTACATGTATCCTTGTCCCACTTCAACCCCCCCACCGACGTGTGAATTGCTGACTCGTTCTCATGCGTTGCTGACTAAGCTTCTTTTTCGAGAGTCCCTAATGTACCCAATCACATTTGGACCGTACCCTTTTAATTTTCAATCGTTCGACCCTCCCGAACGACATTACCTCTGATTAGTCGTGTGGCAAACGATTTGTCACCGGGCTAACCTCAACCGAAACTTATAAATAACGCAATAAACAGTCAGATCTGCTGAAATGTTTTAAATTAATAGAGATGTACTTATTATAAAAAAGGCTTTTCCTGTCAAACGTTGTTGTCATTGATTATCAATATTAAAATTAGATTACTAGATATCACAAATGTGTACTGTTTAGTGACGGTTAGTGATTATTCGGAGATCATGTGTTGCGGTCTGGTGCGACGTGATTTTAGAAGACCAATTTTTTTATAGTGCTAACGTTTCGACCTTTATTGCGATCATCCTCAGGGCCTGGGATTTACAAATATTGTAACATATATATATATATATATATATATATATATATATAACATTCTAAAATCTACGTCTCACGAAATCGCAACTCACGACGAAAAAATGATATCATAAATGTGCAATATTTTACCTAGATGCAAAAATTGTACGGGGCAAAATAATGATGATTCTTTCATTATATATTGCATCACAGGAGTTGTAAATTAGCTTTTAGTTTTTGATTAATTTTTTTTTTCACTCTCTCTCTCTCTCTCTCTCTCACTCTCTCTCTCTCTCTCTCTCTCTCTCTCTCTCTCTCTTTCTCTCCTTTTCTTCCCCTGTTCTACACAGAATTTGAACGTTTTATGAAATTACGATATTTTTCTAATAAATTAAATTTGAAAGACAAAAATACAAATGGCACTCTGGGTATGTTAGGTTTAAGATAACTGAATTCCTAAAATATTAAATAGTAATGTAGGGATAAAAGAGACTAGCATTATTTTATAAAAGTCAAATTCAATACTTACAATGAGCTTTAATAATATTACGTAGGGTATGTAGAAAAGTTGCAAAAATATAATAGGTCAGATACATTAAAACTTTCCTTACTTACTATTTATTAAAAAACTTATTAAAAATGTACGAAGGTTTTTTTCATTCTCTGTTTCAATGACAGGAAAGACGGGAGCTTATAAAAGAGCACATTAAAAATTACTGTCAATTGAATTTGTAAATAGATGACACGATTTTTTTTTCTTTTTAAATTAAATTCTTAATGAATGATATTTTTGTCGCATATTTTCTATTCCTTTAATTCTCGAGTGTATACCTACATTTCTATTTGTCATTCTAAATACAACCAGTCAATTTGGTATAAATTCGAAGTTAGTACCCTTAGAGCAAAACTAGATATGTCCAAATTTAGGGAAATGAAATAAGTGCAAATACTATTAGGCCATGTTAAAGCTGATTCTTCATACAGTCCGGCAACTCGGATCAGAATTATAACTGGCAATACACCCTAAACTAATAATTCATTACAATTATGATAATTTTATTTTCTGCTCACTAATAATTCTGAACTTTTGGGGCCAAAATGGACAAGTCAAATTTCGGCAATATGAGAAAATTCAATATTCAGTAAGTCTAAAGACCTGTTCTATTCAGCACAGTCGATGAAATCGAAAAGAAAGCAATATAAATACAATATGTCTTTTTTCGACATACGTCTTGAAATCTTGAAAAACTCATATAATATACTTATGTACGCTTTCATGAAGGTTTGTCTACGTGGAAAAATAGATGATTTTTACTAATTGTACAAGATTAAAGTTAAAAAGTAAATTTATTGTGATTAAAAAAAATATATTTAAAAAAGAACTAAAACATACATAAGCCCAAACAGTGGTCATTTTGAACATCTATGTAAAATTGACTAAAGACTGAATTATTCCTTGTGTACAGTGTGGTTTGCGATGATATCGTCTAAGTTCATCGATTGCACCCTTTCAGTCCCTCTCATAGCCGTTTTTCTCGTACGAATCTATAATTTACAAACGCTGGAGATCTGTGAAGAATTGAAAATAATCAGCACTATCAGAACGTAGTGGCTAAACTCCCCAGATCAACGAATTTTACAAAAACAGTAATGGTAAAAAGATGTGAAAAGGAATCGTTTATTATCGCTGCATGATCCTACCGGAAGTGTACTAATATTAATGAATATTAACGTATATTTTTTGAACGGTGTATAAACGATTTTTCTCAAAGCTAATTTCTTGTTCATTAAATCCATAGTGTAAATGTATGATTTAAAAAATATTTATTTATGCTTATTTGATAAACATCACTATTACATTTCTGAAATAAACACTTATAATACCAATATATTCGATTTTTAATTATCTTCTCAGCACAGGAATAAAATAAAAAGGAACTTGGTTGCTTGGAATTTATAGAAGTATACTTCCCCTGACATTACATGGGATAAATGTGTTGTCGCGAAACCCATCTATTTCTTTTCTCTCTTTTCCCGGATATTTACTACAATTGATTGGAATTTTTTGTAAGAAATTTATCTGCGGAGAATTGAATAACAACGGTGTTTTGGTATAGATAATATTGATAACTTAATTTAATTAGATGATGAATCAATTGTAACGTAGGATGATTATTCGGCGATCGTGAGATGCGGTTTAGTGTGATGTAGGTTTGCGTTTCGATCTTTATTGAGATCATCTTTAGAGCCTGAGATTTATAAATGTTGTATAAATTATACAATATATGTAGGATGTGAAAACATGAATTTGTACAATGCTAAAATTTTTAGATTTAATCAAAGTATTTGTATTCACTCAATGTACTAATACTTTGGTTGAATCTAAAATTTTCTAGCTTTGTACAAATTTTATAGCATTTTTTCATTTTTTTAATTTAAAATTTTCTAAAATTCATGTTTTGTAATTTAAATTGTATAGCATTGTTTAAATTCATCTTTTGAATCTAAAATTGTCTAGTATTGCATAATTTTATTTTTTTCCTCAAATCCTGTATGTATTTGTAAAAGTGAAAAATGTTAATAAATCCCAGGCCCTGAAGTCGATCTCAATAAATATGAATTGGCCTGATAAAGAATTTTTTTTATAATACTACGTTACTCCAGACAGCATCTCACGATCACCGAATAATTGACTAACGGCCACTAACTAAACACCACACATAAAATGTACTATTTTAGTATATTTATAATATATATTTTCTCTATTGCTGAAACAACTACCACAAAGAATTTGATTTTATGGTTGATCATTTTGAAAAAATCTTCATGATGAATATCAGGAAGATTCCTGAATCAATTAAAATTAGTGTGTTTTGATTCATGTTGCATAATGAATATAAGGGAGCCTTTTGGAAAAAGTATCGGGAGAAAATGGTCTTTGAGTAATAATGGGCTATTGTCGGACTTTTAAAGGAAGTTCAACACAGTTTTATAAATAATGTTACGTGCGGAAGGTAGGCGGGAATTTTATGCAGCCTTTGTATCCTATATTTCTTGTTTAGCGGCTCGGGTCCTCTAATAATATATCGGGCGATACGGGAATTCGAGGGCAAGGGACACATTTTTCCCCTTTAACTTCCTTATTTTACAGGTTTTAACGAGAAAAAAATTCGACGAATGTGATCGTAGTTATGTATTTTTAATTTTTTCTTTTCCAACTGTATTTGGACAAAAGCTGTAATCACAACGGAAAGCCTGAATTAAAACTGTACCGATTGGTTCAGTTTAATGTTACGACTACTGAGAATTATCTTGAATGCACCTTTGAAGAAACGCAATGTTTCTGAAACTTATGTTACCGAATATGAAGGAATAAACGTAAATCGATTAGCTAAAGAAAGAATCAATTATTTATGAGATCAAACCCTTCTAACGTATGCAAATTTTAAAAACCGGATTGCAATGTAGTCAAAATAACAAATTTTAGAAAAAAATTTAAATAAACTCTAAGAAACTTCAGAACATTACTGGAATTGGTAACAGTTTAAAAATCCTAGGTTATTTTGGCTATTATTTTGCATTCGTAAAGATCTCGCGTAAAAATTCGCGTGGATAACGTTGTGTGCAACCTTTAATTTCATTCTAAAAGTATTAAATTTCAATTAATTTGTAATAACTTATAAATTCGTTTTGCAGAAAACAACTGAAATGTGCCAATAGATGCGACACACGAATACTTCCGACCTTCGTTTATAATAACTTGAAAATAATTTTCATACATCAGAGCTTTAATGGCTTTTAGACAAATTGTCACCTTTTAATATTAATTTTGATATATGTATATATAGTTGCAACCTATCATGACTAACTGCATATTGATCAACCCTGCAACCAATAGACATTGATATATATATATATATATATATATATATTGGTTGCAGGGTTGATCAATATGCAGTTGGTCATGATAGGTTGCAACTCCATCATAAATACATATTAGGGTTATAATTGTTTTGTGGCTATAGACTTTAGCGAGTAAAACGTAAAGGGAATTTAAAGGTTTTGATGATATAGAACTGGGAGAGTTTGAAAATAACTTATTCATTTAGAAGTACTAAAGACAAAAAAAAGAATAACATCAAGTAATAATTTTTTCTAGCTTTTCCGAATCGAAAAGTTCCGAATTACTTACAAAGCTGAAGCATAGATAGAATTTTCTGATGCGATTGAGGTTATTAGTTGTAAGCAAGTAACATAATAAGTTTGTACTTTATGATATAAACTTATTACATTTCAGGTTAAGAAATAATATCATAAAATAGCTATATCACAATCAAGGTTGTAACCACATTTTTGTCAGAGTTATCTCATTCATATTTTCATATGACTTGAAGATGGAGCATCTCTCTCTGGCCGAACTCTCATTCGCACATCATCATCCTATGAAAACTCTTCGGTTTGACACCCACGACGGGAAGCGAAATGATCAATCATCGTGTGGAATTGTGTAGGAGGTCCATTAATCTGAAAAGGGTCTACTGTGACACGGGAGAAAGTCGTTCATTAAAACGACGACAGGGAAAACTCCAGGTATGTTTCCGCGGAAGGAATCTCAACTCCGGACAACCTCAGCCCAAAGGGCAAATGACGGCTTTAACGCTCGACCCCTTCTCGCTTTAACTAATGAACCCTCCAGCTGGCAGGCCTGTTTACTTGTTAAGTTAAAGTTCAGCCAATTCGTACTCGTGAGAACTTAGTTTTGATAGAAGTGGTGAGTTTTCCTGAAATAGCTTAACATTGCTAGTAAAATATATTGAATTTGATTGGCGACTGATTTTATTGCTATATGACTTTATTTAACTTATGAAATTATCGTTCACCGCAACCTGATGGAATGAGGTAAATGCGGGATTTCAATACTTCTTTTTTAGAGGGAGGACAAAAACGTCATTACGACAACATGACGGAATTTGCATTTTGATTACTCCAGAGAAGCACCACAGAATAAAAGTACTCTATTCAACGGAGTTTTAGGCCTTTTAAAATTGCGCACGGCGTAAGCCACATCAACTTAAACGCTTAAAAATATATTTTTGTGTACACTTGTGTAAAATATCTTTCTCTGTGCTTTGTTTTATTAATACATCTCCTTCATTTAAAAGAAAGCTCCAGCCAGTCTTCATCCTTTGTTGATGCGGCGGTCGTCGGAAAAGAGCCCGGAATCGGGCTTTAACCGCCTAGAATGGAAGGGTTCTTATCAGGACAGGTTAATCCTTCTCTCTAAGGATCTGTTGTATTTTTGATTCAGTACTCAAGTGAAACTCTTGGGCTGATGGGGCAATTTCCTGAACGGGCAACGTGAATTCAGGCTCGCCTCGCTCCCTATTCTTTTGTTCGTCAACTATACATTCTCACACAACGTCCGTGTAGTGAATTGGTTAAAAACTCACTCCTTGTGCGGAGGAGAATCTATTTTGGAAAAGGGACACGTGTCTTTAGATTTTCAGAAGGCCTTCTGTTGTTCCATTGAGGCAAGTGCAATTTGCATCTCATTGAATTTAAGTGAATATTTCAAAATGGGGGCAATATAGTTGTCCTCTCATTTTGACAATTTTTCTCCAAATATAACAAAAACAAACATATTTACCCGATTAAATCTGTAATATTCTTCATCGTGTTAAATAATACACGAACTAAGAAATAGAAGCAAGCTTATTCCAAACACATAAATTACCAAATAGGTACACGCTATGAATATGAACAACAAAAACTATTTTCTGTTTTCGTTTCTTGCAAGCTTAGGAAATACGGTAGAAAATAAATTATTGAAATATACGTTCGATGAATTTTTTTGATGCACACAGGAATGAACCTGGAAATCTGAGAATCCTATAATTGAATCGATTTGTGTAACAAGGTTAAGATTCCAAAATTGGCTGAAATGAGTGACGAACACCATTTTGTCGCCGTATCTAAGCGCTATCGAATGAGTCAAGGACGGTTAAAATTGAAGCGTTAGTGGGTGCTTAGAACGTTATGAAAAACATTAGTGATAACAAGACCGATAAGCTTCCACATATTTTCTTACTTTCCGATAGGAACTTTTTAGTGTACAGACGTGTTGCTAGAAGATTGGGCAGAATTTACTTCTTCCAGTTAATAGGACGAGATAATACACCGATTTTGAGGTAAGAACCATTGATACCGACCTGATTTGGATGACGCGTGTCCTCAGTACAAAAAAAAACACACGTCGAAAAAAAAAGAATCAAGTTTGATATAAGTAAGTGCAGACATCTCGCGTATTCGAATAGTGTGCCTGGTTGTGTTAAAGCTTGATTCATAGATGGATTATTTATAGTTACTTTCCAATTGGCTAAAACTGCTGCCCCAGTGCCCAGCAGTTATCTTCATCGAAAGCTTATCAGGAATGCCAACCAAAAACAAGAAAGTCGAAGGCAACAAGAATGTGGTGCCCTATTTGCCAGACGTTTTTAAAACGTTCTACCCAGAAGTTTTTGAGTGGCAAACAACCAACCCGGATTGCTAGAGCAGTGACGGTATCGACGGCACTGTAAGGTTAAGGTCCCGTGTTCGAATCCAGCAGCACAGAGTTACATGACATTTCAAATGGGCTTTTTTTTTTAAACACCGGCACTTTGAGGATTTATATGACCTTTGATATTGCGAAACGAAAGGAAAATAAGAAGTGGCATTCGTAATATTGTTTAGCATAAAATTAAAAATAATCAGAAAACTGCAAAACCGCACACCTTCTGTGTTATGTAAAGAGAATAAAAATAAAGAAACTCAAAAGAAAGTAAGTAGAAACTCAGATAACGATTATTACATCAATTTTGTGTGAGAGAAATTATGTACCCACCAATTCAGAGTTAATATAATCACAAATATTATCATTCAATGACCCTTAATTTTTTAACAATCGAATGTTTATAGTAAGTTCGAATAATCGAAAAAAAGTCATAATGGTTACTAACGAAAAACGGTTTTTGATTTTATCCAATCTTCATTATTTTATGAGCCTACAGTTTAACTGTACAATAAATTATTTTAAGGGGTGTAGAATACAACTTTGAGGTTAAATTCTAAGTATACGTCAAGGTTTTTCGAAATAAATGATTGTAAATATGTAAGCCAATGTTAAATCAGAATATATCTTTGAATGTAAATCAAAAGAAATTAGTCTTAAATCTGAATTTAATCAAGACAAAATTACCCCAAAAAGGGTTTTTCTTGGATAAATCTCTGGCCTGTTTAACTTATATACCATATCCAAGAGATTTTTTGCCATTTATAGGAGCCTAAGTGCCCTGCGGTTTTAATTCCTCCCTTTTTAGAATTTTATTGTCCTAAGTGGATTAGGGAAACCCTTTTCGATATTTACGAGGGTATAAAACCCTGACAATCTGATAAACGATGGGCAATAATGTAACCCGACCAGGCCTTAAAAGGAGTAATAATAATGATCATTCCTGCATAATAAAAGTTTCTGTAGACTAAAAATAAAACATTAGGCCTTTTATAACATTAGGCCACGCGACTATTTTTCTAATCTTGCAGTTTAGCTACAAATGTGGGTGATTATTTTAATACGGGATCTTTAGCATAGCGTTAGGAAGAGTTCGGCTACACAAGGATTACTGGTCTGCGTGCTCGGAGCCGTACAAATTGGGTATTAACTGTTTTTGAAATGTCGGGCCTGACGATTAACCGGCAAACCGTGTCGACTAATGAACAATTAATTTCCAGGTTATCGATGAGGAAATATTTGTGATGCTTTTAGTCGACATAAACAGTCCGTTTTAATTAAACCTTATTAATTATTCACACGTTTTATAGAAATATGAAAGTGTTTTATACACGCTCGTAATTCTAGTAGAAAAACAATTCAACAATAAAACTATATTATTTAGAAAATAGTTTTGTCGCTTGGTGGTTGAAAATTAGGCTTATTGTTAGCACTTTCGTCTTGCTATGACACTAAAAATTCAATTAAAAAAACATTCTAAAAGAAAGAACAGCGTCTGAGCCAACTCGGCAAAGAAGCTACTATCTAAAGGGCATAGTTGAATGGTGACTCTTGAGGATGTGAATCATCTTAGAGATCATCCTTTTCCGGCTAGGAATAGACATGAGAAGTCGCCTCACGGAAACATACTTTTGAGCCAAAGACGAAAATTGCTCGATTTGTCCCTCATTATCAAAGGATATTGCATTGCTCTACGAAAACAGCATGCAAGTACAACCGAGTATCCTATAATAAAATTATGCTCAAGCTCAGTGTATATTTGCCTGCGTTCCGACTTTTGGAGGAAACGGCTATATTTTTACTGTGTCAAACATATCACTTTTTTAATCCTTGTTCAGAGCGAATAAATTATTAGCACAACTATGCCGCGTACGAGAGTTGATGGTGGACTCTTGTAAAAGGTAATAATGAAATATCGACTACTCTACAATAACATACCGGAGGGAATGGGTTGTATATAGAAAAGAAAATTTAACAAAAATGAGTGCGAGTTAGGTTTAGGCTAGGTTTAAAAACTGCCGTTGCGTTCTGAACCACTATACTGTATGTTTAGGTAACGTAAATACAGGTAGGTAAATCCAGTAACGCACTACTGTTATGCTGTACATATGTGTTGTATGTGCGATGTACGCGTAACTGAACTTAGATTAATCATTCAATAATTTAAATTAATTGTATTTACGAAAACATATGAAAAATTTAGGTTTAGAGAGATTGTCAAATTTAAATTTTACAAGAAGGATTATGATTCTGATCTAGATTGCGTAACGAAAACTGTTAATTTAATGGAACGCCATCACAAACTAGAGCGCAGTGCCTTTAAGACATATGATTTACTTATTGTAATTTGCAACATACTACTTACTTATATACAGTGACAAGTGACTTGCCAATAAAAAGATCACCTAGGAAAAATTTAAAACGGATTTTTTTTCGATATGCTGTATTAGTCATATATTGATTCACAATTATATTAAAAGAAAACTTCAAGCCTGTAAACCAGCACGATCCATGTGTTGCAGAAGTGTCGGTGTTCTGCGCCGTAAGAGAAGGGCTGCATATGAAAAGGTAACAAGAATTAATCACGTTAAGCGTTTTTTGAAATGTTCGATGTAGAATATATAATGGGAATGCGTGAACAACAATTTGAGCATGCGGTTAAATTTTCCGCTATATAACAGCACCTAGAAAGAGAGTTTGGGAACGGATAAAACCGCAGTAAGTTATCTCCGGAATATCTGAAAATTAATTGTTTGGTTTCGCTTGTAAGACATTCTGTACAGCTCCTGCCTCTCGAGATAGCTAGATATTAGTGATAGCTAATATCGAAGAGAACCTTCACATTAATATTTAATAATTTGCTTGATTTTTAATATAAATTATTTCATACGTGATTGTTAAATATTTATGTTATTACCGTAAGTAATGGTATTTTGTAACCATTAATTAATAATAATGAATAATTAGGAAAAAGAAATAAATAAAGGAAGAAAGAGAGAGAGAGAGAGAGAGAGAGAGAGAGAGAGAGAGAGAGAGAGAGAGA
>CM077099.1:6077999-6095313 GCA_039619505.1 Cimex hemipterus | reverse complement strand
AGAGAGAGAGAGAGAGAGAGAGAGAGAGAGAGAGAGAGAGAGAGAGAGAGAGAAATATCGCATATTTTAATAAATATAAGCCTAAGCAAAATTAAATAAACAATAAACAAATTATATAAAATTGCGTTGAATTCTGATCAGAAAATTACTTGTATAAGGAAAAATAACTGATTCGGTTTCACCCTAAGGGGAAGTATCAGGATGAATCATATTACTTTGCGTATAAATAAATGAAAATTTTCACGTCTAGTTTTCAAACAGCACGAGAGCTCCTTTGAAAATCATCGTAGTGATCATTTATTCATGTGAAACAGGACATCCTTATTCTAATACAAGTAATACAAGCATCATGTTCCATCAATTTGTTAAAAATAATTAGAACCAACACTAGTTAATGTCATTTTATGTACTTCGTAAATTTTTAAAATTATTCCGTAGATTTTCAATCGATTTTCCGATGACCAAATAACATCTTTCAAGTAATTAATCTTTATATAAGTAATTGGTTGAAATGAAAAAATAGTATCACGAGCGGGATTCGAACTTGTACTATCGTGAAACGTGGTAGAGCAGCCGCGTATTTAGCCGAAGGTCGTGGGTTCGACCAATGCCTTACATAAAGATAAATTAGTTTTAACGTATTATATATAAATAGATTCAGAAAATTTTTACTTTCTTTTATTCTTCCTTTTAAATTTTTTTAATTAAATCAATCAGTTAATATGTAAGTAGCTGATGATCGATGATTACTCAGAAATCGTGAGACGCGGTCTGGTGTGGGCCCCCTCAACACGACACGCAATAATGCCACAATTACTCAGAAAACAAAAACTTTGAGCCCTGAAGATGATCTCAATAAAAATCAAACCGTTGGCACAATAAAGAAAATGTTTTTTTGAAACCTGCATCACACCAATCCGCATCTCACGATATCTGAATAACCGATATATACAGTATATTTAAAAAGTATCAATTACGATTGGTTTCATCTTAAAAAGAACGACGAACCGAGTTTTAATTAAATGTATCCTAAACTTTTTTAACGTCTGGTAGGTAAAAAGGATCTTGCTTTTCCTCTTTTGTGTTTCAAAAATGTTTTTGTTTCCGTAAATCGTCTTGTTTACGGTAAAATCGCCTTTGAAGCGAACGCCAATTGTGGGCGAAAACAAAGCTGGCAGCTTCATCATTTGTGTAAACACGTCGGACTTCAACCCACATCACACTTTCATTCATGTTTTCTTTTGACGCGGTAAATTTCTTTGTTTCTGATTCGTTCGTATTTTTTTTATCCATCAGCCTAAACCGAGTAGGGTGTATATGTCGGATGCCGGATTACAGTTTTTATTTTTTAAGTTCAATCGCGTTGCGAAGATCGCTTAAATCGACGCACACGTCGGACGACGAAATCCTTTTAGACGGCAGGAATGGTTAATAATAAATTAAGCTGTGGGATTGCTTTTAAGAGAGTGTCTTTCATCTTCGAGCCGTTCATTAAGCCTTGAATTTCATTCGTTGATTTTATTTGTATCATTCAAGGGCATCCGGCTGTTAAGAAGAGAATTTATATATGCTAAAACATTTTAGACAGTTTCATCATATACACATATTATGTTGGATTCGGCTAAGAACTAAATCAGTGTATTCCTAAAAAAAGGCTAATTTATTTTACTTATTATTAAAAGGGAATCAGTTTTAAAACTTCTTTATCTTCACTCGTTATGTTGGGCTGTCTGAATATAATGAAGGTTTATAGTTATAACGTAAAAATAATTAAATAATTTTATCAATTTTACAATTTTATCTCTCAACGTGATGAAATCCTTATTCCCTCCAAATAGAATTTTGAGTCGTTATAATTAACAAATTCAGTAAACGATATTAATGGAAGTCGGCAGGCGAGATGTTTGTAGAACAGGGGCCGAACCTCATAACCCAAATCGAACAGTTTTTGTGTAGTAAGAATGGGTCTTTTCGAATGTCCAGAGATGCCAAGTTCTTGTCCACTGTTTCAAATTAAGAGCAATACGTTCCGACATGTTTAACCAGGAGTCAAGAAGGACTGTAGTAAATCAGCCCAAGACCACCAAAGAATTACCATGACCTATTTTGAAGAGTTGTCGGCTTTGGAAAATGTGGTACTGCTTCTACCTTGTCGAATCACTGTCCAGAACGTCAGCTGATATCTTAAAAAATCAACTTTTCATCACATGTATCAATTCTATCTTGAAAAGGTACGATTCCGTTTCGACAAAGAAGAGTTGCGCAAATTTAATAACGATGACTATTGTGACGGTATTTTAATGCATAAGGAACAAATTTTTTGTGTGCGGAACGAAATTTCCAAATCGGCCAAATCGAAGCCCAAACATAGTCATTGATCGATAAAGATTAAACTGTTTTAAAAGAATGGCGACTATCAGACCCCCAGCCAATGTTTACAACCGGTATAAAGAGCTTTTTATGCCGTGAGGCACAAAATCAATGTTGTTGTTATTACGAGTTTGCTGATTATGACAAACAGCCTAGTGTGTTTACATTTGATTCTAACGTGATTTTAGGTAGTTAATTGTCAATTTTTGTTTTCACGTTGATTGCGAATCGATTGAAACTTACTGCAAAACTTTCCAAAACCGACATCACATTTTTGTAATTCAACATGAGTAAATAAATTCAACACGAACTATTTGAAGGATTTTTGTTTTGTTCATGTTCACGTAAATCAATAAAATTTCACCTTTAACCATTCCGGCGCTTAAATTTCATTGTTGATTTTTTAAATGAACTATGATAGATAAATAAAAAGTATGTAATTAAATATGTTGTTCCTCCATTACGAAATCCGTGTTGAAGTTGTAAATTTTAAATTGATAATTTTTCTTAAAATATTCTTTGTTTTTTATTATTTTGTATTAATGTAGGATTGTACATTTACTTCTTCCGGATTTTTTTAGAACAAATTTGGACAAATCATAATCAGATTAACACAGAAGGATTGAAGGAGGCGAATACGGATATAAAATTGTCTTAAAAGAGTTCTCTCCCTTACTTAAAGTTGCATTACATTTTTAACAAAGCGTCTCGAAGTTTAGTCAGGCCTGTGATAAGCTCAGTCCCTTGCTAATTAAAAGTTTATCCCCTTTCCTCTTACAGGTAATTATATAGCACATTTTATGAAGGAGGGGTGGAAGAAAAAATATGACTTTATCCTCGGGGTAAAATTTTCTAGCCGTTTCCGATTATTCAAGGGTAATTACCGCTCAATGCTCAAGTGGGTTTTAATCCTTTTGGACTGGATGCAATAAAGCCGTTGTCGAGAAGAGGGTTGTAATATAGTTCCCATACGCTTGTTGCACAAAATTATATATACATATTTATCAGTAACCTGATTGTGAGGGAAAAACGCTAAAATATTTCAATCATCTGAACTTTGATTTAATGGTCACAATATAATCAGTAATTATCAATTGTAACTTTTTAATTAGTTTGGTTTGCTTTAATTTTTTTACCAGACGACAATTATAATGTAATTAAACTTTGGTTAGTCGATTTTAAAGATATTTTAATTAAGGGCTATATATTGGAAACTTACTCCCAATTATCTTTCTTTTTTTCTTTCTCCCTATCGTTTTCTCACTCTCTCTTTGTTTCTTTCAATCTCTCAAAGCATTTTTATCGACCTCCTTTTCTATTCGGTCAGACACAATTTTTACATATAAATTACCAATCAAGAAAAATTTATATTTTTATCTAACACTCTTATAAAATTTACGGTCAAATCTCCTTGACTTCCATGAAAACATTCTTTCCGCAGTTTTGGAGCACATTCATATGTACGTTAACGTGAACGCTGACCCGTTACGTTATTTGTTTTACTGCCTAACATTTTTTTCAATTATTTAAGATTTTGGTTGAGATAAAAAAATTAGTGTCAGAAGCGTGTTTGAACCCACGACCTTTCGGCTAAATATGCCCCTGCTCTACCAATTGAACGCTAACTATTTCAACCAACACCTTAATTAATTGAAATTAATGTATTTGGTCAAGCGGACCACGAAACCCAATTTAAAAAAATTAAGAAATATAATGTGTCGAACTATTTCTTAAGGCAATTGAAATACTGAACGATAAATTAACTTTATAATGATGAAGGTTCTATAATTCTATGTATAACGATGACTATAATGGCCAATACCAACCAAGCAATCAAACTAGTCAGATACCATCATAATGTTTCAAACTAAAATACATGCTATCATAGAAGATCTTAACAGAGGTTACATTTATAACTTTTTAGACCAGACCGTCAAGCAGCCCTAAAAGTTTTGAAAGCCAACAGTCAACATCCAAAATAGAACGTCATTGCATCCAAAATCAACAAAACGAGACTATAATATTTTGGTTACCAGTGCACAAATTTATAATTGGGATATTAAGATCAAACGTAGACTCCTCTATCTCAGGATGAGTTCAATAAACACATAAAGAGGATGCACGCCAGTGGAGCCAGACACGGTAAACTCATGATTAAATAACTCCCACAAAAAATGGTATACACATTGTTGCAACTAGAAATGTTAAAAGTCAGGGTAGTGATAGCACTATATATATACAAATCATCTCTCCACATTATGGGTATATTAAATAATGAACCGATTTCTCGATTGTGCCAGGAGAAGGAATACAACTGTGGCCCAATATTATTTTAGAATATGATGCAACCACGCAATGGTAAAATAACTTATTGTTTCAAGAAGATAAGAAATGCAACAGCAACGGCAGCGAATGATCATGTAATGAGAATTTACTCCATAAAAGACGGATCGAATCAATAGATCGTCAATAAAAACTAGGAAAAGTGCAGTGCTGGGGGAATACGAAACCCCTCCTCTCATCATAATCTCTATCACCGTCTCTCTTTTTCCTCTTCCATTTTTCTACCTCTTTTTTTCTCCTTCCTACTCATTCTACCTCGCTTTCTAGGATTACTTGAAAAATGAAGTACTGGCAAAAAGTGTGTGCCTTAATGCGAGAATGAGTTCAAGTGTTGTCATCGTTAGCAGACCGATATAAATTGTTTTATTAATTTTCTAATAAGGAAAAGTAAAAACAAACGAATTTAAGACATTTCTTTAAAAAAATTTACTTTTTTAATTTTTTTTTTATACCAAAAGGGTTTTATTCGCTTTTGTGTAAAACTAATTAAAGTTAATGAGAAAAAAGGGGAAAAGTGCAAGCCTCCGTCTTTGTCAAGGAGAGCAAATCATGCTATTAATGAATTAACGGAGCTGGCATAAAGGAAATCGCTGCCTATACCCATTTTGAATGTGAAAAGGCTCTGCTACTTCCAAAAAGTAATTAATCAACGGAGTAAAAAAAAAAAAGGTGGATCGACATCTTGAACCCCTTCGCCTCTCTTCACACCTAGCTTTCATTCAAGCCAAATCTCTCCAGAGGAATATAATAGATGAATAATGATCCAAATTTATTGGCATAATCGCAAAAGGGCGTGCGGCTGTATTAACCCCGGGTTATCGATCCTTTCGAGATTTATCCCCAAAAAAGCAACTTTAAGACCCGATTTCTCATAAATTACAACTACACTTTGTGTAATATTTAATAACTCTTCCAGACCGAGGGTGAATTACTTTTCCGAATTTGATTTACCGTGTTGAATGTGACCAACGCCCGAAATCCTTCCGCAAGCGGTGAAATATCTTCCCTGAGATAATGCAGAGAAAAAATCGCCCCCATCCAAATGCTTTCGCCGCATTGGAATTGTACCAGAGTTCGCTTTTTGCAGCGCTCATCGCTACTGGCCGATCCAGGTTGTATGAATGAGTGCCGGCCACAAAAGACCGCGAGGGATTAATACGTCTGGACAAGAAGCATGTCACCAAGAGTTTGCGGTTCCTATCTAGTTTCATTTATCCCTTCCCTCGAGACAAAATCCCCGACATTGAACATTCTACACAAAACAAGTTCCAGTTAATTGTTTGACAACTGAATCCTATATTTGAGGTTATATCAATTATAATTAACAATGCATTATAATTTTCCAAGTTGTGTCAATCTCTTGTCTTACATTATTAAAGGAATCGCGCATAGATTCGCATGTTAATCGCTTGTTCAATATTTGTAACTTCCACATTCTCGCTCCCTTTCATTAAATTCCACTTGCTCATTTTCTCACACACAAGCGTACCACTCCACACACCCTGATTGCATATTTTTGTAATTCTGTCTCAAACGTTATCTGTTACTATGACTTTTGATTACATACCTCAAGATGTGCAACAAATACGGAACAAAAACTAAACTACGCAAAATAATGTCTCGTATCTTAATACTTATTATATGCTCTCTCTTATGACGTGCAATTCCAATCGATCTGATAAGTATCAAGTATTTTCTTTCGATATCGAGGAATTTTTGTATGGAATATTGTTATTCGATACAAGTACTGTATCGAATACTTTTTGTAGTATCGGAAAATATACTCAAATAGATTTTTCGTCGAGTGTTCAGGTGAAATTGAATTTTTATTTACCAATCGAAATTTACCCCTTATCAAACTGGAAATTGACTAGTTACTGTTAAGAGCGCCATCTAGAGGCATATGTCAATAAAGTTAATCTAGATTTTTAATTGTTGGTTGGAAAGTCTACTGATAATTCTGGGAACTCATAATTCTTTCCCGCGTCACACCTCACACTTTCCATTTCCGTAATTTCGTATAACATGTTATTGTCTTCAAGTCCCTAAAAAGTGTTTACCTTCCTTCTCGTAGGTAGGTACCCAATCTTGTCTCCTCCCAGAAGAAAGACATGAAGTTATTTTCCCAAGAAAACTGAATCGCTGGCATCTTGTAAACTCTGAGGATAGAGTGAGAATACGTCTTATCTTTTCAAACATTTCAAAACCAAACACTCGTTGATCAATTTTCTCAAAACACGATAACGACAAAATTGAAATATCAATGTTGGCAGCTGTTCCTTACCTACATACCTATTATACGAAAAAATATTTAAAAATGAAAGAAAAAACCCTGCATTTTTTGATTATTTTAACGCATAAGGGTATATTAACCAAAGTCTAAGTTGATCATTTATGAATAAACGCAAAAGTACTGATATGAGTAAGTATCAAATAATTTCTGCAATACTTGAGTAGTATCGAATATTTCTTTTGATGCCAGTTTTGAGTACTGGTATTAAATATTGTCGGGTATCGCACGTTCCTAATTTTCTCTCTCTCATTTTTTTTCTTGTTCTGCCACTATCTCATATACACACACGTAACTTCCAAGTTTTTTCTTACAAACACTTATTTTTCTCTCTTTATCATAACATTCTCCCAGAATCATTATTTTTTGCTCCCTCTCTCACTCTCTCTCTCTCTCTCTCTCTCTCTCTCTCTCTTTCTCTTTCTCTCTTTCGTTCTCTGTCCCTCACTCTTTTCCTCTCTTCTATATTAATCTATTACATAAGAATAATTAATTGTTTTACGTATCAAATAACTTGTTCTAAAAATTAAGCCATTTATTAAAGCTTTAGGTGAAGGTTGTTGTGAATATTAGGTAAATCTCGAGAGGTAGGAACCATACAGAATACCTTACAAGCGAAATCGAACAATTAATTTTCATATATTCCGGATCTAACTTTCTGCGGTTTTATCCGTTCCCAAACTCTCTTTCTACGTGCTGTTATGTAGCGGAAAATTTAACCGCATGCTCAAATTGTTGTTCATGCATTCCTATTATACATTCCACACAGAATATTTCAAAAGGCGATTAACCTTATTGATTCATATTACGTTTTCCCATTCAGCCCGGCTGTTACGGCGCAGAAGACCGACACTTCCGCAACACACTGATTTACAAGTTTGGAATTTTCTTACAAGTCTATTTCTTTTGATTTGGTATTATTGTAGCTAATGCCTTTCTTTGCATAAAGACATGTACTAGACTATCATGGGTCTTACAGCTGGTATATTGGCAGTGGTTTTTTTTTTCTACGCTGTAGAACTGGCGTAACGTTCACTAACTACAAAGCACAACCGATAAAAATACTGTTAATTTAACACAAACTAAATACTAAACAAAGTTCTACTTAAACAACAAAAGACGAAGAAAATGTAATATCATACTACGAAAACAAATTACAATAAACATAGAAGAAAAAAAGTACAATTTCAGCAAATTTTACTTTCCATACTTAATGATTTACTCTCTAATTTTTCTTGCTTAAATTCAACTGTTTTATCTATATCCTATTAATATGTATGTTCTGTTAAGAAAAATAATAAAAAACCTTGCCAAGAATTTATTATACCTATCAGTCATTCAGAAAATGTTTAATGGCGTGAAAACTGTTGATTGCATTTTAAGGCCGTTGAAGAAAGAGAGTTCTCCCGTTTGTGAAGTTTTGCTTAATGTGTCGGTTGTATAAGAAACAATGGTGGCAATTTATCCCTTTTAATATTTCGGTTATAATGCATGGCGCGGAGGTGAGAAAAAAACGTTCAAACAAACTTTGATTATTTGCCTTCGCGCCGGCATGAATTATAACGTTTTGACCATTAATAACAAATAACAAACACCATGACAGAAAAAATACGAAAAAGGTAAAGAAACGTCACAAATTTTTATACTTCATCGCAGATGAGTCCTTTTAACAATATTTCTATTATTACTAAGACGGATTTATCATTTAATATGTACAAATACACAGTTTTGTAATATGTACAAAAAAATTAGAAAAACGTTCGAAATTGTTCTTACCCGTTTTCAACACTTGATAAAATTAAGTGCTTGTGAAATTTTACCAAACAATGCTTTAGTTATTTCATAAAAACCTTAGCATTATTTAAATACTATTGCTCTCTTTTAAAATAAACTTTATAAATTAAATCAGGAAAAAGCGTCAAAATCTATCAGACCAATAAAGCCAGCATCCCGAAGGAACGTAACAACTCACAAGAAAGACCTACCCTCTTCTGTTCCTGTCAGATACTTATATTTAAAGAAAAAATCTTACGATACAACTTAGCAGAAGACGTATGCGGTGCGTGTTTTGACTTAGAGAAAAAATCAATCTTTGCATAATATGCTCAAATTACATATAATTAACAAAAGTGTTTAATCACGATATATGAAAGTTAAATTATACTTTTTTTGTATAAGTTAATGTACAAGTATTATAGGTAAATTTTTTTTAAATTAAAGCAACTTTTATCTCTTTTCTTGATCATTTAATTTAAAAGTTGTTGAATGTAAATAGAAATTTTTACGAATCCTTGTACATATAGATTCGGGGGCCGCGGTAGCCGAGTGGTTAAGGCGTCAGACTCTCGGCTAGTAGACCCCGCGGTCGTGGGTTCGATCCCCACCGTAGCCTCTGGAATTTTTCTGACGCCTAAGGGGACCGGTGGCCGCAATTAAAAGAAATTGACACGGCACTCATCAATGGAAGGGGCGGGACCGGCTCTCCTTCAAAAATGAGTTTCTTCGATGGAAGAACACTGGTACAACGGGGGCTCAAGTTCACTTTGTGTTGTGAGCCCTCCCCCAAAAATGGAGTCAGGGTATAGTACAATAAGCTGTACAGCTGCAGTGCTCAGTCCCTGGTATCCATCCATCCACATATAGATTCTCTCCTTTTTATGATGTTGTCTACCTCTTTGAGTACTATCTGTAAACATTTCCTTTAAGAGTTTTGATTGCTCGGTGTAACTAGCATCATTAACACAGTTCATATGACACTAATTAGCATCTGCTTCAATTACATCCAACTATGTAAAAAATGTAAAAAAAAAAAGAATCGTTGAAGGAATTGAGTTTAAAATAATATTGTTATGCCTTTTTTGAATAATTTTACCAGAAAAAAAAAAAAAAAAAAAAAAAAACTTAAATGATCGTTTACGTTTGAAATTTCACCTATTCCTGTACTTACGAGTGGGCTTACTAATAGGCTTAAAAGCACTTAATCGGATATGGATTCTCATCCCCGAGAACGACCATTTAATAACTTAAGTGGAATGCAACAATCGCAGACTAAATTCAACGCCATGAAACTAATGCTTTTCATCTAATTGTGTAATAATGTAAGTAATGTTTGTTGAAATGTTCCAAAAACACAATATTTTATGACAATTTAAGTTTACCGCCACCTTAATAATATATTGATGGTAATATTTATAATCAAATGTTAGTCAAATTAAATCGGCCAAATTATATTTCGTTGTAAATGGAAGATAATTGATATTTTACACCTCGTGGTATGCAAATGGATTAAAATTATCCACCAATTGATTGGTAATTTGAACAAAAAACAATAAGAAGTTTAGCGTGGCTGTCTTAAAAGACTCTTATGGAATCGTTTACGATTTCATACAAATTGTAATGCAAAATTCAGCATTTTTTCATGTTGATAATTTTGGTTTGCCTTTCCTTGCTGGGTTGATCTGTCCGACGATCTTTCCGATCTTTAGTGCCATTTTCATAATCGTCCAGATGAACTGAATTTTGCAAAATGCTAGAGTTTTTGTTTTCGAATCCCAGCTTTCTAATTGAGAATTGTATGATAATAGTATTGTAAAGTGGTTTGACCTTTCGTCGTAGACATGCAATGGGTTGAACTTTAAAATTATCCAATACTACCGGACTTTGCTCTTTTTACAACAGAATTAATAGTTCTTCATAAACAGTTTTTCCAATGTCGATTTTTCTTGATTTGAGGGTTGTTTTCGCTCTACTTCTAGGCCGTTGTTGTTTATGTTATTTTTTCCTCCGCCAGTCAGCATCTATAGCCATTACCAGCACCTCGCATATTAATAATTCTCGCATTTTCGAGTAGGGTATTTTGGTAACCTCTCAGTTCGTTACGCGTCACCCGCCCCCTTATAAACTGTTAATTTCCCTCAATTAAATGAACACCTTTCACACATATCGACAGGTTACCGACGTACTCGATACTCCGGTAGCAGAGTGGTTAGCGTGAGAGACTCTCGGCTAGTAGACCCCGCGGTCGCGGGTTCGATTCCCGCCGTCGCCTCCGGCCCTTTCTTCACGATAACCCTCCCCCCAAAAACAAACACGCATTGATAAATAATTATAGAGAGTCTGGCTAGATATGCAATGTTCTTTAGGCCATTAAATTAAAAAAAAAAAAAAAAAAACGCATTCTGAACCTGTATAGGGACAACTTATTAGGCTTGTTTTTCACTCGCAGGTTTGTTGAACTACTCAAACAATTATTCAAATATTTTTCCCCATTTTCCCAATATTTAACACGTAAAATTGTAGGAGCCAAGGTTTTAGTAATTGCAAAATAAACAAATCGAAATCAAACGGAGAATCTTGCAGGCAAAGATCCGAGTCAAACAAACCGGAAAGAAAAAATATGACTGAAGATAATTTGCCACTGAATAATTCAGAGAATCATGACACGATGTCTCGTCTTGAATTTTAAACCGTTTTTCTCACCTTCATTCTCCATCAGGTTTTGTTTCAGGGGAAAATCCTCCTCAGCTATTTCCTCAGAGGAAATTTCCTAATAAAGCCTTTAAAAAAATTACTTTCTGGCATGTTGCAATTTTGGGAATGGTACGGAAATAAATTCTAGCCGTGTGGGGTAGGATCTCTTTGAGGGACTACCTTTTATTCTTTCGGCGACCCCAGGAGACGGAACATATCCTAAAGCGCGGAACGCGTCTTTGGAAGACATAAGTGAATGTCGGGTGGTGTGGGGGCCAGGAATACAATACAGGAGCGTCTTGTACTCCGCGCTGGAAGGGCTGGTTATTTATTATGGTTTCCCTCTTATAAATGGAAGGGAAGGTTGGGATAGAGTTGTTCCCTCAGGAGAAACCGCGTCTCGCTCGGGATAACGCAAAGTTAAAAGAAAGACACAGGTGCAGTGTAAAGTTGTGATTTTTATGCGGTTATATTTTAGACCAGATAAAAAGCGACAGCAGCCTCTTGCGCAATTCAATTTACGTCGTAAATCATAGAACGATTTGTGTAAATGAGTTGTATCATACTACGAAAATATACGAGCAAGTTTTAAAATAAAATTTTCCAGGGTGTGATTCCTTTCTGCTTGGAAAACTTTTATCGCCCTGTACGATTAATATTTCGGGTTGCACAGCCTGGAGTAAAAGGAAAATATGTGTGCAATATATCTCCATTTATCAATTGAGTAATAATCTCCAGAATGTGAAGCTTTTACCAGCAACGAGATTAGAGACCACATTTTTAAACTTTTCAAAATGTATGCCTATATTTCATGAACGTCAATTTGTTTTATAACATAAATTAATCACTTCTTATGATGTACATTGATCTAGTCTAAAAAAAGGAACATGTTTTATTATACCAAATTAATTATTATCTCATCATCATCAGAGTTATAATAACAACATAATTTAGATTAATTATTGAGGCTCTTTGAATTAATAAATTAACATATTTAATTTTTTAATTATTAATACAAAAAGAAAAACTAAAAGCAATTCTTGTCATGCGAAGGGCTTAACTTTCTTCTAAGCCACGGAAGTCTCGCGAATGGAATTTAATTGATAAAATGATAAATTCAAATATTATGTTTATTAGGCTAAAAGGAACCCCTATCCAATAAGTTACCTTGCGGTACGACGAATTTATCATAAATAAAAAAATTAATGCAATAGTAGTTGTAAATAACAAAATACAATAAATATATTCTCATTAAACCACGTAAAAGAAACTCACTGGAGTTCACCCGACCGTTGTCCTTCATATTACTACATTATTCTTATTAAGTTTTTCACATTTTAAGGTGTTTTTATTATATTTCACAGAAGAAGAAACAAATTGTTTTCAATTTATTAGCAGATTCATATACGAAAATATAAAAAAAATTAATTTTAGAACAAGTTGTCATTTAACTGAAATTACTGATTTTTTAGTAATCATTTCACATATTGTTATTTACCCTTTCGGCATTTATTTAAATTGATTTTTTTTAAAATAATCTTCATCTTGATCCCTATGACATCCGCTTTATTAACTAGGCGATTTTGAAATAAATAAAAACAATCCATTTATCAACTATTCAAGGGTTTGTGACAAGAAATTATTTTAAATTAACTGCTTGATTTGATTGTAACATGTGATATGGAAAAGGTAGACTATTCAGTTTAAATACTACATTAATTTGACTAATAATAGTACTAATAATTAATAGTAATACTAGTAAACTGATTGCACAAGTAGTAGATCTCGTCCAGTTTCCTAAACAAAACTCACACATGTATTCTGGCTAAAGCTAGTTTCCAAATATTATAAGTAGGTGTTTATATTACTTACCCGTCTGGATTATTGGAAAATTTCAAAGTCCTGACTAAGATAATACATTTCTTGAATAATGACGAGAGAATAAGTTTTTTACTTTCTTTCAAATTAACCTTATTGTTGATCATTTATGTATATTAATAACCGTTTCTATATCATAATAAAATTAGTAGGTTGAAATAGAAACAACATCAAATCTTTTTCCAAGAACTGGAGAGTAAAGTCAAGTTGATAGTGAGAATATTGAGTACTCTGGGGGAGTGAATGTGACCAGACTTCTTCTATGTTTGTATCGGGTGAAATGTTTATGTTAATTTATTGGAATAGATGTAATTAGCGTAAAAAGAAGGGATTGCTTAACCTTCCTCCCTAGAATATTAACTACTATGGGTTGAGACGTCGGGAGAATAAAGTTAATTATTAGCCAAAAAAGAGTTGGTCCAACCTTGCTTCGAAGAATATCGAATACTCTCGGTGAGTGCTTCCTGTCATATTTCGTTGTTTGTATAGGATGTAATGTATGTTTTGTGCCTATTCCGTGATTGACAACCTGAGTTATAAAAAATGAAAGGCTAACATTGTCCGATATTGGGCTTAGTTTTCATATAACAGGAGAGGGTCTGTCACAGATGGAAACGCCCAAATGGTCGCAGGTTGAAAAATACGGGCGAAAGACCAGAAATAGCAGTAAAAACACGAAGAAAGCCGGCGATGACCTCAGCAGTTTGTTGGTCCCTAAACTTTTTAGATTGTTATTACTATAATTCCCACAAAAGCGATGATAATGGATTTTCTCTCTTCATCGGTTTTTCTTAAGACTAACACTCATGTAAACTTAGATAAATATTTAAACCTTCAACTCTGAGCACCTCGGGATTTGTACGGCATTTTTTAAATGTTATAAGCCTCATCTTATTATTTAAGGCTTAAAATTTAAGGAGGAAACTGTTCAATTGTCTGTAGCAGAGGTTTTAGTTAAACTGTTCATAAAAAATAGTGTAAAAAATTAATTAAGAACTGTTGTCATAATTAATTTTAATGATAGAATATAGATCGTTAATCCTTAAGTTAGTTTTCCGTTTAATATTAGATATAACAATCATAAATCATAATTGCGAGTCATATGTATTATTTTTTAATGCCGTATACAATTGTCGGAAATATATATATTTTTTATTTGAAGATCGTGAGATACGGTCTGGTGTGACAGATTAAAAAAAACATTTTCTTCATCGTGCCTACGTTTCGGTTTTTATTGAGATCATCTTCAAGGCATGGGATTTATAACCCTTGTTTAAATTATACAAATAAATGCAGGATGTGAAAAAATGGATTTATATGATGCTAGAAATTTTAGATGAAATCAAAACATTTGTACTAGCTCAAAGTGTATCTATGTTTATAAATCCCAGTTCCTAAATATCATCTCAATAAAGATCGAAACGTTAAATACACGACAAAGAAAATGTTTCTGTGAACCTACCACCAGAACGCATTTCATGATCGATAAATAATAATTAATGAACGGTTACTAAATACCACATATCTTTTTGTTGTTAACCTTTAGTAAATACTGGATCTAGCACGTTCAACATATTCTGTGTTGATATTACACATTCATGCAAGACGATATTCATTATTGCCATTTTAGTAAACGAGAAGTATATGATTATGCTTAAGGTTTGTTTTTTCATAATAACTTTTCAATGAGACCGAGGTATTTATGATTAGGGATTTTTTTTTATTTGTTCAAATGTTTAAGTAATATATCTTTTTGTAACAAATAATTTCCAGATAAACATTTTTATTATTATTATTCTATCACAATGCAAAACTGCTTACAACGTTTCAGTGCGTATTTGTTTAGAAGAAGTACTAGTAATGCTTTAAGACAGTGACGCGTAAATTTTTCCAAAAAGTACGTCAACCTCATTAGGCAGGAAAGTACTTGCGCAAGAAGAAATTTCTTCGTATAATGCGAAAGAAATTAGGGGTCCGATACGGTCAAAAGTTCTTATCTCGCTACTGACTTGAGATAAGAGGGAAAACAAAAGTAAAACGTAACTTTCTTTTGTCCCTCCCGCTATCTCGCTCTTTAATGGTGACCAGGGGGAAGTATCCCTAGAAATTTATATTATTTATTTTGTGAGTCGTAAAAATATTAAAAGGGGAGCAGTAAAAAGAGTTTTGTCAGAATTATCTGTTCTTGTTCGGATAATAGCTATATAACGAGAGAGATTTATTGATAAATTCTTAAACTGTACAAATATTTTATTAGAGAGCATTTATTTCCTTTGACAGCATTATTATAGTCGTCATGTATGTAAATACGGATTACCGGTACCTTTAAATGACAATAGCGATCAAGTGCTAATGCCCCTCGGCTCTTAACCTATTGGGATAATGTTAAACGATTTTCTTAGCCTCAGAGAAAGCTTTGTAGGCAATTTTCTTCCCAGCAGGTCTTAGATCATAGTAATTGCTTCCACGGAAAAAGAGGGGTTTCGGCGGAGCGAAGGGAGGTGTTTCCAGTATTTCACACAAATAAAGGGAGGATATAAGCCCCTTTTATTACTGCTTATTAACTGTTAGGAGCTTAACTGTTGTGCGTGACTACCTTTGTAATGGCACCACCATCGCCCTTAACTTCTTATTTATTTATTTTTGTCCACCGAATGGGGTCGGTGTGCTAACGACGCATCCTCTTGCTCATGACACCATTCTATTGAGCTGCATGACATTCCTACCCAAATCACCCCCTTTCACAACGCATTCCACCCTCTGTTAAACCCCGCACCAAATTACCCAACAAACCATTGTAGTCGGCTATCCACAACGACCTCTAGGGCTTTCGCTTTCATAATTCCCATTGTTCCTATATGGCTATGTCAATCGGGCATCCACTTCCATATTTTTGCACTAGATGAAAAACTTAGCATACGCGAATTTTTTTCAAAAATTGAAAATCACAATTATGCACAAAAAAACCCGTCTATCTTTAATGCTTTTAAGCAAACTTAAAATTTGTAATGGCCAGCTTAAAGGGCTAGGCCTCTTGATTTTCATTTACAAATCTGTAAGACTAGGTTAAAACAATTACAAAAAATCAGATATTTTAACATAAAACTTTTTTTCTGTCTACTTATATGCTAATAATGTAACGATCAAATCGTTTCCATCCTTAAAAAATTATATTACATACACAAACTGTTAGTAGTCAGTTAACTGGTAGTTAACCGTTTGTTTCGAACTACTTGTACTTTTATCATTATATTAATAATCAATATAAATAAATAAATACATTATTACATGTCTAACTAATTAGAGTAATTAGATGTGCATAATTATTTATCTTAAATACTTATTAGGAGCAGTAGCGGATAATAACCTTGCTTTCGCTAAGCTTTGGTATACATTGTAACACTGTATCTTATAATCAGTTTATTTACTCCATCAGTAAATGATTTTCTGGTATTTTGGAGAATTTTCTTTCAAGCCATTGTAATTAAATTATTTCTACACATTTCTCATCACATTTAATTTGGTTTACATTAAAATAAGTATGTTGTAATTGATATACCGATAAAAATAAAAATTCAGTATGTATGCAATTTGAAATAAACAACAAAACACAAGTATATACAGGGTGAATTGCTACTCGTGCTACAAACTTCTCCAGTAGATTCTTCACCCTAAAATGAACAAAAAAGTACATATTGTCCATGGTCCGATTCTCAACCATTTCAGAGTAATTTCGCTTTTTATCGATTTTGAAAGATATCACGTCCTGGGGTCGGAAAATCGTGATATCTTTCAATCTAAACATTTCTCTGAAAATCTAATAGCACCGTTGAAATTCCCGTTAATTTTTCAATAAGAAGATGACGGTGGCAAAATGTTTGGGCTAATTTTTTGTGTTTTATTTCAGCCAGAACTACAAAAAGAGTGGAAAATTGTGTAAATCGGAAAGTGTATAAAGTAATC
>CM077099.1:6054466-6067979 GCA_039619505.1 Cimex hemipterus | reverse complement strand
GAGATATATATATATATATATATATATATATATATAAAACGGCAATATCTCACTGGCAAACTCAACACGACACACAAGAATAACACATCTACACGGAAAACACACACTTTGAGGGTGTGCAAATATTTGGATTGAATATAAAAATTTTGTAGGATTGTATAAATATATAATTCATTTTTTTTAAATAAACTTTTCAGCATTGTATGGATTCATTTTATTCCACATTCTAGATGCACTTGTAAAATGTAAACAACGTTTCTAAATCCCGCGCCCTGAAGATGATCTCAAGAAAGATCGAAACGTTGGCGCGATGTAGAAAATGTTTTTCTAAAATCTACGTCACACCAGACCGCACCTCACGATCTCTAAATAATCATGGACTAACGATCACTAAGCACATACACAGGCACGCGCGCGCACGCACACACACACACATAATAATAATAATAATTTGTTTTCAATTAATTAATATTTAATTAGGGTTTTGGGTGAGACAAAATGTTGACCTCACGACCTTCGGCTAAAAACGCTGCTGCTCCAGCCGCTTGAGCTTCGACCCACTTGGACACCAACTTCCGATCTCAACCCCACCTTTTGAATTTTTTCTCCTTTTTGCCATTTTTTTACCATTTGTCTCAATCAACACCTTAATTAAATATTTAGTTGAATTTGTTTGATCAATTGGACCACGAAACCTAATAGTTGTAATAATATAATGTTTAGAAAGTTAATAAAATTAGTTTTGCTGGTGATGTTAGATGTCTGGCAGTGAATGAACTTATTTTGAACTGCTCTACATCTATCTTACCAATTCAGTGGATGTCCGTCTTTCTCCGCTATTTTCCATCATATTTCATCATTCTTGCCGAATCTGTATCACGAAAAACGATCACAGAAACAAATTTGAAACTTAAAATGAGAATAATCCGAATAAAACGGATCCACCATTTTCATCTTCACGAACATTCTTCAACAAGATTAAAACTGCCAAGGGGGAAAAATAATAGGCGGGCAGTTTTGGTTGATAAACAAAAGAAGTCGGTCAAACCGAAACGAACAGGAAAGCTTTATAAACACGAGGGTGGCGTGAGATAAAATAAGTGAGTGTCGGCGTTTCTTGTAATGTTTCAGGGGGACACCATTTCCTACTAAACCGTTGATCGTGTACTTTTATGATCATAGTAGAAAGATTAAAAAATTCGCCTCCTCGTTTTATTTCTGACCAATACTCTTAGTAGATTTTAATTTGTGTTCAACTTCCTCGTTCTATATTGCATGGATTTCGTCGAGTTTTTAAGTGATTAACTTTTTGCTGTGCCCCTTGGACACCGATATTATATATAGGTTTTCAACTTCCATAATCATTTGAAAGTCATTCAAATGCCACAAATATCGATTAAAGTTTATTTTTAACAGACACACTACCTGAATGGATAAAGTTTAATGTTTTATCTTGAAATGAACTGACAGAGCAATAATTTTAGCAATAAATAGTTTCAATATTTTTTAAATTCTTTAGTAATGTTTGCATAATCGAAATCTTATAAGAGGATATCCTGGCAAAAACATTCTCGTACTAACACTAGGGTCTGAAAATTAAGGGTTTAACGTGACTTCATTTTTAGGTTATTCTCTGAGATTGCAGAAACTGCCACAAAATGTAACAACCTTCGATATATGAAGAAACCTCTGGATATACGATCCATACAACATAGGGTACCAAGAGGTGCAGCAATGGCTATGACTATGAACTTCATAAAAGAAGGATCGAGTCTATTACTGTAAGTAAAACAAGGTACTAGGGATATGGCAATAAGCGAAACGGCTGCACTGCTTGGAAAAGACCAAACCTGCTTGTGTAACTTTCATTACCTTCGTTTTTTGCGTATGTTAGTTTGTAGTCATCATTTCTCCTTGTTAATGAAATGCAATTTCATAAAGTATGGTCTCCGCCGAGCACAGGCTATTTTCAAAGCAATTAAGCTGAAATTGAGTCGTTAAGAATACTAAAAGGGACACCGGGAAAAAATGTTTAAAGTGATAACCATAAACCAGTAATTTTTAACTTTCCTGATTTTCACCAAAATTTAGATTCAAATCATAGCTCATATATTGATATGATTTGAATTTGAGTATTAGCTAAATTAGTGAAATTACTTTTAGGTTCTGCAAGCTGAACAATCTGTAGTTTTGATTATTTAATAAGTATATAAATTTTGGTTGTGTAGTAATTTCTAGGTTAGAATATGTGAAACTTTTTGACCCACCTTTTTGAATTTTCCCACCTTTTGTTGTATAATCTATTTGATTCTCGGCGACAAATAAAATGTCTACTGAAACTAATTGATTTAAAAAGCAAAATGAGGAAAACTTCACTAAACCACTCTGTAAGAAAATGGCGAGTACAAGAAATAGGAAATAAAACGTCAATAGTGCAATTTGATACACGAAAATGGATGGTAATAATGATATTTCCACGTTATTCTATCCTAACACGAGACCTATCCGTTATGATTGACCACAAAACAAAAAATTACTGACAGTTCGTAATGTGAGATTGAGTAATCTATTAAAATTAATGGATTACGCAAAGATAACTAATAACATGGTGTCATTATAATCATTATAAGATAATTATAATTTCAAAATCCTGTTCCCAGAGCATTCTAATAATAACTTATTATACATAACAAACACGTTTATTAGTTGGGAGATAATCCCGTTATCGCGAATTTTGACGACAAATTCAGTATCCGATAGTGGTGACAAAACGTTATTCGGGAACTAATAAATGCTAAGGTAACTACACTGACTTAGGGCAATCAACAACTTCCGTCACGTCCAGAACGCGCCGGCAACCGAGTGTAAACACCTCCGTTCCTCAAACATTTTCACGTATTTGAAGCTAATTATTTCCATCATATTTTAAGACGGTTCAAAGTATATTTAACTCGTTTCTTTCCCTGTATTGAAACTTTTGCACAGGACTTTTTTTTTGTAAAACTCCATATTCTGTTTAATAAAAATCTGGAAGAGTTTCATTTTATTTTTTTCAAAGTTAATTTGCCTCATTTAAGGCCCGATTCAGAGAAAACAAAACAGGCGAAAGTAGAAAATGTTCACCGACTCGTAGACTATCAACCATAAGGAATTTTTGAAGAGTTTAATCATTTTTGTAACATTTATATAATGTATTTACATATATTTTAGCATTATGAACCAACCTTACAGGTATAATCAGGGCTATGAGTTCAGTTCCCAAAGAAACTTCCTCATTACTATTATGATAACATATTCTTGAAAACTATCAAAATATTAATACCTTGAACTATCAAAACACTTTAGCAAAACTCTGAAACCGTAGTTCCAGGGACATGAAGAAATCTTGAGATATGAGGCGGAAGATACACTAAAAAGGGAGCCTTGGTAAACATATATGCTCAAATCAATTTTCTTGTCTCATGAAAAAATAATTGGAATCTTGAGTAACTAAAGAACATAACGACCAATCCTGTTTGTCACTGAAGATGGTGCATTGCCGAAACGCGTTTGAACTACTAAAAAAACCGCGAATGGAGACAGACCGAGTAAATAACGTTGTGTTGGTTCAACATGAGTTCACAGACCCACAGACCAAAATCCATTCAACCGAACCCGGAAAACCAACCCACTGGGAGAAAGTGGAAATCTTAATGGGAATGGCATATAACGAATAACTTAAAATGCAATTTAAAAATTGGGGTAAGATTGGAATATCGATAAGGGAGAGAGAACGAAGGTCATATCTTATGTCGGTGTAATGCTGGGAAAGACTGTAGCGCATAGAAAAGCCATTATTGAGAAAAGTACACCTTCATATCAAACCTTCAACCTACCCTCTACCACGAATTCTATCAGCCAAGACCAGGCACAATAGACTTATGTTTATGGACGGACGTGCGACTCTAAATGGGAAGAAAAGATTGCATTTCGATAACAACACTGTTTTCTTAAGATGTAGCTAATGAAATTAATTACTGAAAGCTTAATTTAGGTATATATATATATATATATATGCACACATATATTTACTTACAATTTATATGTTGGTACAAGTAGACATGCAAAAAAAAATTTTTTATTTTTCGGCACCGGGGTGACCAAACTCGGGCAGAGGCGAGGATGCTCTTGAAGTCGAGTGAGGCCTTTAAAAGGCCGAAGACGCGCGGGTGGCACTTGAAAGCCGAAGAAGGCCTCGCCAGGGCTTAGCGGGGACGCTGGTGAGGAGTGGTACCCGACGGGAGCGGACAAGGGGGCCTCGGGCAGAGACTGGTCGGTCTGGACGAGCAAGGCGAGATGGCAAAAGGAACGTGACGGAGTTCTACGCGATTAATTCTTGGATTTTTTTCTTCTTTCGACATCGTGGACTAGAGGGTTCGCGTGTGCGAGGGGAGAACCGCTCTGTTACGACGAGAAGAAAAAGGACGCGTAGGAGGTCTGAACTCTTAAGTGAGACTTGAAGATTGGTTCCTGGACAGGTTTTTTCTTTGTGATTTTGAAGAGGATTGTTTAATTTTTTTTTTGTTTTTGTTTGTTTTACTTGCATTACAGAGGACATTTATTTTACGTCCTTGTTTTTTTTAATTATTATTTCCCCGAGGGTTTCACTGTTCCCCGAGAGGAAGAACATAAAATAAAAACAGTGTGGCGCTCGATCACTTCTCTTTTGGGGACGAAGCGGCTACGGGAAGAGAAAAAAAATCTCCACTGAGAGGTACCCGGTGACCGGGTGATTTGCCAACGGCCCGGCGAGGAACCGTAACAATGTATATAGAAATGTGTAAAAAATTAAATGAAAAAACGATTATATAAATTGATAAGCCTCACTCAAGCATGAGGATTTTTGCAGAATGTTATTATGAGTTTTGATTAAAAGTTGTTGAATTATGAAAGAAGACCAGCTAAAATATGTCACAAACTATTCATTTAAAGACTTCAAAGAGTATTGTTGCGTGATTCAGCTAATTGAAAATAATGCTATATTTTGATTGCAATCGGTGTTTCACAATCTGAAGTTATTTTTGATTCGGTTCACAGCATGGGACCATCTTTCAACAATCAGGATCTTTCAGGCGAGTTAATGACAAAAGACATTAAAGAAAGCCCTTCTAAACAAAAGTAGTGGAAGTGAGCTAATCAAATGAAATGGAGGTGAAGCGAGATAGGAATCAGACATTTCATTTCATCCCTCTACCGTAATTTTCTCCACCACCCTTCTCTTCTTCACACCGACGTCATCTTGGCCCGCTTCCTTAGAAGAAATTACTTATATATCCTCTGCATAAATAGCAGACACAATTCAGTAACCCTTTAAATAGATATTAGAGATAAATGAACCTGTCCGCTCCCAACCAATCCTTACTTTTGACATATCCTTTTCATTTATATGCATTAACCCGCACACCATTTACAAGCAATTTATAATAAAACGCATTTTTCTTTACAAAAACAGTTTTAATATTCTTGTCTTTTATTTAATTTGAAAAACATTCCCTGTTACTATATATACAGTACGTTATCGCTTTTACATTTACTAGTTGTTGCTTGGTAAATAATTGTACCCAAATGGTAAAATTAAAATTGCTTTCAGTATATAGCAAACTATTAGTTATTTTTTCATTTGATAATATAACTTTTACCTTACTTACAAGTTTAAATACCTGTAACTAGTGTGTGAACTACTACAATACATAGCGTTTAGCCTTAGTTTCTCAAAGTTTTTATACCAACATGTAGACAATTTATACACACTAGATTTCCATTCATCCGATACTTGTCCGGATGTTGTGTGAATTTGTGATTTTATTTGTATAGTGTCATAAAAACGGGACAAACGCATACGAAAGTGAACACTTAATTGTATATCCAGTAAAATTTAAAGTAACAGGTAATTAATAAAGGTTTTTAGTTGAGATAAAAAAAAGTCAATTTTTCGGATTCGTACCCATGATCTTCCACGATCTACCACTTGAGCTATCGTGACCTCGTCCACTAGAATCTAGAACATTAACTTCCCTTTTCAACCCAATCTTTGGAATTTTCCCTCTTTTTTGCGACTGAATGTAATAGAATAATTTTTATTAGTTTTATTTTTGTTTAAGTCCGGACACGCCCTTCTCGAAAAAATGTATACGTAATAAAAATATACTAAATAAAAATGTACTTATTAAAAAAAACCTTTCCATTAGAAGCCAACGTACGAACATCCAAAGAAAACAATTTCTACACTTTTGAAATAGTTTAGACCATTTATTTGTTTCATTTTATTTATTTATTAACAAAAACATGCCTCTCTGCTACGAATTAAAGGTTTTATAGCTGAATTATTTATTTAAAGAAAATTAATATACGTATATTGAGATTTACGAAATATGCGTGGAGTTTAGTGATGGGACTATACAACTATACTATACTTGATCGCATCTCACCATGAGCAAATAATTTATAAAAAATATTTTAACAAACGGGCCCGTATCATATGGGTCCGAGTAAACGGTTTTCCACGGTATTTTACACATTCACGCTTTAGTTAAATAATAGATTTTGTTAAGCATAAAATAACTATCGACACACGTTTTATTTGCAGATGCAGTGAAAATAACTGGACAATGTTAATTACGATCAATAAAAAACACATTCGAGAATGGCCACTATCTCATGTTGTTAATTCACTATTAATGTTCAAATCACCAATTTTCGTAGTCCGCTTGCCAATTAATGTATTTTAATTGATTAAGGTTTTTAGTTGACATAAAAAAGTCAATGGCACGAGCGGGATTTTAACCCACCATCTTCGCCCAGATACGCCGCTGCTCTACCACTTGAACTATCGTGACCTCGATCCAATCGGACACTAACTTCCCATCTCAACCCAATCTTTTGAATTTTCTTTCTTTTTTGCCAATTTTCAAATGTCTTGTTGTTACAGCTTCCTTACTGCAGCTGCACGTACGTTGGCGGTAGCTCAGTGGAGAAGGCGGGGACGTGTTTAAGGGAGAGACAAGTGATGGTGGGTGAGGAGGTGAATGTTTATTTACAGGTGTTCTGTTGAGCGCCACGGTATTTTTGTGGAAGGATAAATACCGAAACCAGGGGATAAAAGAAAAAGAAGAGTAGGACGATAGGACGAAGGGAAAGGGGGTAGGTAGCGATAGAGAACTTCTGGTTCTCTTCTTCCTGATAATGCTTCTAACCAGGATGATGGGAGCCAAATAATGAGTCTTCCTGCTTCTATCCAAGTAAATTCATTAACATAGGCAAGATGCCTTAAAGTAATACTTTACTTAGGCCTTAAAACTACGATAAAAAAATGAATCTTAATTACAACTATTCTATTTGCAAGTACAAAACAAATCCTTCTCAAATAAAAGCTATCAAAGGCCAGAACTTATACCTAATGTCACTAGTCCGGGATTATCGGGCCTCGTAAGAAATCGGAGATGTGCCCACGACGAGGTTCACAAGCCACACACACGCATGCACTTTAAAAAAACACAACAACAATATATTCTTTTCGTCGCGGAGACACCTCTTCCTCGGAACGTCTATCCCCAACTGTCCCCTTGTTTTTTTCTCTGCTTTCGTTTTCTTCGTTTTTTTCCAATGCAGGACCCAGTGCCACCCCGATCAGGATCTTACCGGCCGCGGATTGCTTCCTGCTTCTCGCGCGTCTCTTCTCGGCTCATCCCGCCACTATTTAAACTTTATTACTTTTTCCCGAGAAGAAGGAAAAATGTAATATTGTAATCTATTTGATGCTCGGCGAGAAATGAAATGACCACGGAAATCGTTAGTGAAGGTATACATCATTTAAACTTATTAAATTCACTAGTTTTCGTGGTACGCTTGACCAATTAATATCTTTCAATTAAACTTAAAACTATTTAAAACAGTACAACGCCAAATTCTTTTGACAAAATATTTTTCGATATCCTTTAATTGTCGTGTAATATTATTTTAATAATTAGATCATGTTTATTAACATTATTTCATATAACAGGTACTTTTGTTCCATTTGATTTGCTCGTACAAGATCGTACTAATATAACGTCATTTACGTAATGCTCTGGATTTAATTTAACTACTGTTCCTAAGTTGTAAGGTCTATTCAATTACACAGAATGTCTTTTGTAATGAGAATATTTGGTCTAATTAGATAACAGACTTCTCTTCTCCTGTTCAACTCATCAGAGGATTAACTTTTTTGTCCTCGTGTTACACCACCTTCGTGCTAAATACTAGCATCTTAATCAAAATTGACCGTTGCAAGTTTTAAAGGATAGTATTCATTATAAAAATAAAGCAAGATCAGGACGTTACATTACCTTAATGTAAAAAAGAAATTATCCCATCATTACAACAAATAAAAGTGGAAAAACTTTCCAAAGGGTTTTAAATTAAAAATTTATCAATTTACAAGACCCATTGTAAAACATTTACAGCTTTTGAGAATTTAAAGATCAAAAATCGATTAAGCATACTTTAATCGAACGGCATTCAAAATTCTACAAGCAGCTTACAACTGCGAATAAGTAGCTATAAACATTTATTAAATTAACTATTTTTGAAAACTCAGTTCAGTTTGAGCAATTATAAATACTTGCTTAACATGTAGTTTCGAAAAAAAAACTCAATTTGGATCAATAATTTGGTCTGTTTTCTATATGTTTTATATTACAATAAATACAGAAGATTTTACTGGTATTGACAGAATTTATTTCCAAAGCTAGTTCCATTAATACACACATAAGCATGCTGCTTTTAAAAATTTGATTTTTTTTACAGTTTTTTAAAAAGTTTTTACCTACTTTTCCAGTTTTTCAAAAAGTTTCTCCACAAGGTTAAAAAAGTTTTGATCGATGTGTGAGAAGGATAAAGACCTATAGAATTTTAATGGTGTAGATATAAAAGAAAAGATAGCAGGAGGGTGGCGCAACGTTTTAATAGAATTTTTCATTTCTCTCACTATTTTCTTAGTTTAAACTTTAAGAAACCATATTATATTATACATCGTTGGAAAGAGTAGAATTTTTTCCGATTAGCTAATCCTACTTTGGTCTCTCTAAACAATTGGTATCAGAACATATTTTAATCTGGGTGCAAGCTGAAACGACCTGACGGCAAGAGTGTATTATTTTTTACTGAATATTGAGAAACTATTTTTAACCAAATAGAATAAAATCATTCAAAAATTACTAAAATTCGCAAATTTTTAGTGCCAAAGCAGGACACTAACTTTTTCATTTCTACCAAAATCTTACAAGATTAATTAATTGAAAGAAATAATTTGGTGAATAGACCACTAAATATAGTGGATTTAATAAGTAAAACGAAGTCTAACGTCATTAACAACTCCCTGTAGCCTCTTCATATGTCACCGAGAATTGAATCCTGGTTAAATGACATTCGAAAAATGGAAAAAACGTTTTGTGAACCTTTAAATAAGTTACTTCTTTCAATTAATTATTCTTTCTATGTAAAGTCTTGGTTGAGATAAAAAAGTCAGTATCTCGAGCGGGATTCGAACCCACGACCTTCGGCTAAATACGTCTATCACCTTGAGCTGTAGTGACTTACATTCTCACGGACATCAACTCTCCAACTAGCCCAATCTGGAAGAATATGTAGCTTTCAAAATTCTTTCTTTTTGACGGACCTAGAGTTACTCGTAAGACTTTCTACATAATATATTTCTGTAGTGTTTTTTAGTAAAAAAGTTGCAGCCATTGCTTGGGCAGGAATAGTGGCAGTTCTTCTGTCATATGGGCGGTTAGGCCATAAAATATTTGAGTCACTGATAGTTGGTAACCGCGTCTTACTGAACTGGTCATGCAAAATGAAATACGCACTCCAAGAAACCAACGTTTTTCTCTGGGACTAATCATCGATGATTCCCCAACTATTTATAGAACGCTTAGAGAAGTATTTATTGACGATTGTTCAATTAGTATACCGACATTCGACAAAGTTTCCAGTCATAAAAAAGAGGCAGATGTTTATGGAGCATGATTAAAAGACAGTTATAAAATAACTTTTAGCATTTGAAATTGTCCATGAATATACGAGCTCGTGGAGATTCGATTGAAATCTCAGACTGAGTAGCTATCGGAAATATCATAAAAATGTTTTAAATAACTAAAGATACTTTATGCGATAATTTAATTACTTTTATCCATTATATTTGTCGGAGGAAGAAAAGAGTAATAGAAATGACGATGTGAAAAAATTTGGCGATGATTTGGCAATGAAACGACACCAGAGAAAAATGTTAGGTGTGTTTCATAGATTATACTGAATCACCAGCTGGTGACAAAGTCTGCAATGAAATGGTAAATTTACATTATTCATTTAATATTTACAATCAATAGCTCCTTCGGGTTTACCTATGCATAACTGCACTTAAAAGCAGAATGTACAGTCAGGTCATTGAGAACTTTGAACCTGGGAGACGGTTGGTGGGACATGTTTGATAGTAAGAAAATTTGATAGGACGATACGGCTACACATGGAAATATTAATGGAAATATAAAAAGGGAGATGTTGTGTAGATCCCTCGAATATATTATATACACTGGATGATACTAAAATGCCCTTTGTTTTACAACGGTTGCAATTCCTAGTTCGTCTTGCATTTGCTTGAATATAAATAAGTACTAAAAATGACAAAATTTTGAGACTATAGGTTTGACTATAAATACAAAAACACAATATTTAAACATGGAGAATTATGTGTAGCCCTGTCGAAGTGTACGACAAAGATGGACATCAACACAGAATGCAAATTAAAATAAAAATGCATAGAAAATATTGTTTTCGACTAAGTGTTTGCGTAGTGTACAAGTTATTTTTAGTAGCGAGCTTTTCAGCAATTCAAATGGTTCATGAATATGCGTGCGGGTGGAGATTTTATGGAAATCTCGGACTGGTTATTACATATCGGGAAAATACCATAAAAAGCTTATTTATTTGAAGTTGTTCTTTACTATTTCAAAAAAAAATGATAATCTAAAACTAACGGTGACTCCGCCTCGCCAATCCACTGCCGCCCGAGGACATCTCCTAGCTTTTTTGTATGGGGATGATTAGGCAATTGGAGGACAAAAAGGGACAGCAAACTGCCAGGCGTTGGCGAGCGCGAGTGAAGTGAGGAGGGCGCCAAGTTCCTTAGTATTATTTATTGTTTTATTGTTAAAAGATTAGAGCTTTTGAGACAACTCGAAAAATTATTTCAAATCGGGGGAACGATCCTCGATCATCACACATCTCGATGTTGGTAGCACAGAGCAAACAAAAAAATCCAGTCACATGCTTCCAGGATGTGTATAAAGACACCGTTTACACGTATATATACTTTGATTACAATAGTTCAAAGGAGTTTCTGTCTAGTAACGCAGTACAGTCTAGGACTGGTTACGTCACAATAATATCATCATCACATCAAATTATTTGTCTCTTGAGGAAAATATTTGTCCTAAAACTAAAAAAAAAAGTCGTCAAGACGATATTTTTCTATTTGGCAGATGACTGTGCTGATACTAGCCTTGTGTTGCTTAAAATATTTAATGGGAAAAATCTCTACTCTAGGCATATTTTTCAAAATTTCTATCATTTTTTAATTTCACATTGGCTCATATTTATTGAAGTTAAACTCATTTAAGAAGCATTAGAACTTTTGCCTGGCGTTTTTGATTGAAATGTGAGATTAGATTTATTACAAGCAGTTTTGCTAGACGTGGTAAAAGTTTTGATAAATTAAATACAAACCTAGTATTGATCAGCCTTCATTTTCGTTAAAAGGGAACACTTGAAAATAAGACATCAGATTGCGTCCGAGTTCTCCCTCATTCAAGGGGTAGTAACTGTTAATAAATTTATTCCCAACTACTTTTTTTTCCACCCCTTTATAATACGTGACAAATTTTGACCCTCATTATTGGTATAATTTAAAGAGGGTTACTAGATGGTTTTTTCCCCTTTTATAACTTTCGAACCGGTAATTACCTCCCGATAAATCTATTGGAATGGAAGCCAGGATTGGCTCAGGCGTTGAAAAAAATGTAGGGTTGTTAACGCCGTCTGTTGGGGGGGGGAGGATTGTTCAATTAGGCGTAGATTCGGGGCAATTAGCAAGCTCCTCGACGGTTTCCATGTTTCAATGTTGACTGCCATAAGAGGCTCCGCCAAGCACAAGTACTCTTTTCCACTACATACTTATACTGCTAGTTTTTGTTCAAGCCGTGCCACTCGACAGCGTATTCACCTAATACCCTCACAAGGGTGTGTTCAATGCCGGAGCTCTCGTCTTTTCCATTCGACCAGACTACCGTACAGCCCTCTCTCCTTACCAGTTTTTTTCCCCTCGTACTCGATAGCAAAAGCTCTTGTTAACTTACCTGAAACAAAAAGCCGTGAACCATTATTTACTTTTGAGTGTAAGATAAAATTATTATACATATATACTACATGTCAAAATGTAAAGTTTCGGTTTCAACTCAATTTCTATAAAATATATAATGTTAAGCCACCATTTACTTGTAAAGTCTTATTAACGTGCGGCGAATGGTGTTTAGTGACCGTTAGTCAATGATTCGGGGATCGTGAAGTGCAGTCTGGTGTGACGTAGGTTTTAGAAAAAACATTTTCTTTATCGTGCCAACGTTTCGATCTTTATTGAAATCATCTTCAGGGCCTGGGAATTATAAACATTGCATAAGTTTTGAAAATAGCGTTGTATAAATTTATATTTATTTATAAATTATTTAAAAAAAACATTACCTAGATACGCTGCTCTACCAGTTGGGAAGTGAAAATTGGCAAACAGGAAAATTCAAAAGGTGGGGTTGAGATAGGAAGTTGATGTCTGAGTTAATCGAGATCACGATAGCTCAAGTGGTAGAGCAGCGGCGTATCTAGCCGAAGATCGTGACTTCGAATCCAGCTCGCGCCATTGACTTTTTTATCTCAATCAAAACCTCGCGCAAAAAGTTTGATTAATTGAAACGTATTAACCTTAATTAATTGTAATGTATTAATCGGTCAAGCGGAGCACGAAATAAGTGATTTGTTTATATATTTGAATTAGAGAATAAAAATATTCTATATTACCTAAGACCAAAACGAACTATTGCTTTTATCGTAATGCCAATAACAATTCAAACGTTGATGTTTGGTGTTTTTTACGAAAAACTCAAACATTGAATCAAAATAATGTTTTAATAAAAAGGGTATTCAAGGTATAAAGTAATAATACTAACGTACAAACGAAAACAAATCCGATTTCCTCCGAGACCATGAAACACGGTAATATGTTTAAAATGGATTAAAGAAATATACGATTAAATATGGTTTACCTGAATAAAAACCAAACATATACAGAGAAAATCCAGTATTTGTAATATACATATTTTTACCTCTCTACCACACGTCAGAAGAGAGAGAGAGAGAGAGAGAGAGAGAGAGAGAGAGAGAGAGAGAG
>CM077099.1:6003691-6049466 GCA_039619505.1 Cimex hemipterus | reverse complement strand
GAACAGTTGTTTTGGGGTTTTCTTCCACCACTGATCGCAGAACATCATCATTAAGAGAGGAAGGCCTTCCACGACCTTCTTCATCTTCAAGGCTGAAATCTCCCTCCCGAAATTTTTTAAACCACCTTTGCACAGTGCACTCATTAACACAACCCTCGCCCCAGACTTGGTTAATGTTTCTAGCCGTTTGGGCTCCGCTTCGGCCGAGTTTAAACTCGTAAAAGAAAATCGTACGAAATTCTCGCTTTGACATTATAAGGATGACTGAATTATTTCCAAGTAGCGGAATGCTACAGAGGTAAACAAACAATATCATTTGGAAGAGGATTAATAAGTGTTGACATTCATACAAATGAGTAATCCTGTAAACGTAAACAGAATATTTTATATAGATTTTTTTTAATGAAAACTTAAAATCCTGCATTATTTTCCGGACAACCCAATAATTAATATAGCATAACACGTTGTGTGGATTATTTCTTACGGTTTTTTGTTTTCGTTCGGCCAGTATATATGCCTTAATCCTCAAATTCTTGTAATATATCATCCTCGTCAAAACTAGGTCATTGACTATGGGCATGTTCCGGCCACACAGTCCACCCGGTATGAATTTGTGTCCAGACATTTTATCTTTGTATAATAACTTGGTCTAGCCATTATTTGTGGCACTGGAAAACATAAATTAATAGATGAAGAATCTTTTTAAGTGTATTTGATAATGTATTTCTTACTGAATGTGAGAAGAAAATATTAAAATTTTATATCAATTTCTGTAATAGTATAACAATTACGTTTTGTATATTAAATGGAGAACAAATTTGTATTCGTGGTAGTTTTTTTCTATATAAATCTTAATGAGAGTCGGAACAAATCAAAATCCAGATAAATTAGACGATTCTGTGTTTGCGGAGCACTAGATTTTCATTTATAACAAAAAAGCACATTAGCTTTGAATTGGCTTGGGGCCAGGAAAGGTTTAGGCCCTGGAGCGGCTAATGAATACTCGAAGGTGGGTGGCATTGCCCCGATGGGTTCAAGTGGCCTTTGTGGAATCACTTGAACTCCCCTTGGCCGGGCTGGATTTCTCCTCTACTAAATATACGCAGTTCCTGTCCGTTGCTAACAGAATAAGAGACAAAAGCCCTGTGGACAGGGGAGGACGTCTTCCGAAAATCCGGCCATCCCACCCGTCCGAGAAACTTTAGCCGAGACTTTACTCTCAAATAGTCTTATACACACTAACTCTTTCTTGAAACTTTTCCTCCAGGATAAATCTGGAAGTTAATGTAAATTTACGACAGATTTTCTGACCTCTAAAAGTGGTGATGATTGGCGTTTTTTCTCTCAATTCAAGTCTTTCAGAATACAAATCTGGCATTATTTTCACTTTGTACATATTTTAAATATTTTTGATTTTTTGGTCATCGAGTAACAATACAAATAGTACAACTTCAATTTTTAAACAAAAAGCTCTTAACGGTTTGAATTGTAAAAATAAAAATCACGTGTTCGGATTTATGGAGAATGGAATCTTTCAAGAAACACCTTATAGTCTGCTCGACGTCTTTCTGCATTCTCGGTATGATAGTCATTATTTTACAATTCTCCTCTCGACGATGAGGGTTGGAAAATCCCGTTCGAGAGAAACAAGACGGGGTTTTTTTATATCCGGCTGCATTCCATTATGTCGAAATGTCCCCAAGATCCATCCCTCAATTAGATCTGAGGACGTGACACGGGTCAACTAGGGGGCAGAACCCATCCAATAACCTGTCGATGGTTAGTGGTTACGTGCCATCGCAAGTCTAGACTAGCAGTACAGATGCAATATCAATCAGGCATTCGTCATTAACCTGTTTTACATGCACAGGGCGGATGGAAGGTATATTCTTTAAGAACGAGTCCTGACAAAACTTGAAAACATTGGTGAAAACTAACAATTTCTAGGGTTATATTTTATTTATTGGAGCATACAGAAAGAATTTGGAAATTTTAACTATCATATTTTTTATGACCTATTTAATTTCATATTTGTTCAAACAACTTTAGTTACATAAAATAAAAATGATTAGTATTGCATTTTTCATATAATAAAAGAGTTTAACATCAATAACAATTTGATTTTTACTTTTACTTAAAACCTTGATTTTTCTTTAATTTTTTGGCTTTGTTAGGGGGTTTGATAGACTATATTCAACGAAATTAATTTTACTAATCATACCATTTCTAGGGCTTTCTAGAAAGATTTGTAAAAACATTTGTAAAAAAATACAGAAACAAGTCAGACTTTAAAAAAAGTATAAAACTATTTCTACACCTGTTAGATGTTTGTTACCGAACGATTTTTCTTTTGTACGTGGTAGAATATTTTTTACCGTTAAGTAGCCTCTAAATTTATTAGTAACACAAGTTTATTTCAATTGAAAAAAGAGTCGATCTGTAGGAAAATAGGTAGATGAACTATTTAAAAAGTGCACTGAATATTCACCTTAAATCAGAAAATAATCAGTAATGAATTGTATTTTCCAATATGCTGTAAGAAAAGGTTCTTTTAAAAAAGTATGCAAAGCATGACTAAATGCAGTAAGATTACAGACGAATTTCACGGATAGTTTTGTATAAGATTCACGCTTATTCCCTTTCGGCGTCATGGGAAAATCGTGAAGTAATTGCCTAATTCAGCCTGAATAAGGGCGATTATAAAATCGACGACATACTGGCTTATCTATAGACTCAATTAAGTTTTATTACTATTCAAGTATTCTTAATAAGACACAATTGCTTATTGTAAATGCTGAAATGAAAAATCTCAATATGATTTTGTTCTTTCCAGAACTATTTATAAAACCCTAGAAAGTACTGACTTTAAAAATAGAAATTCTGATTTTATTTTTATCCGTCCTCCCTTCACTGTAATTACGAAAATGATATAAAGGCCGACTACAGATATAACAAAATTAATAAAAATTTGATGAAGATACTTCTGTGTGAAATAGGTTCCTCCAGCCATTAAATAATAATTGAAAGCGGAACGATCCTCATTAATAAACGATGCAATATGAAAACCAATTTTGAAATTGAAGTTTTAAACGCTTAAGCTTACGAAAATTTAAGTCCTGAAGGATCTATGTTGTCAATATCGTCTAATGTATTTTACTTTTTAGAGCTATTTTTTCGTATGTTGTATTTTGTTAGAAAAGCGTTAAACACCATGCTTCAAAAATCAAACGGGTATACATAAATCGTGAGAAGGGAAAACAAAATAGTTATTAAATATTTTCCCCAAAATAAATAGCCTGCCTGAGAATTAAAAAACAATTTAATAGAAGAACCGCTCCTGAATTGGGCTATTTAACAGCAGAAATTTTCATAAATCTTTCCTACAAAAGTAATTTACCCAGCAATAAGACTTAGGTGTGTCCGTAATATCTGGAATATTAAATCCATTATATTCCGTTGTCCGATTGACCAAATAACTGCTTTCAATTAATTAAACTGTAGTTGAGATAAAAAACAATCAGTGTCAAGAGCAGGATTCGAACCCACGACCCTCGGCTTGTTACGCCGTTTCTCTACCACTTCAGCTATTGTGACTTCGATCCTCTCGGACACCAACTCCCCAACTCAACATACCTTTCGAATTTTCCTTCCTTTCTGCCGTTTTCCGAAGGTCATGTAATCAGTATTCGATTCTCGGCGACAAATGTAATTGTCATGGAGAGCTGTAGGAAAATTTACTTGTTAAATCCATTATGTTTCGCGGTCAGATCAACCAAATAATTTCTTTCAGTTAATTAATTAATATTTTTGTAAAGTAATGGTTGAAATGAAAGAAATATGGAATATTGTTGAAACACTCATACGGACAGTCAGTTCTTCCATTAATTTCAAAATTAAATATAGTTCAAAAATAGTGTTAAAAAGTCTGAAACCTAACATGAAAAAAGGAAACCTTATACCAAACCACCAGTTTAGATTTAGATCCAAAATCAAATACACCGATAGAAAATCCTCGTTATTTGGAAGAAATTTTTGGAAGATATATATGTCCAGCTTTATTCCTAACCCCCCCCCCCCCACGAGTCTCTGTCAAGGTATGGCACGAAGGGTTAATAATAAAGATAAAAAATTTATAGACAGAATTTATAGAACTTTAATACTTTTACCATTCAGAAAGTTTGTTCGCATTTCTCGGCAATCGTAGACTTCCTGTATACAGGTGACATACCACAGATGAAACCATCTCCACATTCCTCTGATACACCTGTCTCGTAAATGGTAAAGATTGTAGACATCAAAATTATAAATGCACAGCATTAACTTAGATACTTGGGAGATCAAATTAACGATCTCTCCGTATGTGATAACTTCTTATGCAGAAAATTAGCAGACAAATCAATCGTTTTTAACGGTAACATAGTACCGATCAAAATGCAATAAGAGATTCAGGCATGATGCTCGGATAATAAACATAACTGGAAAGAACACATAAAAAAATACCGACAAATTTATTGGTTGCTGAAAAGTAATTACCTACATTCTAAAATGCTTTTTATACTTCCATTATGAATCGAATTACGAATAAATACAAAGTCATATTAAAAATGTTCTTAGCTTCTTTGGTTTCTTAAAAATTTTGCTTTGTAACATGCCAGTTGTGACCAATACTTTTTAGTGGGTTTACGCGTTTCTTTTTGACTGAGTCCTATTCTACTCTACTAGGAAGTCGTTCCACTAAGAATGAACCATTGCCTTGATACGTTGTGCTCCTTTTTGGTAGGAAACTTACAGAAGGGTGTTCCAGGAACATAGGTGTCGTCGACTTCCCATATTTATGCTTCGTATCTATTTGAAATGCGCTTTCCTTTAAGGTTCCGGCAGTCTCGGGATCGAATGACATTAGCCCTGAATTATTTCCAAAATTAATAGTCCTTCTTTTTTCAAAAAAATACCGGAATTCTCGAGGCTGATATTGTATTTGCTGTTGAAATCCCCTGAGATATTTGGATGAAATCTGATTAATTTTTTATAAAGCACTAACGAAACATATATTTGAGAATTTCACAAAAATGCTAAATTTAATAACTATATTTTAAATCAAAGCTTTCGTCCATTTATATATTAAATATGGGCGTAGCAACAAGAATAAATCAAGGATTATTGATTTATCTAAATCGATGCTTGTTGGGTGGAAACATTATCTAGCCTTTATCTATTGCTTCCTGAAAACGAAACTCGGAAAGAGTTGTTGCTAACAAAAATTTATTTAATTTACACCTGAAATTATGCACAGTTTTATATTCATATTGTTTACAAAAACTATCTATGACGTACAAAATCAACATTTACTTGTTGTTTTTTTTGGGACGAACTTTAAAAACCTACATAGTAGGAAATTATCTATAGATTGAATCTCGTTTTTCTTGTATTTTGTGATAAATAACATTTTCTTATTTTTTTTAATGAATAAAAATAAAAGCAATTGTATCAATGGATTTTTGTTGAGGTGTTTTTCATTTGGAATGGCCACAGAGAAGAAGATTGGATCGGACTTCATATCCCTGACTCAATCAATTTTTGCTTAGTTTGACATGCCGATCGGCTGGGTGGATGGTGATATTTTTTTATTAATTAACCATCTCTGGTTTTTAAGACGTTAATCAGTTTCGTGGAATTTAATCAAGTCGGTCATAGTATGACATCAACTACCGGCTATCTACGGTCCTTTAACGTGGCAAAACAGTTCTAAAAATACCGTCAATTTTCCTCACGTCTCTTATCCTTTTCAAAGCCCGAGTTGGTGGTGGATCCAAAGTTTTTCACCTCGTACTGACTTCAGAGATGCCGTGAAACTTTCCGACCAATTACATTCAATGTTGTCCCTAGCAGTCTGGCGTTGGTTGGCTTCAACCAGGAGCCTTAATTGCTTATCTTCAACACTCTTTTTGAGCCTTCCATGTCCCTAGTTCAGTTATTAAATTAAATCTTAATTTTCTTAAGAAATAATTACAAAATTGATATATACGGTTGGATTAATTGTGATGACAGTTGGCAATATAGGCGTAGCGTGCTCATTGGAATGTTTTTAATACGAATTACTTCATTTATTTGTAGTATTCGGGGCCGCGGTAGCCGAGTGGTCGCTGGTTCGATTCCCGCCGTCGCCTCTGGCCATTTTTTCACGATACCCTCCACCCAAAAAACGAATAATGCAATAAATATATACAGTAGTCGGGCTAGATATGCATAGTTCATGAGGCCATTTCAAAAAAAAAATTGTAGTTTTCATAATTCATTTCTTGGTAGAAAACTAATGATAATCTATTACAAATGTATGAATTAAACACTACTTTTGTGCGTTTACATATTTTCCTTGTATTCATTTATTTTCAATAAGTTTACCTTAATTATATTAAGGTCAGAGCACCGGACGTTATATTTCAAACAATAAAACGGGGAACACACTTCCCCGATGCAACGCTATGCGACGCTACCCGACATAAATCCAAATTCCAATTTTCCATAAGGTTGTATTACACCCGTGCACTTTGCTAACCAAGTCTACGCTCTGAGATCCCACTGTCTAGTTTTTCGTCGAGTCGCATCGAGTACAGTCGAAGACAAAAACAGGATACTCATACTTTTATTCAAACTACATGTATTATTGCTTATTATTATTATTTTAATATAAACCAACTTAACTGCGTTCAAAAATTCACTAGTTTTTATTTAAAAACTAAAAAAAAATTAATTTTAGTTAGTGGTTTGGTAGAAAATGGATCAAGACACCGGAATACAATTTTTTATACAACGATTTGAAGAAATAATTCATTATTTCATGGTTTTGCTCATACAATTACACTATTTATGTCGATAAGCGTTAGAACAGGACTCTCATATTTGTTGTAGATTATTTCAAACTAAGTATATGTAATTTTTCAGTGTAGTTAATTACAACATTTCTATTTTAATAAAAACCAAATTAAACGAGACCAAAACGTTTTTATAAAAATTATTTAATTATGATGCTTAGGGAAAAATATCAAAACACCGAAATAACTATTCAAAACAATTAAATTTAACAGGAAATTTATTACTTGGTTTTGCTCATAATGATTATTACTCTGGCTCATACCCTAATGGGTTATTACGTTTTTAATTAGATCACCCACTGCATACACTTATATGTGCACAAAATTGGAATATTCGTTAAATAAAAACATTTATATTGAAAAATAATAGTAATAAAAAGAGAAGAAAAGTGACGGACATCAAAAAGGTTTTTCTTCAAATTTTTAACATTTATAGTTTTACCTGTCAATAAATGTTATAATAGTGTGTAGAATTTAGTGATAGTTGATTAATGATTCTTTAGAGTTTGTGATTCTGCATATCACTATCTGTAAATAATTATTAAAATAATACATATTATTAATGAAAAATAGATCTTTTGGATATAGAATGAAAATAAAAAGGCAATCTGAAATACCATTATATCTCAATGTTTGGAATATCAATGTTTCATGGGAAAGTAAACCTCTTTGAATGAAAGAAGGCATAAAGAAGATTCTTCATATTCTCCTGTGAGAGACCGGGGCGCGGAAAAGGACAAGGGATCTTGTAAAGCAGTGTGTTTCAATAAGGCCAGTTGATAAAGTGCCGTACTGCCGAGGGGCGAGGAACATGGGGATCTAGCGTGACCTAGGCCGTTTACTGATAAGAACCTCGCAATCCTCCGACACTCCGTTATCTACATCTGCTATCTTAATGCAACGTCTAACCGACACACGAACAAACTTTCGGTTTCATTTAAACGTCTCGCCTCGTCCGGGCCGAAAAATGCCTATCTGGCCCAGCAAGAGGTTCAGAAGCAAATTACCTTAAATAGTGCAGGTCTTTACGACTCCAGTTTTCAAAGCCAGTTTACTTTGAGTTGGCCCGATTAGCATAAGTCGACCCCTCGACGAAGAAAACCAACCCTTCCCTTTTATGGTGTGATTTTTGTTTTCTCTGAGCAAACACGACAGTTTCTTTATTTCGGTATAATTGGACCATTCTATACGGCTCAATATCTCATTGATAAATTCATAAAGGTATTTTTAAAATATTACTTCTTCCGTCTTTTCATCATAAACAATCTACCAAAGCGCACAAAGTTCCTTATTACAATTTATGTACAATTAAATAATACATAACAGTCCAAATATAACAGTTTAATTAATTGTGTCACTAAAGACCAGAGTACATGTTTCAAAACATCAGGATCATAAATATTCTTCTCTGCATAATATAGATCTTTTATATTTATTTTTTTCAGTATGATATTAATTATTGGAACGAAAATATTTACTAGCGAGAATGGTGGGGCCACAACCTCGATCTATGAGGAATATCGAGTTTCCGAAATGAATGGACGAGACTTTTGGTATGCCTATTGGCTAGAATTAAAAGAGTAAATGACAAGCAGTTCTCAAGGAGTTCAATATAGTAGACTAGAGGTGGATGTAGCGACGTAAAGGAAATGTGAAGGGAGTATAGTAGGTGAATGTATTATTAGCGTGAATTCTTTTCTAGATACTCTGAGGGATATCGATTAACACGAAAAGCTGCTATGTAAAAACTTACGATTAATGAAACTGATGGAAGTGTACTCCAATTTATGTGCCTATCCAAATTGTATCTACAGCTTTGAATAATCCTTTTTGCCCAATGTTAACGCAAGTAAATCCTCCCAACTACATGAAATCATAAAATTAAGAAACAAAACATTCAGACGAATTTATACAAAACCTCCTCACCCACAAAAAGCGATTGCCGTGGAAAGTTTTATCTAGCGGCATTGACAGTGGTGGTTACGCAATTCTAAATTAAATGTCAACATTATAGCATTATTGTAGTACTGCTAATGTACATTTTCTCCATGCTTGTTTTTAATTGACATATATTTCTTTTCTCAGTGTAACTGATTACGGAAGAGAAGAAAAACGTAATTTAATAATGTAGACATAAATAAATTAATATTATATAAATATCTCAACACGGCACAATACTGACGCATCTACACAGAAAACAGACAGGCACCAACAACTATGAGCCCTGAAGATGATTTCAATAAAGATCGAAACGTAGGCAAAACAAAGAAATTGTTAACCTACGTCACACCAGACTGCATCTCACGATCACCAAATAATTATATAGATTGCTAAGAATAAAAGTTCACACTTATATTTAAAACCACAATTTGTAGTTTAAATTACAACCAATTCGTAATGAAGAAGGACCGACAGCAAACTATTCTAGAAGACAAAACTCAATTATCAAAGAACAAAATCGTTCCACGCCCAAAATAATGTATTTACTATAAGTTTTTAAGATAGAAAAAAAATTATGAAATTGTGGAATTTGGTGGCCCGTGAGTAGATGATGACCCACGTCAGGTACACCCATTAAATTAAAGAATTATAATATTTTTTTGTTGAAAAATGTTTTTTTATGTTTTAGAGGTATACATTTATAACATAATTTCACGCCTTGTGTACTCAAGTTTGGCCGTTTTTCATGTTTTTCATTAGAATAACATTAATTTCATTATAAAAATATGTTTATAAAATGTTTCAAAGAGAACATGCACTTAGAAAAGGTTAGATTTAAAACGAACTGTTTAATCATTAATAAGGTTCTATCCTTATCGTTTTGGACTTTTACAAAATCAAGTTTGTAGAAAGACATTAGAAAAAACTTGTTTAGAAAACTCGCCCTGCCAGTTTGCAAAAGTTGATCTTTTTTGTGCAGAGGGTTTGAAAGCTTTTGACATCGGTATAAGAAAATAACTATTTCTTAGCTGTTTTGACTTTGCCATTAAGAGTGTTTTCTTACAAACTAACGGTTGAAGTAGCAAGGAATATTCCGATTGTATGTGATCCCAAACAAATAGTTTTCAAATACTTTAAACGCGTCCAAAAAATCTACGCAACATTGTAAAATCACAAGGTAAAAAAAGTAATTTATACAATACTCTTTGTAACATTTTTTATACAATAACAATGACTTGAACAGCAACCCAATTTAATAATATTGTCAGGGGACATCGGTGGCAGCGATGGTTAAGACGTTGATTCGGCGTTCACTCATCAAGTACAGTAAGGTAAAGGTCCTGGGTTCGAAACCGGCGGACTTGCATTGGAACCCGATGGACGTACAAATATGCATTTTTTCAAAAATCCCAGCACCCGGTGGGTTGGCACGGTTTAGCCAAATAATAATTATTATAATAATTGTATTGTTCGTCCCGGTAAACCGAATATAAGCCGTTGTTTATCTTACATAATTCTGAATATTTAAAGAATCATTTACCTGTAAGAAAATACGGATAATTGGCCTAAGCAGGATGGCAAATAGAAAATCGGACTCCATGAATATTCAGGCAGATCATTGACAAAACATCCATAACCACTAATCACAGTTGTGTCACGGAGTGCTCGACTCAATCACTCTCCACTTCCACAGTAATTATTCCGGAACCGACTACTCTCATTGATATTCCGTTCGCTTAGGTTTTGTACCGCAACTACAGATGAGGTTACCTTGTTTTTACCCAAGCCAATCTGGGTTGAAGTTTTAATTAAAATTTATAAAAGTACTGCGACGGTGAAATATTAATTCGGAAGTGGTAAAATAAAACAATAGTTCTCTCTCTCTCTCTCTCTCTCTCTCTCTCTCTCTTACTCATTTGGAGTCCCTTTCAGTCTTTGTCTTCCTCGATCATTCATTCAACAGCGATCTTTAATTAATTAATTTTTCGCTAATACAATAGCCTCAGATTGGATTAAACATTGCAGAAAACAGATTGTGTTATTTTGAAAAGATGGGACAATATTAAACCTCATGTTGTATTGGAAATTTTTCTTTCGTTTTTTTCTTCTGAGCAACATATCACCTCATTCGGCAATTCAGATTAAAAATAATTGATGATGCGTAATTTTGAAAAAAAATGGGTAACATTAATCACACGTGAAAAGCCTTCGTTCAAAGCATAAAATGAAATGATCGAATTAACTGCCCATTTAACATATTAATTATTAACAAATTTTTATCACCTTCAAATGAATACTGGTCAAAGTTAACGCCTTGTCACATATCGGTAATTGAAAAATCAAAATTATAATTATATATTAAAAAACACAATCACAGTCAACTTCGAAATAAAATATTTGTTTCCTTCATCAAGATTTCCAGCAATGTATTTCTCACTCACCAAGACTTCAAGGCAATAATTGTGAAAGGTCAGCAAACATGGTCTATTCAAAAGTTTGAAAAGTACAGTTTGGGGACAATATAATTGTTAAAATATTGAGAATATCTGTGAGATATCGACCTGGGAATTACATCAGAAAACAAAAATATCGCTGATATTTGTTAGTATAAAAGTTTTCCCATTAATTCACCCGAATCGCAACTCTTGAAAGTCATAAAATATAAAAAAGCACCAGATTCAAGATTTTTCCGTCTCGTCGCAAAGTTATATATTAATATTCAATAAAAACTGAACGTTGAAAAATATTACAAAAACATTTGTCTTAAAATTATTGTTATATATAAAAACACAATCAGAGTTAGCTTCAAAAGAAAATACTTAGCTACTTCGTGGAGCTTTCCAGGAATATATCCCTCAATCAGCAAGACTTCGCTTTAATAATAATTTGTTAGATTTAGTAGTCCTATTGACCAAATATCATTTTTTAATTAAGTAACATTTGAATCGCTGATTGCAGAAAGGACATGAGTCATCAATTCCCAGAAATTGGTTTTTGCACGCTAATTTAAATTATTACTGAAATAAATATCAGTTTCGGTTGGTTCATGTAGAATAACATTGAACTATATAATAACAAACAGAAAATCCATAAATTAATCTTATTATACTTGAAATTTGAAATTAGAGAAGTTTTTTTGGTCTCCCGAAAAATTTACAAATTGTGACCCATGCCCTTTCTGCAATCAGTGATTCATTTATGTAAGATATTGCTTGAGATGAAATAATAAAAAATAATATATTTAATAATAATTAAGAAAGGATAGCAAACAAGTTCCATTCAAAAGTTTGTAACGAACAGTTTTGAACAATAAAATTTAATACTAGATCAAATTTGAACACGGTATTCTATTATAAAGCAAAAATATAATTAGTTTTTTTAAATATAAAACGTGACCCATTAAAGACAGCTGAATTAGAAAATTCTCTTGAAAGTCACAAAATATAAAACAGCATCGGACTCAAGATTTTTCAATTTCATCGCAAAGTGATATATTATTATTAAATAAAAATTGAAAGTTGAAAAAAAAATTTACAATGACAGTCCTATAATTTAGTCTTATGTTCATTTATCAACAATATCATTGCATGTCGATTGACAGTAACAAAATTTGAACTCCCTGTCTATTTGTTTTTGGCGGCTCTATTCAATTGGTCGAGCTTTTGTTTGCATTTGATGAACATAATATGTGTATTGGCATAAAGAGTTCATTAGTAGTAAGGTATTCTATTCCAGTCTAGCCTGATCGATATTTTATACACGGACGTTCATTTTGTTTTTACAATGATTGGAAAAGTCGCTGCTTTCATCTCTTCAACGTATAAAGTCGGACTTGCAAATTATTGAGACGGTTAAAAGCTGTAACTCTATGCAAATAAGTACTGCATACTCCTAAGATACTACATTATTTTCCATTGAAAGTTTGAGTAGGAAACCTTCGCTTTTGTGTTAAGTTTTTTTTTTCTTTCAGAGACAAATATTTTTTAAACAATAAAAAAACTAATATTTTAAAAATTCTTCAAATATTGTAAGTACAGTGTACATGTTTAACTATATTTACAAATTTACAAGTTACACGAGAAAACTTAATAATGAAGAATACACTTTGAACACATCATATTCAGTTTGAGTTTTAAAAAACCAAACATATACTACAAAAATCGTAGTTGTTTTTTATTTCAAACCTTTTATATTTTTATTGGTATATTAAAACCAACAAGTTTAATTTTGTTGTCGACCAAATTATCAGAAATCATTGTATCATTATTATTGGTATATCCATTAGAGTTGGTTGTCCGATTGACCTAATAACTTCTTTTAATTAATTAATCTGTCTTTTACTCATCTTGTCCTTCTAACATACAATTTTTTTTATATAAGGTATTGGTTGATATAAAAAGTCAGTGGCAAGAGCGGGATTCGAACCCACGACCTTCGGCTAAACACGCCACTGTTGTAGCACTTGAGCTATTGTTACTTAGATCCACTCGGATCCACGAACTCACAATTTCAACCAACAATATTTTGAATTTTCCCTTTTTTTCCATTTTTCACATGTCGAGTAATAAGCATTCGATTCTCGGTGACCAATAAAATGGCCACGACAAGCTTGAGACAAGGTATACTTCATTTTTGCTTATTAAAACCAGTAGAGTTCCTGGTCCGATTGACCTTTTTGTTGAGATTAAAAGGTCAGTAATAGGCGAGTTTCGAACCTACGACCTTCGGCTAAATATGCCGCTGCTCTACCACTTATCATTTCTATAATTATCAGAAAAATCGCTATATATCACAAATTGACGAGTTTCAGTAAAAATGATCAAATTATGATACTTTCAAGGAAAATTGACTAGAACACCGAAAATCATTTAGTGATGAATTTAAATTTAACCAACAATTTTTATAATTTTGTTCTTAATAATGAAGATTTATTTCTCTACTTCGTGGAAGGCTTTAAGTCTTCTGTGCATCGAGCAAAAGGAAAATGCTCAAATTAATTTTTTCATGAAAGGAAACAAGTTAAAAAGATGAACACACGACGAGTTGGCTCTGGAAAGGATTAAATTTAATTGATTTCCTTTATTTTTAATTTTAAAGTGTAAAAGGATTAATAACACTCTTGTCGAGGCCCAAAGAGCCTTTATTTTTGCAAGCGATAACGCCGGTGTCTTCGGCCTTTGCCCAGGAGTCCTCTCGCTTGCCTGGGTCAGCACAAGACGCAAGATGCATCTTCTACCAATCGGTTAACCGAACGTAAAATCGATTTTCTCTTGGCTCTCGACATCGATTTCTTCCATTCACCACCGTGTCGTCACATCACCGACCTCACGGACGTCAACTGTACCGTCATCCGGCTCTACAGGCACCTTCGTCGACGTGAAACCCAGGAGCAACCTTCAGGTCAACACCGCCGTTTATTTGGAGAAGCGAGTTTTCAACCCACAAAGTACTTTTTCATTTCGTCTTTTATTTTATTTTAATTTTTTCGTAAAACCCTGGCCAGTAGATTTGAATATCAATTATTTTGTTTATTTGGATTAATAAGAAATTTCTTTTTTTAAACCTTTTTTTTGTATAAATAATTTGCAAATATTCAGTTCTTTTTCAAAGTACTATCAATCACCCTTTTGTTTTCCCCAAATCCCTCTTAAATATAATAAATATTTGCCACCTATTTAAAAGGAAAAAAAACAACAGTACAACAAAATTTAATTGTATCGCTTGAAACGGGTACGGAGGTTTGTGGGTCAATTAAGATCCGCCCTTCCTCCCCCAACAACTCTTAAAAAGCAAACAACAGGTTTTTAACGTTGTATTTACAGTTTAAATCAATTATTAAACCTTTATAGCTAGTAATTATTGAAAACACCAAAATATATATTAGTTAGTTGTAAATTTTTAAAAACAGCAAAGAGCAATCGAGTAACAACAAGTTGTATGTTTTTATCCGTATATTATTAAAGTTAACATTAATATAAGAACTATGGTTACATAACTTCTTGGACAATAATAAAATTTAACGTTAATAACACATATCACATCTAATCTCCTTTAACTGAACAGATTACACGAAGGGATAAGATCCTTTCACAGTATAGGAAGCCCTATCCTGGTGGGGAGGTACGATCAAGTCAAAGGGAAAGGACAGCTTCTAAGTACCGAGTAGAAAAAGTTTGGTGTGACATTCGAACAAAAACTGTGGTACTTAAATATTACGGTCAAACGAACGAACTATTTTGTTTGTTTAATATTTAAAGAAAACTCTGTTCCTTTTAAACTATTGACATTCAAATCATACTTTCGTTTTTAGTCATAATATGTAGATTAACCTACTTTGTTTCAAATGATAAGTATTTCAATCTTTTATATTTGTATTTAGGGTAATTGTGGTTTTATCTATTATAATTAAAACATAACAAATGTGAATGTGTGGGGTATTTATGCATGCATAATAAAATTATATGATTATTCTGTCGGTGTGTGTCGATAAGGTAGATTACATTTAAAGCAATTTACATATAGCCTACAGTAGCTCGTAGTTGGTAATCACAGATAATTTACAGGGTGACATTTTGGATTAGTTGGAGCTATCCATATTTCAGCTTGCAAGTATTTCCCTAAAAAGGGGCACCATGATTGATTACCAGTTGAATGTACAGAGTGTCGCGTGAACAAGCGTCAATTCAAATCAATTTGGACTAAAACGTCTCTATTGTCGTAAGGACAAACCACTGCAGAAAAATATAACATTTACAAAAATATCAGATATTAGAAAACGATGCCAGACTTGTAATATGAAAGAAAGTAGAAATTAGATAGATTGATGTTTTATTGTCATTCCTCTATTTGTTCTATTTTTATTATACGAATTTATTGTTTATAAAGTAATACGGTAGTTGTAATATAAAGCACAGAAGATTGAGGAGGGAACGGGTGTTTGTCCTAAAGCATTCAGAAAAGCATAAAACCTGCTGGATAAGTTCAAAAATTTAAGGAAATATTTGTTAACCGAAAATGTTATAAATACATTACATCCTACATGCATTTGTAAAATTTAAAAATGTTTATAAATCCCAGGCCCTAAAGATGATCGCCAGCAAGATAGAAACGTACGCACGGTGAAGAAAATGTTTTTCTATACCGATGTCAAACCAGACCGCATCTCACGACCTCCAAATAATTTTTAAAATAACTCACCAATGTGGTTCAGTAAAAATGGAACACTATTTTATGCCATACAACGGTGCAGTTCGATTAGTAAAATAAATTATAAATGTTGATCAGTGTATTACAATCATTCAATCGTCCTTGCGTAACAAGCCCTTCGACAAACGGACAGTAATTTAGGTGTTGACAATTAGGGATCATTTGTTTTACCGCCGGTTGTGTTAACAATGTCGGCTAATTGGTTGTTTTAGATTACAATTCGAATTATCCTTTTGTTTTCAAAGTGCTTGTTGTTAAATTGAAATGTTATAACATTTAAACTTGTTTGATTGGTCAACTTAAGAATACGGAAAGCGGTCCAATTTATGCCATTGTTAGTGTTACTTTGTACTTAAAATCGAAAAGTTGCCGCCAATGGGGCCCACTGGAGAAATTGCTCCGGTTTACTAGGCGGAACTTCTTTTCTGATGTAACTTTTAACCTCTATTATAAACTTTTCTCAATTTTACGTTTATTTGCATAGTATATTTCATGAAGTATTTCGTTTATTTTCTTAAATTTATCAATTGTAATTTAATTCATTAGTTTGTTATAATAAAATTTTAATCAGTTTCGAAAAAGAAATGTGACAAGACTCGTTTTTTGATGATGCACACGGTCTTAATCGTAGCTGAATTAAACCTCTTTCTTGTTTAATAAACTGAAGGAGACATAAATTAACTCTTCTTCTTCGCGAGAAACGGCTTCCATCTTCCGCGATACAATGCGCATCCATTGCATAATCTTGACTTCTTGAATAATTCATTGCGCTTAGAAACTTTGCGATTGGCCGGATGTTATGCTTCCTTTCATCCATTTACTGATATTATTACAGTTAAAATACAAGAGACTTAGCAGTTTTGAATTTCAATGGGGTTCATTGTTAATAATTACATAGTAGGGAAAAATTTAAGCTCAAAGTGTTAACACCATTTTGTAAATTTGTTGACAGCAATACAATACACCATACTTATACTATTGCCAGTTAGAATAAAAACACTCAAGAGATTTGAAATTAACAATATAAAAAACTGAACTGAAAAAAAAATTTAAATGACTTTGAATGTCAAGTTGTTGTAGAAAACACACTTCCGTATAACATGCCTAAAGCTACGGCTTTGTTTTGCTGGAAGTCTTTGATTTCGGTTGATTAAACAAGGTCGGGAAGTTTTTTCCTCCCAACTTCATAAACTGTACTAACCTTTAAGCACAAAGTTGAGAGGCAAACGGCTTTGCCATTGAACAAGCCTTAAGTGCTAAACATTTCCGAAGTTCAAATAAAACGCATAGCAATAACTCTTTTCCAAATATTGGTTCTTTAATAAACAGTACACTCCAATTAATGCCTTTAAGTAATTGCTTATCGCAAAGAAACACTTTACTTCTTAAAATATTAGTAAACACTTACTATTTTTTATATAATAATTAATTTTATATAATAATAATAATAATTTATATATAATATACACCTACTTTACTGCAATATCAAATGAACTATATATATTAAATATTTACAAGTAACGAAAGCACTGTTCTGACTATGCATATTGTAGTAAATCAAGACTGAAAGAAGAACTATTAGAATGTGTATGCGTGCGCGCGCGCGCGTGAACGAGCCTTGCCCAATTAACCTTTCAACCTGACAATTGTTATTTTTACATTAGTGTATTGTTCTGGAAAATTAGACAAATCAGATGGTATTTTTCAGGCTACGAACGAGAAAATATATTCTGTTTTTTATTATTTATTTATTAATTTTTATTTTCTGCAAAGCAAATATATTTTAACGTACTTCGTTAAGGAACAGAATAATTACTCAATTATACTAAGGAAACACACCAAGGACTTCACTTCGAAAATCGCACGTCTTTTCACTAAGTGTAAGATAATCTTCCAAGTGTTATTTTTTGATTTTGTAATTTTTTATCCAGGAAAATTGTAAACGTCAGTTGCGTTTTTAATTGCGAGAAAAAAATTATTAAATTTTTCTATTGAATAATTTAGAGTATAGTAACCCTACTGGCCCTGTACTATGTTTCTTAATTTATCAATACTTTGATTCAAGTTTTTTAAACTAGATACATACGATCGCGTTAAGAATCACTTTTCTACCTACACATTTTCTGAGGTTTTGTACTTTAAAAAAAAATTCCTCAATTAGTCTTAGGACATAATTCTCAATACAAACAATTTTAATTAGCTACCACTTATACAGAACAATTTGACCCGTAGCGCAAATAGCACAGAATTGTAATAATAATAGCTCCGCTGTAATTAATCAATACATCGCGCGATAATGTATAATACCACTTCACCAAGCATTATGTTACTTAATTGCTAATTCTCCGGTGGTATTAGGATTAGTAGTTAAAGAAGTGGAACTTTCGTTTTGAGTTGAAAGCCTTGGAGGAAGCCTCCTTGAAAACCGTTGACCTCTTCTTCACAATAAATCGACAAATTTTACGGTCGTCTGTAAATTGAATTTCATTTCGGATAAAAATCTCAATGTATTAAATTTCTCAAAAGGGTTTTGCTAGTCCTTGGCAGAACGATTACAGAAGAATATCGGCGTGCCTGATGAAAAATAAAATCTGGTCGGAATTTTATAGCATCGGGGTTTCGTCGGCACAATTGGGCTCCCGGCGAGACTGTCAAAAGTTGGCGTTCGAACTACTTTCTCTTTCGGAAGACATGCCGATTTTACGACAAACTAAATTGAAGCTTACGCGCCAGGCACAATAACTTTAGCAGTTCACTATTTGATCTGTTGACCTATTTCAACCTGAAATTTTATAGATATTCAATTGGTACACGAATAATCATAAATATTGAAATATATTTTTGTGCAAAACGAGATGAATTTTGAGCAATTTCTTTCGACAATGAGCCAATTGTATCATGTAGTTATTTGAGGAGTGCGAACTTTCACTTTCAAAAATATTTTTATAATATATTTCGGGATGAATGTCATTTTCTTATACTACTATGGGATGTAAATTATAGGTGTATTTAAGAATTAGGTAGAAACTCCTAAACTTTAAGAAGAAACTGATTTTTTTGTCTTTACCATCTTTTGTTTTGTTCAGATGGAGACAGACTCATCCATCTTCAACTGTTACATATTTTAATAGTGCCTATTGTAAGAATTTAAAAAAAATTCGAGTGTAAATAATCAACCGTAAAGCCCTTCATGATTTCAGCGGACGAGGACGGATAAATTGTTTAATATCACCCAGAATAGGCCATACACGTTTGACTCACAGTTACAAGCTTTTGAATAGAAATCAGAAAATAATCACTTGATGTTATCTAGAGTGAGAAGAATATAAGTTTAGGGTTAAAACTTTCATGTCTTTGGGGATGAAGTTTCCTAGCTTTGACTTAAAGCCTAACGTTGGTGCTAAGACCATGTGAAAACATTTTATGAGTAATTCCATGAGTCAGAAAAGAGGTTTGGAAAATATCATCTTGTGGTGAACGTTAACGTGAAATAACATTATCTTTTAATCAACCAACATGCAAGTGTAATGTTGTAAGATAGGAAAATACTGTTGTTAAACCAGAATAAAGCGACCGTATAGTTCATTGGATCCAAGTTAGTAAATAAGAAATTTATTAATACCAGACTATCAAGCAATAGTGAAAAATTTCTAAAAATTAAAATACAAAAAAGTGTCCAGATTTATGTTTCCCTTTATGTTTGGCACCAACACAAGTCCCCCTTTGACACATTGCGCTGTTACGGTTGTGATGAATAGGACACCCTGCAGAGTGGCGGAGAAAGATTTGCTAAGGAAATGGGACCCCCCTTGATCGAGAGCCTTTTCACAACATATATAAATACAATAAGTAGATTTGTGTTGAACTGGGTCCAAGGGGAAAATGTCTCCGTTTTTTATCTTTGTGAAAATCAAGTGGAGCCCTTTTCCCCTTCCTGTCAGTCTGAAATTGGATAAAATTAATAAAAACATTATTTTCTTATGTTTATAGAAGGATTCAGCATCCTTGCAGTACTCACACAGAAAATTGCATCTGACAGAACTTCCTGACATTAACAATAAATAGTGTTTTTCGTGTAGATACATTTTTTATTTTGTGGTTTTTTATGTGTGTGTGTGTGTGTGTGTGTGTGTGTGTGTGTGTGTGTGTGTGCGCGTGTGCGAGAGAGAGAGAGAGAGAGAGAGAGAGAGGGAGAGTGAGGGGGGCGACGGAGAGTGAGTTAGAAAGATATAGAGTGATGAAATAAAAACAATTGCGATATTTGATTATAAGGTAAAAAGTGAGAGGAAATATGAAGTTGTGCAACGGTATACAATAGCAACTCATAACCAAGTCAAATTATTAATTAAATTAATTATATATAGGTTTAAATGTAAATTTCGTGCATTTGTTAAATACAGGATTGCATAATAAAAGAATCAAATACGGTTCTTTCATGAAATAATATACAATAACGTATCATAAATTTATAAGTCAGAATCGAGTACGACTTTCAAATATTTGTTATCTTCTTGTGGCGTTTGTATTGAAATATCGAACGTCATTTTTCGATAGCTTTCATTCTGTAAATTGTCTTAAGGGAGGCGGGCAAAAGGGGACGATCTCCCTCTCCTGTTTTATCCTAATAAGTTTGTTTGGTCAATGTTTGACCTGTTCTCGACCTCTGTCAACAAAACTCTCTGCTTTTTCCTACGCCCTGCTGTCCCCCCACTTCGGCCTAGTCTTGTGTCAATATCCACACATCAAACCGTTCCAGAACACAAGTTGCCCGCTGTTTTATCAATTAAACTTCGTATTACACCGTTTTTCAGTCGTTCTGAAGAAAACCTAGTCATAAAAACGAAAAACGTTTCATAAATAAATAAATAAATAAATAAATATATATATATATATATATATATATATATATATATATTCCAAAAAACGAGTTTTGTACGCAATAAGGCATCAATTATATAATTGATAAAATATATAATATACATTGATATAATAATATAATAATTGATAATATATATAATTGATAAAAATATTAGCATGTACTATTAAATAAAAATGTTTTTCTTTAAGAAATAACCAGAAATAATTGTTTAAATTTTATTTGAATTTTTTTACCTTCAAATTAGCATATTTTATATTATTGTCATATAAAGGCCTTTGTAAGGTGGTTAGAAACACGTTCATTTATAATAAATGAAGAAATGCGCAAAAAAGATTAATTTATTTAAAACAACAGTTGCTGAGTTCAGTTGGAACGATAAAAAATGAGGTAGTGTACAAAAATCTTTTGCCATTTTGTCATTTTTACCGACGTTTCGAACTTCATTTCGGTCATGTTCAGGGCAACCACGCTTTATGAATAAAGGTCGGAACGCAAACAAAAAAACGAAAAGGTGTTTTTTCTAAATTACCACATTTTTGACCGCTCATCACGAATCCAACAATTATTCAACAACCGGTCACTACAAAGAAACACATCTATTTACAGCATTTCTTTCGTCACTTTGATAAATTCCAATATCAATTAAATTAATCATGAAGAAAGAAAAAAAAGAGAACAAAAATTAAAATAATTAGATTATTAAATACAGTGCTTAATAAACGAAAAATGTACATAATAAAATGTTTCGTATTGGATACGGTGAGAGAGAAAGGAAGAATTTTGGAGTAAGGTGAAGCAAGGAAGGGAGGTAGAGAGCGAGAGGCAGATACAAAAGCAGAGACAGAGAAAGAGTGAGTGTCAGAAAGAGCGGGTGAGCGTGAGAGAGTGTGAGAGAGAAAGAGTGACAAAGTGAGGAGATAGAAAAACAAAAATAGGTAGATTGTTTGGTAGTGGATGGATGGAGAAACTGAGATGGAGATAGAGAGAAGGAGTGATGATGAGAGGGTGTGAGATGATGTGTGTGTGTGTGAGAGAGAGAGAGAGCGATGAAAATCGTATGTTTTGACACGGTCAGGATCATAAGGGAACGTGAATAGATGGGGCAAAAGACAAAACGTCGGAATTGTTTCTATACTAAATACACTCAAGTAGAAGGAGGTGGGGCATTCCTGTAAAGTCAGAATGCAAGAGAGGAATAAAGATCACAGAAGGGACTATGTTCAAAGAAGGTTTACTCACCTACATACCTACACACAGAAACACACACGCACACACAAATGCGCGCATATATACATTATATGTATAAAGAAAGATGTAAAGTCGGATAAAATGTAACGGGAAGGCAAAAACGGAAATAGGTGTCCACGGCGCTAAACGTGGGAGAGTAATATTTGAGTTCGGCTCAAGCCAAATCATTGGTGCATGAAACACCCATCCCCTATTGTCGGCAATCGATATTCATAGTCCATAGAAGCGGCCGTCTTACATGCCAATAAGGTGGAATCGGTTCTCTGTCTGTTCGAGCTTTTATTTGACGTAGTCTCAATTCTTCAGACAGGGGGAGAAAAACTGGAGCGCCAATATTTGTGGACGAGCAATAATACGGAGTTATCCCCGGGGAAAGGTGTGCCGTGAAGAGGCGGATTCGGGTCGACATGCGCCACTTGAGGTCTACAGTAAGACAATAAGAGAGAAGCTGGCGATGACAGCCGGAATGGGGAACCGATGTCACCGCCCCAATCCGGACAATTAGGACGGGGAGGGACAACATATTGGACACATCACTTCGATCACCTGGCCCGGATCCAATCCTCCGGCTTTGTCATGGTTTGAAGGGGGAAAATCGTTTAAAGCTCACGGACAAATAATTCAGTTTATTAAATAAATTCCCTAAATTAATCAAAAGCCTGAATTCTGGCACTATTCGGATGTATAGAATTATTTCGTTAGCATTGCCCACCGTTTTAACAAATAAAACTATTGGCACGAATTAATTATAATAAATCACAATTATAACAAGAACGTGCTACACCAAAGAAATTATTAATAGATAAGTAAAGTAACTTACTTACCTTACTTTAATTGTTTTTCCAACCGATTTACTTAATTATATTATTTTGATATTTTCGGTCGAGATCCGTGTTACTATCATGCCTGCATTTCTAGTACGTTTATAACTCAGAAAACATCTCTAGCTCAATAAATTCTCCATGAGACGTATCATGTTGGGATTTTTCAGTAGAGATTTAAAATCGGAATTATATTTTGTACTATGTATGTAAGCCAATGGTCTTTATTGAACGTTTCATGTGAGAATTTATTTCTTCTTTTTTTTCAGTGCTTAATTTAACTCTGTTAAATTAAATGCTTTGTAAAAGGCTCAAAAATTTTCAGGGGTAAACGCCATCATGCACCAAATAAAATTTTTACATTTATAAACATGCTGAAATTCAAAGAATATCCCATTCGTCAAGTTATTTGTGAATTAGTGGTATAAAATAAAAAAATAAATTTTAAATACAGACTGGTAAAATATCTCAATTTTAACTTTAACCTTCCATCATATTTATATTAATATTTTAGTCAACATGAATATTTTGCAAAACTACTTTATTTCCTGCACGTTTCTATATAAATGGGTTTAAATTAGGTGATAAAAACAATCTTTACGAACGTAAATATTGGAAAAAATTTCGTTCCTTGGTTGATGAAAAACTTTCTGTCCCAATTAACTTAAAAACACCAGGAATATTACAAAACGCAGTTGATCTATTTACAAAAACAATACAAAATGCAGCGTGGGGAACCTTATTGCCTCACACACAAAAACAAAATTTTCCAAATTATCCTTTCTACATAAGGCAATGATATCCGAAAAAAGAAGGGCTAGAAACCTTTCGCAACGTACTAGATCAACCATTGACAAATAAAATTTCAACAAAGTTTTGAATACATTGAAAAAAGAAATTAACCAATTTAACCAACAATCATACGAAACACATTTAAAAAGCTTGTCAACAGAGGATGGGAGCCCGTACTAAACGAATCCTGCGTCATAACGTTGTCTCAACTCTTCGCAGGAACGATGCTGACTTGGATCGTATCCGTTAAAGAAACGTCCAAAACATTTGCGAAACATCTCTCCGAGGTTTTCAAACCTCACAACATAATGAATACTGAACACGATATATTTATATCTGATTCACTTGTGACACCTATGCCCCTAGGCCTGCCACCTAAACCAATAATTCCAAAACAAGTATCACAAGAAATACGACAGCTTCCTACAAAAAAACCACCTGGTCATGATTTGATAACAGCTGAAGTTCTTCAAGAACTTCCCAAAAAAGCATTCGCCTTTCTGACTTCTTTATTTAACGCAATTTTGAGGACTACATACTTCCCCATACATTGGAAACTTTCTTATATTAAAATTTAAAGCTCTATAAAAATTTAAGATCCGCATCATCTTATCGTCCTATTAGTTTGTTACCCGTTCCTTCTAAATTATTCGAAAAATTAATTTACAAAAGAATTATCTCTATTGCTACTCCAAACATTTTACCAGACCATCAATTTGGCTTTTTATAAAAAAAAATATACAGAAAAAATTCAAATGGTCTCAAATCTCTAGGAAATTTGTAGTAACGAAATAGCTTTAATTGAATGAAGAACAAGAAACAACGCCGTTAAAGTTTTGACACAAGAAATTTTCTCTGTAATGGTGTCAGCATGTTGCCTCTCCCTGTGTATAACCCATTGCGCCATAATTTTGTTCTGAAAAAGTCCTGAAATGACACTAATTATATTATCATACTGTTTGAAAATGTTCGATTTTGGTGCTAACTGAATGCCGTGATGCCGAAGCGTCTTGCTAAAGCAAGAAAATACAAGCGACATGCTCCTCCCTATATCCCCGATGGAATACATAGTCAAATAATAGTTTATGTATATCAACACATTTTACTATTATTAGCCACTATAAAATAATACACCGTTTGTACGAAATAGCATCTGTTGAAAGGAGAAAACAAAATAGCGCCACTAGCGTTTGAGACAACCAAAATTCACTATGATGTCAGCATGTAGCTTACCCTGCTTATAACCCTGACCACGCTGAAATTTAATGTTTTATTCTTTCCCCCTACAGTCATATTACTTTGTATTATTATAGATGTCAATAGAATTGGCCTATTGCCTTGATCTTTTATATCCCTGACCTTGCTGAATTTGACTTTACATAAGGTTACGATCAACAGCTTATTTATTAAAAAAGAATATAGAAAAATGCGAAAATCTAAAATATTTGAAAGGGAAGCTGAGATATCATCAAATATTGATATTACTGCTAAGGTAAAACGAAAATTTGTCAAAAGCACGTCGCAATAGCCGAGGAATATTTTCTCTAAAATATGCAGTGTCACTTTTAGATGGACCGGCTGAATTTCTCTTGAGCCAAAGACTCCATACAAAAAACACTGTATAATAAATATTGAATATTTTTTAAAGAAGAATTTTTTCTTTTTTGGAGAAAAATTATACAAGATACTTCAGTCCCAGTTCAACTTAAAAATTTCAAATACTACCTTATAGATTCATAGGCTGAAAACAATGCTGTAATTGGATTTTAAATTTGTCCTTTGCCGCAGTTCTTCAACTGAAATTGCCGAGGAGGCCATCAAATCGGACTATATCTACCTATCCTGGAAGTAACGATACGAATAACGTGTGAACTGCAAAACTTGTGCGCGTGGTATCTAAGCTGGAGAATCATTCTTTGCCATTGTTGCATATGAATTAGTAAAAACTTCCTCATAAGATTGTGGAACTTGGCACCATTTAAATTATTTTCGAAGAAATAAGGCATTTCGGAGAAGTAGCACACCAAACGTTGATAATGTTAACCTCACGATGTTAACAAGGGTGCAAAATCCTCAAATTTCTTCTGCCCACGTTCGAAAATTTCAACGGCTTAGTATGTACGTAAATATTCAGCTCCTCGTCGAAATTACGCACCCGCTTTCTTTTTTCAAACTTGTTTTTCTTGTTTTTTTTTTTTACCAATTTAAAATCCGATTGCACCATCGTATTCAGCGTAAACAAATCTTTAAAATGATGTGTCAAGATTTATAAAGTCGTATTTGAAATTATGAAGTTGAACTCGGCCTGAGGTCCCTGTATAATTTTTCTTCACAAACAAAGATAAAATTTAGAATTAGAAAAAATTGAACCATTGGTCATTGATACTAAGAAATTGAGCTGGGTCATCTAAAATGGACACCCTGTATATTAAACTATTTGTAGACTTTCCCATTGTCATTATGGAGATCTATTTTCAAAGTGGTCCTTAAAGTTTAGTATACTATCTGGAAGTTCATTAATTAAAAACCACTCAGCTTAACTCAGTCCGAATGTGCACCGTTATACTCTCTATAAAAGTTTTAATAATAAAAGTAAAATATTATTAAGTAGAAAAGAGGCATTGCTGAAAATTTAGCTATGTACAAGTTGGTAGTGGTGCCTTTAGAGAAAGGGCCGTTATTAACTATAACCATCTAAGCCATTTCCTTGCCGAGTTTATATCCCTGCCCTTAAGTATACCCGGGCATAAACTGTTATCACAAGACCTCTAATAAAGTGCTCTCAAAAGGCGAAAGCGCACGTGTCACGGATACTCCTCCGCCGGTCCGGTATTATGTAGGCTCCGGCGATTCGTTAATACTTGGGACACGCAGCAGTTGCAACTGGACCGTTTTTCCGTGCGAACGACTTTCGTGAGTGGGCCAGGCTTAATAAATCAATCAGTTGACACGCGGGGCTCTATTCGTATGAAATACCGTAGATATTAATCAGACCGCCTTTTAAAAGTAACAACTATAAATTGTTAAATTGCAAAATTTTTATGACAGCCTTCCCTTCAAAATTGGTTCGAGTGCTGGATAGTTTTGACAGATTGCAATTATCGTCGTTTAATTGCAAATTTATCACCTTCTTGACAAGCCGAAGTTTAGCAAATGCCACCTTCCTGCTAAAACGCTCGGGTTGTCAATCTTCTCAATGGGCTAAAAACTATTTAATTGATAAACTTAATTCTGGCTCCATATAAAAACAAGTAGGAATAAGACTTAATATGAGAATTATCGCTTGAGCTCGCCACCGAATCTTTTGGCCCCTGTTTAGATCTTTGAAAATGACTGTGATATCCGGGTGCTAAACGTACCGTTAGAGTGTGTGTATTTATTAGCATGAAAGTGTAAAGAGGAATATTCAGTATCCCATAGACCGTAACATGATGTACTTGGTTTGAGGAGTGATGAGGAAAATTGGGCAACCCTTCGATCCAAAACGATCTTATTTGTGTAGGTGCTACGTAAAAGTATGTAATAATATTGATTCCAACATAAACAACAATGATCTAAATGAAATTTTTTAGAGTAATGTAGACTTACAATTATATAGTTTACCTGTGTGAATGTTGATTTGTTAATATGAAAACAGTACTGAAATGTGAGTGAGAATTTAAGTAAGTTTTAGATAAAAAAGAAGACTGGTCGAGATAGCGGACGCCTCGTTCGGTGCGTGAACAACCATCTCATCTCTCCTCTACACCCAGGGGAGCCATAACCCAATAAATGTGGAACTACGTTGACAATGAGTGGTACAGTGTGGACAAGGCTGGGGGTGCACCTGAAAAGTGAACCTCCTGTCCTCGGCCATTTCCCTTTTTCAATCAAGGTCTTTCGGCATACTTCCTTCAGACCTTTCCCAACCCTTGGATGAAAGGGGGTTATCCAGGCATAATATAATGGTGTAGTCTTGGGAGCGTGGCAACTTCTCTAAAGCACAAGCTATTCGTGTCGAGGCACATGAGGATTAGGGACCAGATCTGTCTGCATTGACGGGGGGTTCCTTTTACTACGGGGTAGCACAAAATGTTTCAAATCCAACCCTGCTACATGGGAATGGACTCTTAGTGGCTTAGTGACGACCCAGCTGAGGTTAATCTTAACGGCATCTGGTGCTCCTCTGCTCGGAAAGGACAAGCAAAGAGTGATCCGTCTCGGCCTCTCGGGGCCAATATTTGCGGCTGGTAACCACCATCCAGTCGCGCATGAACGTGCGTCTTTTCTCATCATGTCGAATGAAAACGTCTGGTGGGCCAAAAGGACATTAAAGATCCTCATGTCATTTTAAGGGCTCAGAGTAAAGCCCCGGATTCTAATTTCAGTGGACGGAAGAGTGACGCTGAATAAAAGCGTAAGTGCGTGTGAGCCGTAAGTAACTTTAAGTGCCTAATTATTTTCTTTAGTTTAGTTAAAATAATTGAAAATGAATTTCTAAATTTTTATTGACCCATACTTCTCGCACGGGTCTCTGTTTCCACTTATATTCCCAAAGAAACGGCGGCTCCGAAGAGAGCATTTAAAGCCCTTCCATTTCATATTATATAAAGCTGACATTTCTGTTTTCCCTAACAATATATTATAAGCACCTTTGCTGGCATAGCTCTTCTAACATAAAATCTTGATCCTTTCCTGCCAACCAAATCAGAATTAATCGCCTAAAAGACAACAAGTTTAACCAAATTCACATACGTCACACTTCCTTTGTAAATGACCTTGTCTTGTCATTAATGTCTCATTAATATATCATTATCTTATATGTACTTATTCCAAATAATAGTGGTACTTGTAAAATTCTCAAAAACTACAGAAAACACTAGCAGTTGCAAAAAAGGCTTAACAGGTTTTACAGCTTCATTAATTTGCCATTGCTGCTATACCATTCTATAGCATTTGGCCTAAATTATTGGGTTGTCCGGAAAATAATGCAGGATTTTGGTATTAAACAAAAAAAAAGAAACTAGTTACTTTAAAGCAATGTTCTTTAATCAAAATAATTTCCCATACTCTCAATACATTTCTCCCAACGTGTTGGTAACTTATTAATTCCGTCTGAGTAGAATTCAGAATTTTTAGAATTGATAAAGTCAATAAATGCATTTTCCAGTTCCGTTTGATTTTTGAATATTATGTGTTGTAAGTAGTGGTCCAGGTGTTTAAAAAAATGGTAGTCAGTAGGCGAGAGGTCCGGAGAGTAGGGTGGGTGAGGCAAAGTTTCATAGCCAAGCTCCAATAATTTTTGTGACGTTACACGTGACACATGTGGTCGAGCGTTGTCATGCAACAAAATGGGCCCTTTCCGATTGACCAAAGAGGGCTTCATTACTGCCAATTTCTGATGCATGGTATTAATTTGGTTACAGTATGATTCAGCATTGATGGTTTCGCCAGGATTTAAGAAGCTGTAGTGTATTAAACCAAATGAAGCCCACCATACCGTAACCATTACCTTTTTTTGATGAGTTGAGGTGGTCAGCGACGGTCGTTTTACTGACTTTGAGTTGCTCTGCAAGTTCTTGAACAGTTGTTTTGGGGTTTTCTTCCACCACTGATCGCAGAACATCATCATTAAGAGAGGAAGGCCTTCCACGACCTTCTTCATCTTCAAGGCTGAAATCTCCCTCCCGAAATTTTTTAAACCACCTTTGCACAGTGCACTCATTAACACAACCCTCGCCCCAGACTTGGTTAATGTTTCTAGCCGTTTGGGCTCCGCTTCGGCCGAGTTTAAACTCGTAAAAGAAAATCGTACGAAATTCTCGCTTTGACATTATAAGGATGACTGAATTATTTCCAAGTAGCGGAATGCTACAGAGGTAAACAAACAATATCATTTGGAAGAGGATTAATAAGTGTTGACATTCATACAAATGAATAATCCTGTAAACGTAAACAGAATATTTTATATAGATTTTTTTTAATGAAAACTTAAAATCCTGCATTATTTTCCGGACAACCCAATATTACACAATTATTTGACAAGAAGGTACTAGTTAATGATTATTCTGAAATGAAGGAGATGCGGTCTAGTGGGACTTAAATTTTATAAAAGAATTTTTTTGTCGTGCCAACGTTCTTTATCGAGTTCATTTTCATGGCTCAAAGTGTTCGTTTCCTCCGTAATTGTGTCATTCTTGTTGAAAGTGCCCAAATGTTTTTCTAAAACCTACGCCACACCAGACTCCATCTCCCGATTTCCGAATAATCATCGACTAACGGACACTAATCACTTGGACAGTACCAATTTATAATAATTCATCGGGTAAATTTTAGAGATGAAATATTATAAATAATTGTACATAAAACTTAAGAATCGTCAAGTATAAAACAATATCAAATAAAATACCCTAATTTACATAGAGATGTCAATTTTACAAGCTTTTCAAATCTCTTGAAATTAAAACGTTAATCTGTTGTTTTTTCGTCATTGGATTGACATTGAAAAATTTACCAACACATTTTATACATACCTGGGTGTTTTTTACCTCTTCCTAAAATTTGGTTGTTACAGAATTAATTTATACGTGCGAATCCATTGTGATTGCGAAGTGACGGGAGGTGTGCTAATTGGTAAAATGCAATCAAATGAATTGAGCCAGACCAGACGACCAGACCACTTTAATTAGACTAAAAAAAAGGTTTATTGGTAAGCGTAAAAAAGCCGTTATGCGTGAAAAACGAACCAAATAAAATTCGCCGATACTATGTATGAATTTATGAAATGTCGTGGATTTTTGAAGTGTACGGACTTTTTATTTTTATAATTGGCCAAAAGTTTTATATATATAACTATATATATGAACTATGAAAAATTAACAAGTGTATCTTATTATATATATATATATATATATATATATAATAAGATACATTATATTATATGTTATATCATTATCATATCATTATATGTTAATTTTTCAAAGTTTTTCACGTATAAATATATATATATATATATATATATATATATATATATTATTTAATTGAACTGAATAGATCACACCGTCATAATAAGATACACTTGCTAATTTTTCATAGTTAGAATTACTTCTACTACACTGTAGTGATAGGCGATGGTCCAAGACTTATGTTTACCTTGTTTATACAGAATCTTCTCTATGTTTTACCAACTCATAGTCATCTCATTGGAGAAATTACTGAGGGGTAGTTGACTATGTCCACGGGCACATAGGTTTGGAGGGTAACGAAAAGTTGGACATGGTGGATAAGATTGGCACGTACTTATCTCCGGACGTAACCACCGCGATCGTTTCCTCTGACTTCTGCATTTGAAAGCGTCGGTGGGCTGGATTAGTTCTCCATGTATCAATAGCTAGGAAGAAGTTGTCTTCGGAGGATCTGAATTAAAAAAAAGGACTTGATTTATCCGTCTAAGAATAGGCCATACAAGTGCCACTCATGGAAACTTATATTTGGGTCAACGACCACATTGTTTTCCGCCATGAAATGTTAGTCGACATGTTCTACTTAACAACGCTGACAACCTACGAGTGCAACACCTGGAAAGTATGATAAAAGATAATTTGATCTGGTTTCTTGAGACAGCCAATATCAGGCAAGATTTCATAGGCATCGTTCTGAGGTCGATTATGCTTGGTTCCTTGGTGGTGATATTTAGAATACGTTTCTAAATAGAGAACATGCTCTGGTCGTCTTTGACTTCGAGAAGATGGATGATATGCGATACGGAAATGTTGAGACATAGGATGTAGAGGCAAATTATCCCTTTACTCTAGGCTTCCGAAGGACCAAAATTCCGTGTCAGATTAGGATTCGTGCTCTCTAGGACTTTGTTCAAGCAAATGAAGTACCCCAGGATTCAGTGATAAGCGTTACACTTTCCTTAGTGGACCTGGGTCCTCCCGGCCGTACTAGACCGATGTCGCCTTGTTAGCTAAGTCAACTACTCTGCCGTACCTTCTGACCTAGGATAACATCATGGAACTTAGATTGACGTACGCCAGTTGTTACCTCATAATGACAGATGGATCTAAGAGGCGAACGTGTGGCGTGTGCCGTATATCTCAAGGGTGTGTTCACTTAGTGGTCGATCCCGCCTCACTGTAGCGTTTACAAAGCCGGGTTGTATGCAGTTTGGCACGTGCTTGGGGTTATTCGTGATGATGGTACCTCTACATACTTCGCCGTCACCTACTCCCTTTGCCCGGTTTCTGTTGTCAGTGGACTGATTCTCCTCAACCTCAAGGTTGCTTTTGTCGGAATGATACCACTAACTGGACGGTGGCTGTCGTCTGCGTACCTGGACACTTTTGTCTGGACGGTGACGAAAAGGTGGAAGAACGACTAAGACCGGGACGGCCCACGCAACTTCTGAACGCTAAAAATGCAAAGGCCGGGTAGTCAATGAAGCCCTCACGTATCAACACCACTTTGATAGGTGAACCTCGGAGAATCTGACAAGTAGAAGAATCATCTTCACTCACTTTAAGGAGGACCGGACAATTTGTGTCAGAGCCTATGTGTTCAGCATTCAAAGAAAGAATTCCTTGGCTCCATAAAGGGAGCGTCTAGGAATGCCACCCTCTGTTAGAGTGTTTGAGCATGACAATAATTATGTAAGGCCACCTGGTACGATTTATGAACAAAATACATATTTTTTGTATGTAGCATTCGCTAGAAGACGAGATATTTCGTCTTATGTTTTGTTTTGTATATATGATAGTAAATGTATTTATTAGTGTGAGTGTCTACCATGTAATGGAAGAAAAAAATGTATTTAAGATTGAGAGGAGTATGAGTGGGCTTATAAATCTTAAATTCAGTAAAAAAACGTTGAATAGATAAAACCAAATATATATTGTAACATACATAATAGTACTAGTTTTAAAAGAGGAATTGGTATTAGTTGCAAAGTAAAAGTTTTTCATAATATTTATTTAACTCATAAAACAGTTAACCCTGTTGAATCAATTTCTGAAATATAACGATTGCTTTTATCACGATACAATATACTTACCAATAATATTCCATTTTTATTTCAACTACATTTCTTTGGGTGAATATTTTATTTATTTTGGATTGTGCATTTCGCCCTGTCCAAGAAATAATCTGAAGTGAAAAGTTTTAAAATTGACAAATAATAAAACCTATACATTTTAAAAGCTGAAAACAGAGTAAAAACTGGTAGGCTGGTGCCTGAAACCAAAATAGTCTTGTTCAAAATTCGGTGGTGTATTATGGTGGTTCAAATTAGTACACCTTATTCGACAATTCGTTTGATAAAAAAAAGGACTCGTGTAGTTTTTCTTTTTGAGAAGAATATCAGAAGGGTAGAAAACTGTCAGTTAGTAATTTCCATGTTACGTGTTTTGAGGGAGCTTTATAAATGACAGTTTCTCACAAAATACCGCTATCAAGAGATCGTGTATGTCTCACGTGTACCGTTTTTCACTGGAGGATATTTTTTGCACAGCCCTCGAGTTGCAACGAATGTTTAAAAACATTTTTATTTTTTTAAATAATTTCTTAAAATTTTGCTGCGTTGATATTCGTTTTGCACATAAAAAATTTCAATTGATTTGTCCTTTCTGAACTCAGATTAATATTAATGAAAAATGTTTATTTATAAGGTCTAAAAGTCGACATAAAAGAAGTAAAGAAAAAATACGAGACAATTGTTATAACTTATTATACTAGTTTAACTGGGCATATTGTAGAGTTATACAGTGTTAGAACCTGCTTAATATGTCATTGAATAATTCCTGTTATGTCATGATTGCCAAGTTTGAAATTAATTAACATTACCATTTATATTAAACCTGTAAATTATAGTAAACGCATAAATGAACAACTTTAACAACAAAAACTTTAGACTAACTTCTGTTTTTCTCCTTCTCCTCCATTCAAGATCATAACGGACTGGCATTCTACAGAGCGCCGTAAAAGCCCGTCGAGCCGACTCGGATTTCTCTCACCAATGCTTGAACAGCTGTTTTTTCTCCTCCCTACGTCACGTGAGATGGAAAAGTGTAATATCTTGGAAAAACTATTGCAAAAAAGCAGTCCTGTTTTTTCCTCGACTGGGTAGAATATTGTCCTAAGGTCGGCTCTTTATTGACGAGGGCAGGGTGAAACATTTCTAATAAAAAAGTATTTAATTGGCTTCCATCCAACACCCGGTTGTACCATCAAGCCATGGAAACTTTTGGATATTTATTGATCCTTCTATTGCTCTCGATACCAACCTCGCCTTTATAATTGAGGCAGATTTTCCCGCAGGACCATTCCTACGCAATTTATATTATTAGAATTCTCACTGATTTACGATTTCCACTGTCCAAGGAAGGGCGTGTTGATCCAAACGCATTCCAACTTTTACCGATATTTCTCGGTTAGATTCATTACCATCATCTTTAGTCAGGAGGGGAAAAGCTTAATTTGATTTAAAAGTGTTAAACACAGGAACGTGCTATTTCTAGACATCAATTATGGTTACAAGTTAGTATATCGTTGCGGACTGGCATAGCTTACACATTTGAAGGAAAATTCAAACAATAACATAAATGAGGGCCGTCGGTGGCCGCAACGGTTTAAGCCACTTAAACACACCAAAACGAGGCAAGACGTCGGGAAGCATGAGATAGCGTCGCGTGGCGTTCCATCGGGAGTATTCCCGGCTTTGGCCGTTCTCACCCACTCATGACCTACGGTCCACTTACCCGATGCAATGCCATGCGACGCTCGTAGGGCGTGCATATCTAGGCGAAGTCAATCGCACGTCACGTACTGTCACACAGCGTGTATCACAAATCTCTTATCACAATTGCAACGCCTCATTTGTTCTTAAACCAAACCTTGTAATAAATTGTTAGTTAAATTTTATGTGCACAACCGTGTAATAAATTGTTTGTTGAATTTAATTATTTTAAATAAAATTATTCCTGTTTTGATAATTTTTTTTGCCTAACCATCATAATAAAATATTTTTTATAAAAATATACTTAGTTTGAAATAAACTGCAAAAATCTGAGTGTCCTGTTCTGAAGCTACTTCTACTCTCCGAAAAGAGTGTCATTTTATGAGCAAAACCATGAATTCAATTGTTAGTTAAATTTTATGAGTAAACCCGTGCAATAAATTGTTAGTTAAACTCATTATATCAAAAAAAGGTATTCCGGTGTTTTGATCTATTTTCTGCCAAACCATTAATTTAAAAACATAAAAACTAATAAATTTTTGATGTCGGTTAATTTGTTTTATATTAAAATAAGTGTGTTGTAATTAATATAACGGCAATGATACGAATAATTTGAATAAAAGTATGAGTGCGGGTTCTTTTGTCTTCGACTGTACTCGATGCGATTCGACGAAAATCTGGACCCGATTGGTCGTAGAGCATAGAGCAGGGAAGCATAGCTTAAAAGGGCTGTGCATGGGGGTGAAACAGTTTTATGGAAAAATGGATTTGCGTCCAGTAGCATCGAGTGGCGTCGCATCGCATTGCATCGGGTAAGTGTATTCTCGGCTTTAGGCATTCTCACATCCTCAGGGCCTACAGTAAACGGTTCTAGTTTAAACCCTATATTTACAAACGGTTTTATTTTTCAAATGTAAATTAGCTGTAAATTTTAGGACCAAGTTGTTTGCTATGTCAAAAATCGTTATCATCTACAAATTTTTCCTACCAAAGCTACGTTTAGTTTAATTTAGTCCTTAGTTTCTATTCATATATATATGTAATACTGGTTATCGTATGAACATTTATTATACATTCGTTTTGTGTAAGGATTTATATAAGTATATAAACTTAATGGATATTTAAATAAATACGTGTTTCAATTGGACTAATATTGTACACAATATTTTGTGAGATCACATTACATATGTTAATATTATAATCTTCACATTTTTGCACATATGTGAAGGACATTTTCCCTTTATTGAGATTTATGTCTATGTAGCATCAATGGCATAGCCAGAACCAAATTGGAGCCATTCCCCAGTTATGGAAAGAAACTTTACCCCACATTTCTTTGCGTCTAATCCTTTTAAAAATGGCATTACCCGTCCGGTTTATTATTTAATTTGAAAAAGAGATCGTGGGGATATGGTAGTATTTCTGTGTGTATAAAGGACAAGTAATGTAGGAAATAAGGATAGAAATATACAAATTAGATAAATGGATTCGAACAGCATTGCATTGCAGCAGCACATTTGAATGATTCTTTTGTAAGTACCTCACTGAAGGCAGAAATCATAACTCATCCATACTAATTTAGTGACTTTTTGATCTCAATCTTTCTAGCGAGATTATAACTATAGATTTTTGCCTTAGATGCTAGTCTTGGTATTGTTTTATTTTTATAAAAATTCTATGATTGTTACCAAAATCAAACATTTAATGTTTATGACTATAGATTATACGTATTACATTTTGTAGGTAGTCAATAAACTAACATTTCATTCAAAAAGAAGATAGAGAATTGTTTATTTTACTTTTGACTTTGCATATTTCATTATGTAATGCTAAATTTATCTGATTGTGTTTCAAACCATTTGTCATGCAACATTTTTAAACAGTATTTTTTAATTGTGGAATAAGATATTTACGTCTTGACTCTGGCTAAGTGAATACATTCCATACCAGCAGTTTTATTGCGAATGAAAAAAGTAATATAAAGTTATATATTTAAAGGAAAAAACTTTACTAATTTAAAGCTATTCATTTCCCTGGGTGACTGAGATAGGTTTAAAAATCTCTGCATGCAGATAGATTTAATAAAGCAGTAACTTATTACGTTTGACACAGTTTATTTTTACCTGGGCCGTGAGCAAGCAAGGGCAATAATATTAAACCAACTAGAGCGCAGGAAATTAAATTCAATTTTTATGGTCCAGTCATTTTATTGCTTTTTGTGCGACTAAAGATATTCAAAAAGAGGAGGAGGAAAAAGCCTGGATTGCAGTTCTAAAAAAAAAAATATTTTCCCTCGCAGCCGAGTTTTTCAGTCACGTCGGAAGCAAAGTCGGAACGGATTTTAATAAAGGAAAAGCCAAACTGTGTCAGCGGTTTGTAATAAAGTTAGTTTGCGCGGCGGCAAACGGTGTTATATACCCAGACCGGCCCGGGGGGGGGCAGGTAAGGTATTGGAAGGTATTGGCCGGAGGACAATAGATGGCCAATCCCTTGAAAATCCCCAAAGGTATGCTCGGCTACAGGGTCACACAGATCTATCTCTAACTCCTTCAAGGCGAGAAAACTCAACGGGCTCTTCTTTCAAGTCCGATCCATTCTGGGAGGACACATAGCCTCAGGGCTTTAAAACCCGGAAAACCCCAACGATTTCTGTTTCCTCTGCCGGATATAACGTTTTCCGGATTGATTTTCTTCTAGAAGATATCGGAATATCCATTTTGTCTCATATTTTACGCACATACATTCAGAACCAACTGATTATAGATTCTTTATAGAGTAAATCAATTACAATATTTTTATTTCAAAACAACAAATTTCGTCACGTTTATGATTACAATAATGCTTTAATCAATAGATTCATCTAGTAATATAAGTTGACCCAACAAATATCAACAGATTTACCTAACGATATTACTACACAAAGTGCAACTATGAAATGTAAACATTCACAGTCATTTAAGCATTCCATTTATTATTTTAGCAAATAAGCTTATTTTAATTATTTTAGTGTTTATTCTGGTAAAGATTTGTTTTCAAATAATATAAAATTATTTTTTTTTGCCTAATGATATAGTTATATTCATTTTTCTACTTGTTTTAACGAAATTTTTTATTGAAATACAATAATACAGGCCAATTTTAGTTGGCTTTATTAGATTTCATCTTATTTTGATTATTTTAATGTTTACAAGCTCAATTCTTGATTTCAATTGATAAAGAACGATCAAATCTGCAGGATATATAAAAATACGTTGATATTTTTGTTTATGTGCCTATTAAGACATCGTCAGTACAACCTTCGGAAAATTGTTCCGCATGCAAGTATGGAGGCCTTTCGTTTAACAAATATTTCCTTATATTTTTGAACTTATCCACCAGTTTTTATGTTATTTGGAATGCTTAAGGACAAAACACCTCCTCAGTCGTCTGTGCTGTAAATTAAAATTATCGTATTATATATTTTACAAACTAAAAATTCAAATAATAGAAATAGAACAATAACAATAAACCATTAATGCATCAATTTACATCCATATCAACAAAACAAAGAAAAATATGTATAAATATTTTTTACTGTTTGCCAACATTTCTGTCTTTATCGAGATGTTTTCATGGCTCAAAGTGTTTGTTTTTGAAGATGATTTCAAGAAAGATCGAAACGTTAGCGAGATAAATAAAATGTTTTTCTAAAACTATGTCACACCAGACCGCATTTCACGATCTCCAAATAATCATTAAGTAACGGTCACTAAACATCACTTTTCACTATGCTGTAGCGAAACTTTCAATTACAGATAATCTACATAATACAATAAGTTACCAACGCTAGAGAGTGTATTGATGATTTATCGTAGGAATGTCCGTGTGTTTAAACTGAATACAACAAAATGAAAATAAAATATACTAACAAATAAAATCAAAATCATTCTATTTTGTCGCTACCGCCTATCGTAATCTATATTCCGGGCCTATTTTATTTCTACGGAGCCCATTCTTTTTTATAAGGTGATAGAAAAAAGGGGGAGTTTGTTGACGTTATTTTTGTTTTTCGGTGTTTTTAGTGGATTATTTTTGGTTTTTATTTATCATTTTGGTCAGTCTATATGATCGTATTCCTAGTTTGTAAAAATTGAAATAATGATTTCAAAGATGTAAAAGATATTAAATCAAGCAAGGCTACGGAAACCAAGCTAACTAAGAACCAAATTACACCCCACCGACATCACTATATCACTATTTTCGGGAAAAACAGGATTTTTCAAAAAGAATCTGTTCAGGATTGCTATTTTATGCTCTACACCTTTGACAGAAATTCAATTTTCTGAGTGACATTTTGTTTTTCTGCTCATTAAACTCAGTTGGCTTAGTACGTAGTCTCTTTAGTTAATTTAATTATCCCCTGACTTTTTGCCATTTAATATTATGCAGCGACACTTTTCCACAAATTTGAGTGCATTTGTTATTATGAGCACTTATGAATTTATCACTTATTGTTTCTATATGCTAGAAGGTAAAATTGGATAAGTTAATTTGTATCAGTTTATTTTACGTTGATGAAGAAAAAATTGACCACGAGGATTAACGTATTTAGGATCTGGTTTCTGGTAATAAAGAATTCGACCTTAATAAGCCCATCATCTGGGCCTGAGTGAATATTAAAACATAACATTATTGTATTAATTACAGTTTGTAGTTTGGTTTGTGTACAGTTAATTTTTGGTTTGTTTTAACTTACAGCATCGTATTTCTCAAATTAATGACGAAAAAACCGGACGACATCTACTGCCAATACTCGAAGCACACAAGGTCGGTTAAGTTGAAATTACAAGTTTTTCAATTTTGTGTTCCTATAATTGATGTACAATAGGTCGTTCTTTTGAAAGGTTTACCACGGATAGTGGTCTCCCCAATAAGCAGGTCGGACCTATACATAGCTTATAAACAAATAAGATTATTTTACTTTGGCGATGTAGTATGTGAGTTTAAAAATGGAGAAATAGAATTATCGAAATGTTGACGTAATTTTTCCGCCATGTCTGAAACAGTATTGTTTTTAAAAAGAAACCGGTTATTTCTCGACTTTATTAATTATGTACAGACTTACTGGGATATTTGACATTCATTTCCCCCCCAAGAGTGCAGATTTTGTGTACTTTAATACTGGACATTTCCACACACTTTTTGCAAACTTTTTGCACTATAAAATGTATGAAATTTCAATGAACAGATTAGATTTTTAGACAACGACAAAAAATTGTTGATATTGAACTATCTCTAACAAATCTTCACTACAAACAAAGTCATATCATCCTTAACGCAGGATTTAGAATCGTTCATACTAAACATGCATTCATTTGCAACTTTACCAATCTAATTGTTTCTAGGGGTTAAGGTACTAGATTAATTAGGGAGTTGAAAAGCGGGAGAATTTATTTATTAAAGGTTGAGAACTGTACTGCCCCTAAATTATTTGTGCAAAAGCTTTTACGTTTAGAAATGATTTATGATTTGTATAATGATGATTATGAAATCCATGATGAAATTCGAAAACTTTTACACCATAGATTTTCCAAGGTGCTTTAATTCGGCATGTAATCTCATTTAATAAATGGTAATAACATTAGAGAAATTAATTATAATAGTCTTAATTATGGTTTAGAAAGAGAAAGAAACTGTTCTAACTTTTAATTTGTGATTTGATAAAAGTATTATACCAACTGTTTATATTAAAATAATTCCATGTAAAGAGAGTAAGGACTAAAAATAACGGTGTGTAAGACATGACGTTTAACACTCAATTAACATGTAGAGTTATGTAAACATGTTTAACAGAATATTGACACGGTAGTTTAAACAATGTTCAAGCTCGTAATTATTCAGAGAGAATGTAAAACAGCAAGTCGATCGAAGGGTGTAGAAATTGGGAATCGCTTGCAGTTTCGCCTGGCCTAATACCTTCTAAACAATGTAGGCCCGTTCGGAGCGGAAGGTTTCGCTATTAATAACTAAATACATGCTTCGGTATGGAGTTAGACCATAGTAGAACAATGACTAAAGATGAAAGTTTCCAACGTGGCGTTTAGCGTGAATGTTCTTCTTAATGAAGGTGGACAAGCTGTAACGAGCAATGCGGTCAACCCACTGTCTCTCAGACCAAAACCAGTTCCTGTTTTATGGACAAACTTGTCCCCTGTTTATACCGGGCCTCCCCTCGCCCGACCTTCCTTCCCTACTAATTAATACCATGTGACTAAGTTTTAATTGCTCTACCAGCCCCTACAGTTGGAGGTCTACGTCATCTGAAATACTCAAGGAACCGGCCAAGTTGCTTGGGAAGGGTGGATGCGAAGAATGGGCTTCTTCGAATTGGACCGTCGGTCGACACGAGATTGCGTGCTGAATCAATATATCATTATCTCAACTTACATAAAGATTAATTAATAGAATGATGTTTTTATTTTGTCAATAGGACTACGAAATCGAGTGAATTTAATAAGTTATATGACGTATATCTTCACTATAGCTTTCAGTGGCCGTTTCATTTGTCGCGGTGAATCAAATAAATTACCCGACATTTGAAAACTGGCAAAAAGGAGGGAAAATTTGTAAGGTTGGGTTGAGACGAAACGTTGAACTTCGATTGGATCGAAATCACGATAGATCAAGTTGTAGAGCAATGGCGTATTTAGCCGAAGGTCGTAGGTTCGAATCGCGCTCGTTACACTAACTTTTTTATCTCACCCAATATTTTACTTAAATATTAATTAATTGACAGGTGTTAATTGATCAATCGGACAACGAAATCTAGTGAATTGAAAAGTACAAATGTTTATAAGCACAAGGGTTTGTATTTTCATAAACGTAGGTAATTTATTTACAATTGATTAATACCAAGGGGTTTACCAGTCTCTAAACGGTATAAAATGAAAAGGTGCTACAACAATTCTTGCAATGAAACAAATTTTCCGATTACTCAATTCCGGGAAAATGCTCAATTTTTTTATCTAGTAACATAATGATGGTAATTATTTCGTTTAAAAAATTTAATGGATGCATACATTGTAGTGTGCGACGATTTCGCCAATTTTGAAGCTGGATTTTTCCCTGTTGTCCATTCGTTGGGGATCGTCTCGTCCAGAGCAAGGATATAGGGTACAATGTGGGGCCGAAGACTGTATGGACAAGGAGAGGGGATGCAGTGGAAACAAACTCCTCAGCCGAGGTTGAAAAAGATATGCCAATCAGAGGTCAACAAGACAAGTAGCTCAACCGGCCAGGAGCAAGAAATTTTTCGGACATCTTGGGACAAGGAACTGGGACCCGAAAAAAATCCACCCGTACACAAGGTGCCTTGCCAAACTAGATTGTTGGTTTAAATAGCCAGTAGTATAGGACTAAATTTTTTGATTTTTAGAGAGTAATATTTTGTTTAAAAAATAGGAATTTTCTTTTATTATTCAAGTGTACATTTTTACCTTTTTTTGGTCATTCCAAGTTTGGTCGTAATTTTTTAAATTTTATTACACTTTATCTTTGTATTTAGTTTCATTTTAATTAATCACCCTTTTTTACTCCCCTACATAGTTAGGCCATATATGAAGGCGGTTTAGTGGGCCTTTTCCCTCTATCTTAAAGTCTTAATAAGATTTTTTTTAAACAATAGCTTAATTGAAAACTGACCATCACCAGTGTGACAGAAATTTACCCTAACTATAAACTCGTTTTATTTGGATTTTATTTGAACATTAAAAAATTAAAAGCGTTAAATTAATAAAATATTTTACTTGTAGATTGTACGACAATTTCTTTTACTAAGTTGAAGATTGACCTCTTTCACATCCTCTCCACCTTTATATTACAAATTTAAAAATGTGCGATTTAGTTAAGATTACATACGAAAATTGAAACTTTCCTAATTTCCAAGCGACTGCCCAGCTCTAAATCAGCGTGAATTAGATCGTAATTGTAATGGTAAGCTATTTTTAAATTATTAATATTGTCAGGGGCACATGGAGAAAATATTATGTAATTTTATAAAAACCTATTTAATTTTTTTTTCACAACACATGGCCTAATTAGTCAAACATTTTTTTAAAATAATGGGAATAAACTTTTGGACAATAAGGTTGTTCAAACTATACAAACCATCTACACTTGCGATTGGCACAGTGTTTTATCCAGTCATGAAGTCCGAATTCATGGTCCGCTTGCTCGGCTCAATAAACAAAATCTGGTGGATTGTTTCTGACACATCATATTGAAAATTGATTAATATTCCATACACATTTTACAATATTCGTTATATGTTTTTGGAATAACATCTTACCGTAGGCTAACCTGCTGTAAATAAGAATTATCCGATGCTCATATCCCTTGCACCTTCCATAACAAGACAAATCGATAAAGTTTTGCGTCCCCAGAACAGAAAATATGTTAACTTTGCTCCTAGTTAATCATTAACTGACTTTTTATCTCAACCAATACCTTACAAGTTTATTTTTAAAATTCAGACCACAATTCGGTTTATTTTTATCTGTTGATTGACTCATAGCAAAACTATTATTTCAATACGTATAAAACGTGGAAAGTGATTATGCATTAATTTTAATACTGAAGCGCTGTTTGTAAAATATATAGTTGTGTGTTTGCGTTATTCGATGGGGTTGAAGTATCAAAGGAAAATTCAAGAATGAATTTAATGCCATTACGCCGTCTCGTTATGGAATGAAAGCAAGAATTCGGGGATATGGTCGTTCTCAGATAAGGATATCGGAAGCTCGTGAACCTGGGAGAAAAGCCTTCATTGCTAGCTTTGATCCCAGTAAAGCCTGTCCATTACTGACCGCTAAAGTATCAAAAGAAAGCACCCCTATTGAGGATGGTGGGGCTTTCCTCCTCCCTTAACCCGAATTAGGGAGAGGGTGGGACCAATACAGCTTATCGCCGATTTATACCTTTCTCTCTGTCCTCGTTTAATACAATATGTCCCAGAAAAAGAACGGTTTATATCACGGAGTCATTAATTTTATAGAAATTATTTCAATATAACTTCACTCTCAGATTAATCAAAACAAAGTTCAAGTTTGCTTTTTCAAATGACGAGAACAGTGATTAATTTTTCTTTTAAATGACAAGGATTATAATTACAATTAGATGCGTGAATAAAATACACATGGATGAGGCGAGTGTAAAGATCCGTTGGCATCGCGCAAGTTTAATTAGATTATTCCATGGGCGAAAGCTAAAGTATAAATTAAACGTACGTAATCCGTTAATTAGCTTACCATAAAAAATGATTTAAAATTAAACTAATTGATCTCTATATGCAAACCAAGGTACAACAACGTTCAGTTATGTAAACAAATCTATTTTAGCTTAATTATTATTAATTTATTAAAGTTTTGATGGTAATAAATTCCTTGAAAGCTCTACGAAGGGTGTGGACGGTTTTTAGCAAATTGGCTTTACGCGTGATTTTTAAGATAAATTGTATGTACTCATTTCTATGATGAATTTATGAACTAAATATTTATTCCATAGGAAAAATTCATTATAGATGTAAATATAAGTTTTAAGCCAAGCCAATCATACTCGCATGAAGCGTGGTGCTATTTTTGTGATGACATATTGGTTTTGGGTCAAATTGTTATGAAACGTTTATTTGTATTTTGCTGTTTTTAAATGATAGTGACAAGGTGGGAGATTCGGTGAGGTTTTTTCCTATCAACATATGTTTTGTTATTCACCTAAGATGACAATAGTAAAGTCCGAAGCGTCAGCAAAAAAAAGGTGGTTTTTTGAACCACATGATTCTTGATCCTCCTCATGAATCCAACAAATTATTAAACAACCAGCCACTAAAAAACAACACATTTCTTCCACCACATTTTTCCGATGGCTTTCAGACCAACTCTCTGCCGCTTCTCCGAAAAATAAAGGTTCATTTATCAAAAAACACCAAAATATCATTATGTTAAACAGAAACTTACAATCATTTTAAAAGTTGGTTGATACTCTCAGTTTGTTGTTTTCAACGATATTTATTTTGCATCAGATTGAAAGAGTTAGTGAGTCACTATTTTTCATGATTTTAATAATTTTCTAACAATAGTATATAATCATAGCAGATATTTTTTGGAATTTGTCACTTTTTGTAAGAAAGCCAAGCGAAAGGACAAACGCATATTTCTGAAAACTTCGTGTTGAAAATTTATAAAATAATTTCATCCGTAACCCCTATGCTTTTAAAAGAAACTCACGTATAATCATGATCACGTTATGGTCTTGATGAAAAAGCAAACTCAATTATTTTTGCCAAATAACTGCAGTACTGCAGTGAAAATTCAATTTGCTTTTTCATCAAGTTCATTCCATGGTCCAGATTATTCTTGGGTAAAAATGTAGTCGATAAATTTAACCCTCAAATTTTTAAAAGGAATATAGCTAATATGTACTGCTTATTGAAACCATCAAACGCCTGGTCGATATATTTGAAATTTATAGTTTTTAAAAATAATATTTGGTGGTTTTCATAGAAAAATTACACAATTATCGTAGTAGAAAGGTGCTGCAAAACGTGACATTTAAGCCTTTAAGGTGATGGCATTAATCTGCTGTCAAATTGATCGATATCAATCTATGGTGTGCGGCACGTCAAGTTTTGTGCTCATTGAAAGTGAAGGTCATAATTGATGAAATTGACGACTCGGAGAGGGGTAACATATTTGCATTGCCATTGATTTGTAAAATATATTTCTAATTATCGTTACAACAGCTCAAATTAGTAAATAAAACTCAGTTATGCAATAAAATCAGATTTGTTAAACAAAGTTATTTTTTACCAATAATTTTTTAATAACTCTCTTGAGAAATGATATATTTTGTAGGTAGGTTTCCTAGGTTCAATATTATCAAAATAAATGTCTTAATATTAATTGTGCTTTCACAGCTCAGGATGTAAAAGCTTTTGTTAATGTTTAAGCAGACTGGATAGCGTAAAAAATAAAACAACCAAATCATGGTCACTGTATGTACGAAATATTTTATTTAAAAAAAGTGCTATTAAAAAAAATTAACATAAAAATGCGAAAAAATATTCGTAATCAACAGGATGTCAAAGGCAATACAGAAAAAGAGATGGTGACAACACAAGGCTCTGAAGATGATCTCAATAAAGATCGAAACGTTGGCACGATAAAGAAATTGTTTTTCTCAAACCTGCATCACTCCAGACCGCATTTCACGATTTCTGAATCTGAAATTTTTTTTTTTTTTTTTTTTTTTTTTTTTTTTTTTTTTTTTT
>CM077099.1:5966924-5998691 GCA_039619505.1 Cimex hemipterus | reverse complement strand
TGTGGGTTTATGTTTGTGGACGCAGTTTACCCTCATGCCCGGGAGCACTGAATCTGAAATTAATATTGCTGTCGAAATTTTTACTCATACCAATAAAATTATTCCCAGTAACTAATTTTAATTTCTTTACTTTAATTACATTAATATTTTAAAAAATATTAACAATTGTGGATATGAAAAAAATTATTTGTACTTTATTTAAATTTAAAGAAAACGGCAAAAATACATTTTTTACATGAATAAATGTGAAGACTGAGCAGTTTAAAAAAATCATAGAACATAGAAAAACTTTTATCATACAAAAGAGCTTTGAAACTTCCATCGTTGTTGTGCAATTTCGTTCTCGAGACGGTAAAATTAGAAAACAATTGTCTCGGTCGTGTTAAAGCTTTAGGACATGAAAAAATATCTAAATTCTCTAAAGTGCGGTTTCTAACGTATCCTGTACCTACTGCTAGTAAGACATCCCTTATTAAACTTATCGTTATTATTTATAAATTAAAAATATACTAATTGGTGGTGATATGGTAAACAGAACTTCTCACCATCTTGAATGTTTCATTTGTGTTTATTGTTTTATTTTATATAACCAAGTTATTAAATAAAGTACTATCTATTTGAAAAACTATCTCTGTTTATTACATTAAATACAACTATTCAGATATCGTGAGATGCGGTCTGGTGTGATGTAGTTTTTAGAATAATGTTTTCTTCATCATGCCAACGTTTCGATCTTTTATTGAGATCGTCTTCAGGGCTCAAAGTGTATGTTTTCTGTGTAATTGTGCCATTCTTGCGTGTCGTGTTGACAATGCCCACTCGATAAAGATCGAAACGTTGGCACGATAAAGAAAATGTTTTTCTGAAACCTAAACACCGAAACACCAGACGTTATCTGAATAATTGTCAATTAACGGTCACTAATCTCTACACATTAAGTACAACGTATTAATTGCTATGGCGAAAATTATCTTTATGTACCCTAGATATTCCACTGAAGATGACGGAGTGTCGTTTCAATCTGAGGAAACAAGGAAAGAAAATCGGACCAAAACGACCGAAAATTACCAAATAAAAGTTCATAACTTCGTAGTTCTGAAGAAAAAACCTCATAAAGGTAGAACCTAACTTACAACCTCATCGAAATGATGGTTTGGGTAGAGGTAGAATAGAGATTAGGGTTTATGAACAATGACCATACTACAAATTCATCACTACACAAATATGTAGTTGTCTTGGAAAAGTAAGTTTACAAAAGTAACGATGGTCCATTAACATATTTAATTTGAAGTATGACTGTTTCAATAGGCTCTATAGCAGTAATGAGAAAAACAGAGTTTATTCACATTGATTAAATAACAGGCTCTTCTTCAATGAATTCATAAAGAAATCTCATCAAACCTGATTTACAAAATTAACAGCAGATATGTGTAGAGATTAGTGACCGTTAACGGATAATTATTCAGATATCGTGAGATGCGTCCCCTCGACCAATTATTATATCACAATTAATTACGGTTTTTAGTTGAGATGAAAAAAAGTTAATGGCACGAGAGGGATTCGAACCCACCACATTTGGAATATGGCAAAAGGAGGGAAAACTCGTAAGGTGAGGTTGAGATGAGGAGTTGATGTCCGAAAGGATCGAGGTCACGAAAGCTCAGGTGGTAGAGCAGCGGCGTATCTAGCCGAATGTCGTGGGTTCGAATCTCTCTCGTGTCATTAACTTGTTTCCATCTCAACTAAAAACCGTAATTATTAATTGGTGTGATGTAGGTATCAGAAAACCATTTTCTTTATCGTGCCAACGTGTCGATCTTTTATTGAGCCTTGAAGAGGATCTCAATAAAAGATCGAAACGGCACGATAAAGAAAATGTTTTTCTGATACCTACATCACACCAGACCGCATCTCACGATATCTGAATAATTAACAGCAGATAATTACCATGTTTAGAAGGATGTAGGTTCAACCTGTTCATTTTATCTATTAAAACAGTATAGAATGTAGAATTTGTCAACAGTAATCGAATTACTGGTTCAAAACTTCACAGTCCTCAAGAATAAATCTTACAGAAACAATATTTTAATGGGCACGGTTGATTACAATGTTTAGATTTAAGCATGCCTGTTAAGAATTCTTTGAATAGATAAATTGAACCAGTTGAACCTTCTTATCCTTCTAAGTTATTACCATAAACCAAACTTTAGGATCACATACATATGAAATCTCATCATATCTAGTTTACAAAATCATTGGATGTTGATTACCAAGTTTAGACTAATTTACACTTAATGCAGTGCATCTATTGCAAGACTAAAATGTCTAGATTTTATCGACAGTGGTCGAACTGCAAGTACAACACTGTACCAAACCCACGACTCTCAACAGAGATAATTCAATAACAGAGAGGTCACTCGACCCACAGGCCTCCTATCTCACCATAGCTAGTTTCCCAAAGTGACGAAATGTCAGATTGTAGTATTGCTTTTTCAATATATCTATTGCGACAAATGAAATAACTGAGTTTATAAATGGTGATGAGAATCCAAAATCCGTGCAATACAAAAAAAAAATACCAATGCAAAATATATAATATAAATTTTTATATAAGTATAAATTTATCTCATCCAAATTAAGATATTAATGGAGGGATATGCAAGATTCGCTATTGAGTGAGTCGCTTTGAAATCAATACGTCCCGAACTTAATCAGAAGCACTTATCAAGAAGTTAATACTCAACATAACTGATAAACCATTGAGGCTTAATCGCGTAGATTCTAGTTTATTGCTAAGTCGTACGCGGTTCGCGCCTCCATAGTCAAGTCTATAGAGGAAGCTCGATTAATATCGCAGCAGTTGTTATCCAATTGTCATCAGTTAATAACGCAGGGGAGGCCAATTGATGAAGGGGCAGATCGAACCCTTGCCCATCCAGTATATCAGGGTTGTTAACGTTTTTACGCAGAACACTCTCCGGACGTTTTATTCGGGTAATGGACGGCGTGCTGTGTGAGTCAGAGATTGCCCGTATCAAAACCCACCCGCGGCGTTTCGTATTGGCCCAGCGGGGAAATGCATGTTCCCAATACAGCCAATTACTTGCTATATCCGATTATAAGACCACTTAGCAACCCTACACGTGCCTTTAGGCGATAACCCGTAAATTATTGCTCAAGTTCTTCTTGTAATTTATTTCGCGTTAGTATCTCCAATCGTTTGTTTGTTGTGTAATTACAGTGCGCAATTAATATCGTCCTATTGCTGTTTACCATATCACCTTACATTTAGGGTAAAATATATAACAAGATAAATCAATGTTCTATATTGTATTAAGATTATAATAGCCCACATGACTAAAATGTATTTGAATTATTCGATAAATAATATTATATCGTACTTTTGACTGACAGATTATATCGAGTTAAGAAAAGTAATAATAGTCAATAATATACAATAAACAGAAACGAAAAAGCTATATTATTTTGTGAAAATAAAGCAACAACAGGTAAAATATTGCTTTATGAACAATTTAATCATATCTTAAAATTTTTTAACCTAGAATAAATTGTAAAAATGTGTACATTTTATTAATTAAAAAGGAAGTAGAAAATCAATAAACTGGCAACAAACACAATAAAATGGGACAGGTTGTTCGTTTAAGCGGAAAAAAAATCAATTCTATGACGGTTTAATATTTCGTGTGACAACGATAAGATACTAGTTTTTTCATCTGTCATCAGAAAACAAAATTTGCATTAGCGAGTTTATTAACTAGTGAAATAATCACGTTCAGGCGCACATTGTAGTTATTGGTTTGTATTAGAAAAAGCAAAGGGCAAAAACCAAATGTGAAAAAATGTAAAGTTAGTTTCCAGCAAAAAATAAAAAATAAAAATAAATAAATTAAAAAAAAAATACAGTGACCATATTATTTTCTGTTATTTTTTAATCAATACTGAAATATGTTGTAAATAATAAATATAATGTATAGATTTATTGTAAAAAGTAGATAAATATGCCAGAATATCAGTTACTACAAGAAAAATATTACAAATACAATGAACAGTACGTAATTCATTATATATATATATATATGTGTGTGTGTATGTGTGTGTGTGTGTATGTCGGAGATGAAAAAGAATTCAGTGACGTATCTGGCAAACTGTGACGTCGTGATATAGTCGAGACAACGAGTGGAACACAGAAGAAGAAGAAGAAGAAGAAGAGGAAGAAGAAGAAGAAGAAGAGGAAGAAGAAGAAGAAGAAGAAGAAGAAGAAGAGGAAGAGGAAGAGGAAGAAGAGGAAGAAGAAAGGACTAAGTCACTGAGTCAGTCAGTCAGTCGTACCATCGTGCTTCAGAGCGTGAGCATCGTCACCATTGTAACAAAGGAAATAAAGAGTGATACAACAGAAGAAATGGATCATTTCTTTCCCCGGGAAGATGGAGAGCTTTCTCCTACATATATTATAAAAAATTGTTCTGTTCAACTCACAAAGACTGCCCAAATTTTAGTCATTTACAATTATTTTATTATCAAGAAATTATTGTTAATTGTGATTAAAATGGCACTTAAATTTGGTTGTTCTGTTACAATTGAAGTAACAAATTAGCCAATCATGACGAAAAGCCGAAATGCTTTTGGAAACATCCTGCCAGTATAGACAGACTAAAATTATCGATAGCAGATAAAACTCTAATTAGTAGAGAGATTTTGGTTAATAAAAAAACTGTAAGTAGCAAAACCTCAACAAACAGGAAAACCTACACGTTCACAATTGGTGTTGTCAATGTTATAATCAGAATAACATACGACACAATACAAAAAAAATTGAATTTCGTTGAATTTTTGTTTTTATCAACAACTAAAATTGGGCACTAATGTTAGTTACCATAACTAGAGCAATCTATTTAATATGGTAAAGTTGTTAAGCTCGAGCATGATCAAAATAATAATTAGGAACCTAAGAGGTATTGCATAAAATAATGGGCCTTTGATAGTTACTCACCGAGATTTCGATCCTTTTCAGTTTAATAAAAAAAAAAAATATATTCTGCATTTAACCGAAGTAACAAAATATAAGCACGTTGGTAAATCGTACATGATAATAGTTTGCATACGTCTTATTAGTATGATCAGAGGGGTTGACAGTATACTTGTGATTCTGACTTATTGGTCTGAAAATAATGTTTAAAAAATCTAGCTATAATTTTGTTGTTGATGATGACCTTTTGCATCGGGACATGTTTGTGGAATGATTTCAAGATAGAAACAATTTAATAATTCTGTTCTAAATGTGTAAATTTGTGAAGATGACATTTTAACCCGACAAACTCGATTTAGTTCGTCATATAAAGAATTCATCAAGAATTTACGCCGTATCCGTTTTATGTTCAATACTGATCATAATACACCCAGTTAACCGATCAGTAGATAATACCATTTTGTTTTCCATTCCGGGAGAGTAAAGTTGAATTAATTTTCCATGAATTTGGCCGATTTAGTACACTCTCAGTTTCTAACATCCATCACCATCGGTAATTAAGCAAACTGAAACTTATACTTACCGTAGGCAAATTCGACAGTTACTAACAGAAATAGATAATCTTCATACATCCTACCTTCAGCAAAAATTGTAATATTTTAAATCATAACCCTATAATTGATGAAATTTTACAGTCGACTAGTTATAATAATCAGTTTATACAATTGCACAGTGATTTTAATAATTTTTTAATAAGCATATTATATAAAGAACGAAGCGGAGGAAATGTTATGGAGTAAGTCAGCTGAAGTATAGTGGACGTAATTCTTATGCTTAAGTTAATATTTAATAGCATGCAAAATGGGTTAGCTACACGAAATAACTTCCTGCCACACTGGTAACAAACAATTTCTCTTTTGTGTAAACCAGTAATAACTACGTTGTGCAGTATCAAGTATAAGTTCACATTTATTTCAACAAATTTTCCTAATAAGTTTATTTTAGAATTATACATTTTTGTTTAAACGTCAATAATTGAGATTTACAATATAAATATTTTGAAAACGACAAACTTATTAAAGTGTAGTATAAGAAAATAAGAAAAATATAAATATTTGTTCTGGTTTCACCAACTAAATAGCTCCAAAATGAATAAGGATATTTGTCATTTATTCTTATTCTATTAATTTAAACTAAATTAATGGAGAAAATCTTCTTAGTTGAATCAAACCTAATAGAAAATACAAACCAAAAACAAACAAATGTTATTACTCATTTTTAATAACGGATTTAATTAAGAATACTAAACATGAAAAATCATGTTGCAAACCTTTCCTCGTATCTTTGCCATTGTAATCAAGTTACTTCTTTTTAAGAATGTAAAAACATCAGAACCATCAAACATTAAACAAGAAGTACGGAATATTTTACAACAATGTGTAAGTCATCTAGGTCAACGGCAAAAAAAACCTGGAAATTTCTCATCCGCCTCTTCCCCCATTGTCTCCAAACCCAAACCCCGTTGAGCATATGTTGGATGTGTCCAAGGCCAGTTGACCTGCACCAATTGAGTGCAGCGTTGCAACATCTATGAAGGGACATTCCTTATGAAATTAGTGTCCATATGCAGAGGTTAGAACCTAATGAACACTATGTCATACAGGTGCACAGGTTTTAGCTAACTGAGTACATTATAATGGTATTATTCGTTTAAAACAATTATACTGTCCTATAAAATAATTATGAAATTAAAACGTTTCGTTTTGTTATTTTTCAAGATTCTTTAATTAAATTTACCTACACTAAAATATAATAATTTCTAATAAATCCATTATATTTCCGATGGACCAAATAATAGCTTTTAATTAATTTCTCTTTTTCATGTAAGGTTGAAATGAAAAGTTAGTGTCACAAGCGGGATTCGAACCCACGATCTTCGGCTCAATATGCCGCTGCTCTAACAACTTGAGCTTCTTTTAGTCACGATAGCTCGGTAATACGAACAGGGGCGATTGGGCCGAAGATCGTGTGTTCGAACCTTGCTTAAAAAGATTTCTCATAAAGTGTAATGCAATTTATAGTAAATATAAAATAAAAATGCTAGAGAAAGTAAATACTACAAATCCCGATTTATTTTTGATCAATTTATTACGTTATTGCAAAGGTTGCACTGTGAAATTTATTCTGAGTACTATGGTTACTAATTAAAAGAAAGTTATAATTCTTTTTTGTCATACAAAGACCGAAGGGGATAGTTAGTTGTTCATTGTTGATTGTGAATAACGAGGCGATAAAAAACCGCAAGCATTATGCCAAATGTGTACTCCAAGCAATGAGTTAAATTTATATTTTTCCTTACTGTTAATCTCAAGTTGAATTTTAATTCCATCAAAAAAAGATTAGCAGCAATGAGATTTTTCTTACCTCACTCTGAACAACCAATTTCTAACTTGTTTAAACGGGTAAGAAGTTGGGTGGACGAGGGGGATAATCTTATTTTCATTAAAGTCGGGGCGAAGGTCGTCCGGGATATTTGTAAAAAGCCTTAACTTAAGATTAGATAACCGTGGACCCCTTCAGCCCGTAAGCCCCTGAAAACAAACAGCGAAAGTGTCAAACTCGGCGATCGCCTCCCCAACGGAGCCCCTTCCGCATCGTCCGGGCATTTTATCCGCCCTTCTATCCGCTCTGAACCGACATTTAAACATTTCCCCCGTAGGAATCCCAACAGGCATTTTTTTTCCTTTTCAAAATGTAAATTTATACAGATTTTTTTATCCGACTGGCGTTTAGAAAACATGTGTATTCTAATATAAAATATCATATCCGACTGTGAAGTACAAAAATAACTGCCTGTAGTCTGCAAAATTATGATTTGCAGTTATTAAAAAATTTAGGTAGTTTTACATAATCTTGTAAAAATGTAAAAAATTGAAATTTAGGTTTCACACATCAACTAATTATCTCATTTTTCTTTTTATGGAGGAGGATTTTAAATCAAAAATAAAGATATGATTGTAAAAATAGAAAGATTGTATGAATAAATAATAAACTGTCCAACCAGCTTGATGTGCTGCTTTAACATTATAGTCTAAAATTATAATTTATATAAAAAATAATGGATATAGCGAATTTTAAAGAAAATAAAACCTATTCTATTTCTTCGCATAACTTTCGGGTATATACGTGCAAATGATATAACGTAAAATAAGATTTAAATTTCCGGCAGGAGCTGCTTCAAAAATTACAAATTTCTGCCTGTTTCTGTTCTGAAAAAAACTTTCTATGACTATTCATGATTCAAACTGAATAGAAAAGAGTTACAAAATTCAATAACAAAGAAAATTATAAAAGATAAAATAATGCTAAAATATGTTTCAGAAGAAGTATACTAAAAACTAGTACGGTTAGCAACGACAGAGGTCATTTCAACCCTCGGGATATCGGGTTTTTTTAAAAGCAATGTTATTTGTAAATATATTAAGGTAAGGCCACCTGCATTCGAACACGTACCTTTACCTTTGCAGCGATGAGCGACGTTTTAGCGACATTAACCATTACAGCCAACGAAACCCCCTTTATTTGGAACTGTATGATTTTTACCATTAGCATACCTATTCTACTGTAAACAAACCAAACGGGATCAGAAATTCATGATTTTAATCATAAAAATTTAATTAAGACGGTATGAGAGAGAATTCACCAATACCCCGGAAAACTATTTAGTGACAGAAAAAATGTTAACTCTAATTTATGAACCGGTTTCGCACTTAAGCTCATCGCATTAAAAGCAAAGCCTTAATTAATTGTTGGTTGAATTTTAAATGTATCAATTTAAATGATGTATTGGTGAATTTTCTTTGAAATCATCACAATTAAATTTTTTAATTAAAACTCAAGCATTTCTCATCTTGTTCATTTTGGTTTTGGTTTAAAATATGTATGTTGTCATTAATATAACGATAAACATATATGTAGTTTAAAATAAACAAACAAATAAGACCGGCAATCTTTCATTGTATATAATCATATGTTGTTGGATATTTGAGAAATTTAACAGTTTAACGAGATATTTGCACAACATCAACACAGCACGACCATCTTAAGTGCATATAGTTTAGGCTGTTTTTATAAGTGGAATGATCTACCAGTCCATAATTAAATCCTTAACCATTCTGCTTTCACTGTCCCATAAAATAGTTAGTTTTAACTAATTAAATTTAATATTTTTTCCAGTTCGCAATTCATTGCAAATGGTTTTAATATGTTTTGTTGATGATAAAATTGACAGATTTTGTCATAACGGTATCAACAATTCTGCAATTTTCACAATATTTGAACATCTAAATTCGTTTGTAAATCGTTTTCTTATTTTACAAAACCATCCTAATAATTGTAATAATATGGCAAGAAAATTATTAGTATCGGATTATTGGCCAGAATGCCGACCAAAGTTGTTAAGGAATAACAGATAGTCTATTTCTCCTGATTATGTACAGCAGAATATAAAACACAATGCATTACAAAAGTTAAGCCATGCCATCATATGCTGATTTATTAATTGATAACTCTACAGTGGTTTATTTGGCTTAGATTATTATGAAATAAGAATTTGTTTTTTTTTAAACCAGTGAAAAAGTTAATTTAATAAAATACAAATAACGTTAGCATTCATTAAAAATATTTTCAATCTTTGAAGACTGAAAAATTTCTTTTTTGAAGAAAAAAAACTCACTTTGAAGTTCCTCATTTATTCTTGCCTTACCTGAAACATAACAAAAATATTTATCATTTTTATAATAATTTAGTAAATCATTTTAATACGTTGATATCTATCATTCCAATTTTCACGTTTTAGGACTCTAATAGACAGACTATAGATTTAACTCTAATAGATTTAACGTACAAAATAAACAACATAATCAATTGAACATCCCGATTAAAACAGAAATTTATTTCTCTTATTCTTCTCATCATCCGCCTGAGTTGTTTCACTTTTGGGGAGCGAAAAAAATAATGAAATACAAGAATAGTATAATAAAAATATCAATAAATAATATGAAATTATTAAATATGAAAAGGCATGGGATTTAACATAACAAATAATTATCGGGATTCGAAGCCACGACCTACGGCTCAATAATTCTAATTTTTCAACTCAACCAGAAATCTTAGATAAAATTATTCATTCATTGGGATAGTTTACATGGCCCATTATTGTCACTAAACAAATATAGATTAATTTTTTAAAACATCTGAAAAATCATGTCTGCCGACTCAGCAATTATATTGAATGGGTTTGCGGGTAAATTTCTATGTATTAATCATAACTCATACCCCTCATCAACCAGCCCAGCGGTTAATATAAGGGCACGCCTTGGATATAAATGAGTGCCATTTCCAAAACAGCCTTCCTTCTGGGACCAGGAGAAAATCTTGTCGACCTTTTCCCCGGCAGGTAGATTGCCACAAATGAGGTAGCAGCGTTGGGGAGGGGGGAGATTTAGTAGGAAACAATGGTGCCCTCCGACCCCCATATAATATATAGCTCTATTTCCGGACCTAGCGACACATTAATCTGCAACCCACCCTCGACGATTGTTGTGTGTAACTCATTTCACTGGCTAGCTACCGTCCACGCCGTTAGCTTTACGAACGTACAACAATGGTTAAAAACAAAGACCATCAATCATGGGGGGAGTCCGAAAACACGGCTTCCGATTTCAGGTGTTTGTATGTTTTTTTTTCTGAATGAAACATGAGACGATTTGAACAAAGGAATCAAAGCGTCCAATCTCGTAAATGCTTCATGTCAATTTCCTAGTACAATTTGTCATTGTTCATTGGATTTAAAATACGTTTTCACATTTCGCTATTGCCTTATGGCCTAAAACCGGTTCTCGCTGATAATTCATTGCGAAATTAACTTCCTTTGTTTAAATTTTATTTATCGTCTACGTTTAACTCGCATTTTCCCTTAAACGGCCATCCCTTGTTTGCCAATTATATTATATGGACTACCATTATATTATACTATCCAATTATCTTTTTTCAAATTATTCCAGATATGCCGGTTTTTCGGATTTTCATTTTTATTTTTATTTTTAAAGAACCGCCTATTTTGTTTATTATTTACTTATTATCCTATACCGGGAGGCCGGTCCAAAGGATAGGCCGCCCCACTCCGGGTACCACAAGTCCGTCGCCTTTATGACCGCGTCTGGTTCTCTTCAGCACGCTCCGCTTTACATCTTTTTACTTTTTTTCTGTGTGAACCCGCAAACGTTTTTCTACTGACCGCTTCCTGTAAAATCTCTTCCAGCATCGCTTGGAATTTTGCTGGATTGATTTTACATCTCGCCGAAACGCCGGAGTTGCTGGTACTTGTAAGTTGGCCGTCCTCCCCCAAATACCCTTTTTTCATCGCTCCTCGATCCTTCCATTTCCTGCCCACCTTTATCATTCGCCACAACATCAGCTTGGTGAGTCGTTATTGTTTCATTTTTTATTTTATATTTCAATCATTTTTATTTTAAACTGTTTTATTTTATATGTATTCCCTCCTCCCGATTATATTCGCCTTTGGACGCAAACTGTAGAAAATGTAAAGAAACATGGTAACATTTCAGCCCTACTCACATTGATTATAGTAACCGTGGGATCTTGCGCTGCTGCCAGATATTTTCATCAGCGTTGATACACATCGTTTATGCCCCATCGTGAGCACACCCTAGGAAATGAGGGGTAATGATCATTACTGATTCCACTCCCTCTGACCAACTTGAATGATCTATATAAGCTTTAGTCCGGGGATACACTGTTCAGATGAGGCGTGTTGAGATATAAATCATACTGCGAATTCACCCTGTACTTAAATGACTGGCGTGCTTATTGGTCGGAACCTTTCGAACGCTACATCATCCGGCGGGACGTGGCGTGATGAAATCCAGAGCCTCTGGATTTTCGTCCGAGAGTAAATATTAAAATTCGGCAATGGAGTTGGGGTTTCAATAACAGGTACTAAAAAGGCAAACCCCATTGTTCTAAACAGTCGTGAAAGATAAGAAGTATAAACGGCTAATAAATAAGACGTTAAACTATTCATAACAATCTGAGCAAAATTTTTTCAAAAGATAAACATTGGAAAGTCAGGTCCAAATAGATTGAACTTTAAAAAGTGCTAATGTAAAATGTAAAGGGAACAAACGTAAATTTATTTCTTTTACGAAGGTGCGCAACAGCAGAGGTTATATCGACCCTCTTGGTGCCGGTATTTTTGAAAAAAAAAAAAATTAAATATGTCGGGTTCTAACGCAGGGCCGCTGGATTCGAAAACAGGACCTTTACCTTTCAGCGATGAGCGCCGTGTCAACGCCTAAACTGTTGCAGCCACCGACTCCCCGTGCTATGCATATTGTATGAATTTGAAAGGAAAAAAATACATTTTCCAATCTTCAGATAAAAAATATAATTTTTGGACTGATTATGTAGGTCACGTCGGCGTGCTTTTTTATATGACCCCTCTGGGTCAATCGTATATTATTTATATGTCCCTACATATACGTTTCCAAAGGGTTGCAAGCCAACTGGGCTACTCCATTCCCGTGTAAGTTTACACCCATGGGATCCAATGGAACTCTCTCCTGCTATTTTAAATATTTTTGGAAAAGATCAATTCAGAAAGGGAAGGGCTTTGCTTCCGTCTCTGACCGACCGCACCCCGCATCCCGGGCCCTTTGTCGATGGAGATCGTGGCGAGGCCGCCACTAATCGGATCCGGTAGACGCCGCCCACCAACCATACCGGTCCGTCGGCGAGAAACCTCAAGGATGCACACCCCAATCCATCAACAACTCTAACACAACATCATCATTGTCCTGGTATTATTCGATATTCCTCCTCGTCGGTGGTGTCTTAATTTAAACTTTAATTGCAAAGGGTTTTCAACTGCATATTGAAAGAATGGCATGACAAAGAAAATTGGCATTTTTTATTGCAATACAAGCGAACGGAAAAAGATAAGGACATAACCAAAGCAACCTTCATGATATATGCCAACATGACAGAATTATTTAAAATATTTAATTCAAACAATTACAGCGCAGGCAAGGTAGATCATCACGCACAACCGCTAGGCTTTGTGCAATTATAGTACAGCGCCATGCTTATAACACAATATATTATTTAACATATCAGTTGTTATATATTTTTTAAATTCATTTGGCATAATAAATAACACCATTGCTTATACATATACCTATCTACTTGTATATTCAAGAAGAAGAATTTTGTCAAATATATGATTATATATGAAATTGGGTCGTTTCCGATAAATTTTGATCAGGTCAGACTAACTTTGCTTGTTTCATCTGTCAGACGCGTTTTTTCACTTCGCAATCTTCAGAGTGTCTGAGGGATCAAAAGATTTAAACAAGCCGGATTTACACTCCATCTCTCTCCAACTTAATAACAACTTGACTTCTCAGAAACCATACTGACCCAACACTGAAGATAACGAAATGTCAAAACACAACTGACAGACCAACCGGGCGAGAATAGGCAGACCAAAATAATCGGGAAAGACCAAATTTTAGGATAACAAGCTCGGACAGAGTAAAAAAAATTGTTTAAACCGACTTTTAAATGGTGGGAAAGTTCATAAATAATCTAGTTAGAGATAATAACATAAATAAATTAGAATACTTAAGACAACTATATTTGTTAGACCGATAATTAAAATTAATTATTTTATTGCACTTCTTACGTGAGTTTGCAATTCGATTAATTACCCAACGAGTGCCATTACGGTTGCAGATTTTCATATTACATTTCTGCGGTTCATTGGTCAATTGATTAATGGGCGATTGGATCACTGATATTAATTGGACAACCGCTCAACATGTCCCACTCAAATAACATTCAGTCAATACCAGCAATTATGCACGAAGGATATCTGACATGATTATCCCATTGCCAAATAAGGAGACATGTCATTTCATGTTCAACCGAACGGCACGGTGACCAATTATTATATCACAATTAATTACAGTTTTTAGTTGAGATGAAAAAAAGTTAATGGCACGAGAGGGATTCGAACCCACCACATTTGGAATATGGCAAAAGGAGGGAAAACTTGTAAGGCGAGGTTGAGATGGGGAGTTGATATCCGAGAGGATCGACTGAAAAGTCAGGTGGTAGAGCAGCGTGGAAGCCGAAGGTCGTGGGTTCGAATCTCTCTCGTGTCATTTTTCATCTCAACCAAAAACTGTAATTAATAATGCAAATGTTTGCTATTTAGTGAGGAGAAGTGTTAATTTAGAGATCGTGTGGTTCGGTCTGGTGTGACGTAGGATTTACAAAAACATTTTCCATATCGTTCCAACGTTTCGATCTTTACTCAGATCATCGTCAGGAGCTGGGATTTATAAGTATTGTTTAAATTATGCAAATACACGAAGATGTGAAAAATTAATTAAATTATTTATGCAATGCTAGAAATTTCAGATTCAATCAAAATATTTGTACTCTCTCAATGTGTTTGTTTTCTGTGTAGTTGCGTCATTCTTGTGTGTCCAGGTGAGAGTGCCAGTTTATGTTTATATACGTTGGATTTTGAATGGGTGGAGGGAAAATTAGGGAGAGAAATTTTTTTTAATAAGGAGTGGAGGCTACGTTGAGGTGAAAGGAGAAGACAATGGAAAAGAATGGTTCGTCCTTATTATCCTTTCAGGATTGAATAGACGGGGATAATTACGGAATAGGAAACCAAATTGTTGAAGACTAAGACTATGTAGAAATGATATATGTAATGTGATGATTGCTTTATATGTTAAATTATATGTTAGTCAGTGAATGCATCCAAAATCTCCAAAACCTGGGAAAACAAGGTAACGGTATCCTGGGTGCCAGGGCACAGGAGAATTTTGGGTAATGAAGAAGCAGACAGACTGGCCAGAGGAGGATCCGCAAGACCACACATAGGCCCCGAGCCTATCCTTGGGATATCCAAAACAAACGTAGAATCCTCCATCGCAGAATGGATCCAAATAAAACAAAGAGAAAAATGGATAAACTCTAGCAGTGCTAGACAAAGTAAACTCATGATAAAACAACCCTCACCAAAACTGGCAAAAACACTGCTACAACTGGAGAGGGCAAATCTCAGAGGAGTGGTGGGACTACTAACCGGCCACTGGCACCTGAGAAAACATCTACAAAACATGGGCATATATAATAGTGATCCAATTTGCAGACTATGTAATGAGGAGGAGGAAACAGCCACTCATATCATCTTCGAATGCGGAGCAACGGCTCAATGGAGATTCAATCTGACGCACAGAAATGACTCAGAGAACCACATTGAAGCAATAACAGTCAATGACTTGATACTCCTGAGAAAAAGGATCGAGTCTATTGACTAAACTAAAGAACTAGGAAGGTACAATAAGCCAGAAGGCTGCAGTGCCTGGGGCACACAAACCCCACCATTCATTCATTCATATGTTTTATATTACGAGATGATGTGTGTGTATGTTATTGATATTGAATTTGATCAATCATATTGGCGTAGCTGCGACTGAGTGTCCGTTCTGTATTTAATGCTGTGTTTATCTCTGTTGATGTAAACAATTTCTTAAAAAGTTACGTTTATTTTTCTTTTCTTCTGTGTGTAATATTTTTGGACTGTGGAAGTCCAAATTGTGTTAGTGTTCAAAATGGTGGGTAACCAGTGCTGTAGGATTTTTTTTTTTTGCAATCATAGATATGTTGCTTTATCCTCTTCTCAAGATATTGGGATGTAATTCCGATGAAAATTTCAAGTTTTATCAATTGATTTTGTAAATGACGTTAGACTTATTTGTTACTGGTGTGGGATCTTTAATTTTAAACAAAAGTGTGTGAATTGTTATTGAAGACTATTTAAAATGTTCAGAAGAGTTATGTTTAATTTATGTTATGGAAACGTGTGTTGTTTTGTCTGTATTTGATAGATTAGATGTAGTATTATTAGTAATTGTAGATGGTGTTAGTGTTGAGTTGTAGTTGTTTCATTGATTATGTGTTAAGGGTAGTGATAAGTGGGATATGTTCGTATATCTTTATGTTCTTGTGTTGAAAAGATTCATAGTTTAGAGGAATACTTCTCTGAGGTAGCCATTCGGCTAGGTTTATTATTGTATGATGGTGAGATGCAAAGTTTTCTTTGTTGTTGATACCAATCTGTGATTATTGTGCCATCTGGTTGTTTTATTGTGAGTGCATCTAAAAATGCTATTGTTTGATGTAAATTGTAGGCATGGGTGGAAGCTGTTAAATTAGTATTATTCATGAAATCTAAAACTTTCTCCACCCCCTTAAAATCCAACGTACATAAACATAAATCATCAATATTTCACTGCAACTCTCAACACGACACCCAATAATAACAGATCTACAATCTTTGAGCGAATACAAAATATTTTGATTGAGTCTAAAATTACTAGCATTGTAAAAATTCATTTTTTCACATCTACATGTATTTGTATAATTTATACAATCTTTATAAATCCCAGGCCCTGAAGAGGATCTCAATAAAGATCGGAACGTTGGAATGAAAAAGGAAATGTTTGTTTTTCTTAAACCTACGTCCAACCGTAACGCATCTCACGGTCAGATAATGCAAACGTTATGCTTGAACATCTTGAAAACAATCCAAAGAGCTTTTCAGTTTTACGCGAGGGTTAAAATCCCAGTAAATTTGTGAACCAATCATTTTAGGGGAGTTTCAAACAGGGACATGTTTACGGTCTGTTTTACGGTTCACATACTTCGTAATTTTTACGATGTGTTTTGATTTTAATTACACAAACGCGTAACGCCTGTTCACGCGTTTGAAAAATTCTCAGAAGGAATACGTATAAAAATGCGATAGGGTTGATGCGCGTGACGGCACCAACCCGCCGATTATACCACCTGACAACATTTGAAACCAATTTATTTTTGACAAGTGACAGCGTATTCTTTTTCACATTTTCGATATCTGGCTCAATTCGAGATCTTCGGCCTTATAATGTCATCTGCGGGGAATATTACGACGTGAATGTACTCGGAATGACATATTGGACCCTCGAGAATATAACCCTGAATGCAGTTTTCATATTTTGCTCACCAACCTTGGCGTGATCAATCAAAACAAGTATAGTTTAACCATTCAAATATTTGTCAATACGTCAAACTCAAGGGTGAAACATTTTCATATCGTCATTATAATATTATAAACTGTTAAGTAAATGGTTTGAGTACATTCAATGTTTTTATTGTCCGTTTTTTAGTTGAATGAGAATGAATTATTTAACTATAATTGTAACGATATTGTGTTATACTGCTTAAGCTATCATTTTAGGTCTATAATTACTCCTGATTTTTTCTAACGCTTCTGTTCTGGTGTTATCGAATTAAACAGAAAGAAAGTAAAATGTTAACCAAAATCTCGGCTTCATTTACTATGTACCTTACTAGGTGGTTATATTTTAAATTTTTTTAACGAGAATTATTCTAATTTCTTACTTACCTTCCGACCAACTACCGCGGTCACGGGATCTGACCATTCAGCAATTTTTCGAATTCGAACCCTGAATCGCTATCGAGGTTTAACTTAGGGTTACTAGTGTGAATTAGTTAGGTAGGTAGTAATTAGGGGTAGTTGTAAGGGTGGGACCTCAGTACACCGAGAAATCTTGAGTCCCGCAAAACTTAGATTAGATAATAGTTTAAACGTTTATTATATTTAAGCCATTTTAACTACATATGAAAAAATTAAATTCGTAGATGGATATAACGAAAAAACGCGAAATTTCAATACGTGAGGAGTCGGCAATGGCCTCAATGGCTAACCGGCCGAAAAAAGTCCAAAGAGTTATATTTGGCAGATTATTTCTAATTAAGGAGTTACATTATTTTCTTATGAACTACATCTTAGCACCATCTTAACCAATTTATCGTTTTGCCGAATAATTTCCAAACTTTTCTTTTTGGAACCAATTTTGTACAAACTTTAGTTAAATTTGTTGCGCTTTTTTAATGTTTTAAGTTATACGATCCAGTCGGTGCAATGTATGCTTAAGTAGCAAAAACTGCCACAATTTTAATTATTTGCCATTATTGTCATTACTATAAAATGATAACACATAGGAATTTTAATATTATAAAAACCCATTTTTTAAAAACGTATTATTCATTGTACAAATTAAATTTAAATAATATAAAATAATATTTGATGTGCAATTCATATGTATTTCATTATTTGATATTTTAAAAACTTGATGATATATTGTAAATTAGTTTCAAATAAGTATAATTTTAATCGAATCGACTTCTTTCATCTCACTACAACGTTGATCTTTTCCAAATGAAATCGCCTGTTTTAACTAAATTCAGCATTAACTAAATCCGTTAAATTTATTGGTCTTGTGACCATACTACTTCTTTATATAAATTAACCTTTTTATATAAGGTATTGGGTGAGATAAAAATTTCAGTGTCCCCAGCGGGATTCGAACCTACGACCTTCGGCTAGATACGCCGCTACTCTAACCACTTGAGCAATAATGACTTCCATCCACTCGGAAACTAACTCCTCATCCCTACCCACCTTTCGAATTTTCCTTCTTTTTGCCTTATTTTCAAATATCGTGTAATCAGGACTTAATTCTCGGCTACTTAAGAAGTGACCACTTGGGAGCTGTTAGCGAAGTAAGTACTTGTGCAATTATTATGTCGTGAAACGCTTTTCCATCTCCAACCAGTCCTTAGATTTAAAGTATAATTAATGAAAATAATTAATACATATTTTTTTGAATATATGTATGGGTTGTTAATTACTTTTTATTTATTACGGCCTCATCATTTTGATGTAATATTACAACATAAAAATTATAACATAAAAATATCACTTTTTTCCCTACATTCGTATGTTGTATAACGATTTGGAGTCCGTAAGTTTTCATTAATGTCAGGAGTTCACAAACCGAATTTACTCTGTATCAAAAGTACACACAAGGGTTTTAACGTATTAAATCTCAGTGATACATTGCCTCGAATAAAGGGGCGAGGCATATTAAGAAAAGAGTTAAGGTCGTTTATCGTCGGTTCCGTGTTTGTAAAGGGGGATGCGTGAGGGAGATAACGGTCGGTCTAGTGATCTACTATGTTGCCCATCCCCTGGACCCACATGCTGCGAGGAGCACGCTAATGTAACCCCCTACCATACATCAGACTCTGCCATCCATCAAATCGTGGAGGCAGAAGAATGGAACAGATATCGTTACCTCTCATTATCACCGATGAACTCCATCCGTCAAAAACCACCTTGGACCCACCTATATATTGTTATATAACGACAACACTGATGCCTCTACTTTTTATATTATAGCCTTTGAACAGATATGATTTATTGTAGATACGTTCTTGCTTTTTCGTTTACATATTAGAATGATTTTATTATATTAATTATTATTATTATTATTATTATTATTATTATTAATTTTTAAGGGCGTTTTAACGGCTAAGGTCATTTCACGCCCTAACATCCAAACATTCTATTTTAGGTTAGTTATATCTCTTCTGAGTGCTATAAAACTCTGACTCCAAACATTCACTCGTAACCTAATTTATCCTATTGCCATCCAAGCTTTGATTTTCTATTCTTAATTCTTAATTCTTAATTCGGAAGGCCAAGTTACAATAATTTAATAAAATTATAAAATTTATTTCTGTTTCTTTTTTTTAATTAAAATTGTGAGTTCTTTTCATAAATTAAAATTTCCCCATAGGCTTGTATGACTAATAATAATAATAATGGAGTCAGACTAGCAACAATCTCAGCGTGATTAGCTCATCTTTATCCTTTTATTCTTCCATTCAAGTATGACAACTAATTCTACATAACAATAATAAGAAACAAAACACAATAATATATATATATTTTTTGAAGGAGTTATTTTTCTTATTTAAATTGCGATATTGGGCATTGTAGTGCATTACCCCGCAATTTTTATTGTCTTCCATTTTATTTTGCCGCTCCGGCAGCCTCCAAAGCTTCTGAAAAAAGAAATCATGCACGCACAACTCTTATGCAGACATTAGCAGGCATTCAATGGTCAAATAATTTGCGAAAAGGCCTAAATTTCATTGTAAATTCCAATAAATTTGAGAAAACTGAAAAGCGCTCTTCGAAAGAAACACTGGGGAGCCAACTAACTCCTGTAAATCTCTCGAAAGGTTGAGCCTTTGCCTAAAGGGTTGTAAAGTGGGGCAGTCGACCAAAATATGTTTTACTGTCAAAATGGTTCGTTCTCCACTTCGCGTACATCGAGGACAAGTTGGAAGGTTGTTGCCTATTGAAAGTCTATTATGAATTAACCTGATAGGTCATATCAGGTTAATCCATAATAGACTTTTAGTTACAACTAAAATTATTATTTCAGAAACAATAATATAAATTTACACGAAATTATTAATACTGATCATAAGAAATTATAACAAAATGAAGTGAATTGTTTATTTGTTGCTATATTGAGCAATAGAATGGCTTATTAAAAAAGTATAAAACTGGGTAAATGAAATAACTATTTTCGATAAACCAAAATATGCACTTTAAACGGGATTTATGGTGTTTAAAAGGTTCTTATATTTCTGTTGAAATTAATATGTCTTGACATTAGCCATCGAGGTAGTATTACAATTCTATGCAGTATTATGTCGGTAGGGTTTGATCGGGGGACAGAGAAATTAAAACGATCTTAGTTTAATCAGTCAATAATTATTTGGTGATCGTGAGATGCGGTCTGGTGTGACGTAGCTTTTAGAAAAACATTTTATTTATCCTGCTACGTTTCGATCTTTATTGAGATCATCTTCAGGGCTCAATTGGTTTTCTGCGCAATTGTGACATTCATGTGTGACGTGAAAAATTCTCTTGTGTAAACACTAGTCTTGAGTTTAGTAATAATTTCTTTAACAACATTAACTAATAATTCCTTTATATAAAAAGAATGATTAATTACTGATAGAGTTCAGTATTGGTACAAAACGCCATACTTAGTAATTTTCTTAAAACCGTCAAGAAACAATTTATAAAAACTGCTCGACCCAAAATAAAATGAAAAACATATGACCTTAGTTAATGTCCGCTGTTAAATTAATTTTAATGAAATACTTAATCAAATAATACCAGCAGCCTTTGTTCTTTTATTTTGATAGCGTTAATTTGAAATGATTTAATCAGACAAAATTAATTCAAAAACATTAGCTTTGTGCACTTTAATAAGTAAAATGTTGAAATAGTTTAATTAACATATTAAAAGTCTTATTATATTAATTATTTGTGTTATTCTTATTAGAAAGATATCATCGAACACTCGTTATTTAAACCCATTGATCCTTTTACTAGGACCGTTTTTTCTAGCAGGATTTATACAAATTTCAGTTTCGAGCCATCTTCATTGAGGAACAAGAGGAGCTTAAATTCATCAAAAACCAGCGAGAATAGACGGACCCGTGAAAAGATCACTGTCCCACAGTTCAATATGCGGTTTTACTTGGAGGCTAAACAACCACTAAAAATCTATTTTTATTGATAAAATCTTAAAAATTCAATTTTAACCCAATTACTTTGACAGCCTGGAAGGTGTCAGCATACACACTACAGAATTTAATTTATCATCAGTTTTGAGAAATATTGAGTATTTAGAAGAAAGTATCACGAATTTCGACTATGGTCTTCCAAGGGCAGCTACACCGCTGACAGGACCCGAACCCTTCTGTGGCATAGGAATCCACACTATCAATGAACATCTCAGATAGAAGGACAAAAAGAAAATAAGGGAACATTGGAATTCGTTTATTGGACACAGACAATCCAAGAATCTTCTAACCAACTTTGGAAAGAAAGAAATTACAGAATGTGTCAAAGGAGGCAGAAATAAACTGCGAATCCTAACAGGATTGCTAACTAGAGACTGTAGATTAAATGGGCATCTAAAGAAAATTGGAATAATCCAGGATGGCACATGCAGAAGAGACACCAACCCATCTGCTAACAAACTGCGGAACGACATTAGCCCGTAGGAGGAAGTGTTTTGGGATGTACAATGGGACCATAGAAGAACTTCAACCAATAAAACCGGGCGTATTAATCAAGTTCCTTGATGAAATAGGACTCACCGATGTGCTCTAGGCAGAGAACGGGGGATACAATAGCTCTTAAAGGGCGCAGTATACAACACCCTGAAATATCATCATCATCATCATCATGGTCTCCCAAAATTTACATACTTTGTTTATTTAACTCATTCAGCAGTAGATCGAACGAGCAGAAATCTGAGTGTGCAAGATCAGGATCCATCTCTAATGTCGCGGGGTTTCTATCCCTCGAATTTCTTGGATCATTTTCTTAGGTTAATAGGTAGTATTTGGGTGAACCCTAAAATTAATAAAGTTAAATTCTATTCATTCAATTCACTTCGTTTGGAATTGATATGGTTTGTTTGTTTTTAATGAGGGGATGGACAGCTAATCAAATAACTAATGAGCTTGGGAGTGCTATGTTTGGGTATATGCGCGCGCGGGTGTGTGTATGTGCGTGCGTGTGTGCGTTTGTACTGTTATACATTAAAAATATGCCAGTACATTGAACCAAAGAGCTTACAGTAGTTATAGCATAACAAAATTCAACTTCAAATATTTTAATTATAAGTATTTTATGGCATATAAAAGTTTATCTTCTTTCATGACTGAACAAGTCTTTTTTTTTTGGGGGGGGGATAATTTTCAAAAATGGTTAATTAGCGTGTTATTAGTTACCTTTAACGCTGTTAGCATTGATCAATCAAACAGGATATATATATGTAAAACTTTACCAGATTTATTTGAATTTTAACGAAAACGAAAGAAAAAAAAGAGAAAACAACAATAAGGAAAGAAGTATTTTAGATACAGAATAACCCTTTCTGAAAAGTTCTTTAAAAAGGTTCATGGCCTGAAATAACTTGAGACATGACGCGGTGATCAGTTAGGAAACTTTTTACCTTTCTCGCACTACTCAGAGGCATATTTACGCTTCCCTGATTCTCGGCGATTTTTTCCAATTTATCCAATATTTTTCGTATAACGATTGATTCCATTTATTCTATTTATTGTACGTTTATTGCGTTAACCTTTCGGCGATATTTCTTGTTTATGGGTCAAATTTATTTAAGCATCAAAATACTAAGAATGTTCTGTCATCGAATATAAATTAGAAGCGATTCTGTGAATAAGTTAATATATTTTTCGTTGTTCATAATGTTGAAAAACACACAAAAACAATCTTTTTACGAAACCAACTTTTGCCTGTACTTTAAACAATGAACTTCCACTCATGTCAAATACGTGGTACCTTGACAGCAGACTGACCTGGAATCCCTACAAGTCTTAAAAGATAACAACTCAACAGAAGACATGGACAATTAGGCAGAGACTACAATATCCGTGTTGTCCATCAACACTAAAATGACTTTATACAAGACTTAACTGCGACCACATTGGACATACCAGTTCGTACAGTTCCGGCAAACTATCCAACATCCAGCGTGTCCACCCTTCTAATTAAAAGTCCTCAGACAAATCGACAAAGCTCCATTTTACGTCTCTAACCCCCCTATGACCTCAACGTTCGTTTCGTCCACGAACTGATCCATTCCCAATTCCAAATACCAATCTATCGATCCATCCTAACCCTACCGCTAGAGCCCTCTCCACATATTCCCATCCCGAGAATCCGCCACATTGCCTAAAACGACGATGGCCCCGAGACCTCCTTGACCCTTAATCCATTAAAATGAGCGTCAGCTCTGGTTGGTTTCTCATGGCATGCGACCTTCGGGTACAGACCTGGCATTAGTGTTAGTGTTGTGACCGAGCGGTGAGCCCGATATACATGGAGTTCATTTTTTGTATTATGTACAATTATGTATAGTCTAAAAATAAATGAATTAAACTAACAAACATAATAAACGTTAATATGTATATTTTACTCGTCTCTGACTATGGAATTAAATAACATTAAAAAATATAACAATTTTTTTGTTTTTATAATTAATTGCCGTAAACCCTTTACAAGTTATACAAGTTTACACTCTTTCACGAGATATGTATTAACTTTTATTTTTTATACTTTTTTATGTGACTTGACATACTGATATGGGTAATCATTTTTAACTAAACTTTTATATACATTAATTGATAATTATCGTAAATTATATCGTCCGACTATCCAAATTTCTGATCTTTCACCATCACTCACAAATTAGTGGTCATACAACCAACCCTGAATAATTCATACATTTTCGCCCTTTTGTTAATGTGAAATAAGTTCATGCAAAAGTAAAAATTTTTTTTAATAACAGTTTTGGAGTATCAGTTTGTTAAAATCATAAACTACTTACATTTAGGACAATTATTTTCCATTATTTATGTTTTTTATAGGAGGTTAGGAAAATATAACTATACAATTACAATAATAAAATTTAAAAATTATCTACTTTTTATACATCTTACATTCTTTTTATAAAGATAGTTCTCTCCGTTTTTTTTAAAGATACTCAAAAGAAGCTGTTTTGCAACGATCTGGAATTCATGCCCTTAACTCAAATCATCAGGTTGAAGGATTTCTACAACTACACTATAGCGGCGGGCTTGTAGAAAAAAAAAAGAAAGACGTGGTTGTAGAAATTCTTCAACCTGATGATGAGCTAACGGCTCGAAATCCGGTTCGTTAGAAAACAAATTACTGTAAGTAGAAACTATCGTTTTTAAAAATGGATTGAACACTGCACTCCCTCCATTCACTATTTCTACACCTTATAATTTCTGACGTCTATTGTATATGTCCAGCTAATTGGAACGATAGTATTGCAGTCTTTGTGAATGTTGGGGCGGCGTTGGTCTTAAAAAATAATGAAATCATCCATTAAAAACGTAAGTCAATTTGTTGATGCTTTTAAGATTATTTTACCTCGAAAATAACTGTACAATAAGTTAAAAGTTCGGCAGATATCAATTGAACTTGTTTTCCATTTAGATCGTATTGAAATGTCGATTATATTTTAAACAAGTATCAACAAAATAAAGAACAATCGATGATCCTACATGTAAATATCTTATTGTCAGTTCTTGTAGTAAGATTGTAATCTTGCATAATTATAAAAGTTATGCGTTAATAGAATTTTAAATAAATGCCTAAAACATAAAAAGACATTTTGTTAATATTTAGAAATGTTAAAGTATGGCTAAATTGACTGGTTTTTACTTGTAGAATGGCATATATCCGATTGCGCTCGTAGGATGTTATGTATAAGAAATTGTTCGGAACGGTGTATTGTTAAACTTTATTCAAAATTTAGACAGTATTATTATTTTATATCCACGACATTTCGTGAAATGTATTATTTTAGCAATGTTTCTGTGTCACCAATTATTAACAGTTACTCCAAAGGGCTATTCACGTCAGTTTAATGCACGGAGTCTTCGGGCTTTTTCCTTTCTAGAATTATGCTCGTTCTGTCCATTGCACGGTTCAAGAGTTAGAGGGCTTACAAGATAAATTTTTGATTGCGGTTCCATTAGACAATTGGGCAATCGCACAAAGTGGACCATTCAACGGAGTTCATTTAATAAAACCAAATGGAAGCCGGGAAAAATGTTGTCGGGTATTATAAATATATCTACCATAATATAAAACGTTATTATATTAAAAACGAGTTTAATATAAAAATAAAGTTTTAAGAGAAACACTAGAGAATGAAAAAACTTAGCAGACATTAACATTCAGTTCTTTAATTTTTAGACTCTTATTAAAAAAACATGTCCAAGCTACAAGAATAAACTAGCCCGGAATAACCTGGTGTGTGTTATGTGTTTATTTTTTATAAATACGCCAAAAAATTATTTGCGTACAGAACAAATATTTTAATCAGATAATTTGTAAGTTGGGACTGGCAAGAACTTAAAGCGTTTTAAAACTTGTTTAAAATAAGATTGTTCAAAAAGTACCCGGAATATAAATTGGCGGTCAATGTATGGTATTTTCTTAAATTTTTAAAAGATAAAGTAATAAAAAATGTGGTAAAACATGAATATCCTGACCTACATTCTTTGGGAAAGATATTAACCAATTTTTCTTCTCTTTCTATTTTTTTTTTAATACAATTACATGTTGAATCAGTCGTGTAATTTTCCATCAATTCCTGAGAAAGAGAAATTGGGTCTTTAAAAGTTATTCAAGTAGCGAACCACAAGTATTTAGAATAAATTATGTTGAATTTAAATTTTTCATGTGGTTTGGCATATTTGTTTGGCAGTTTTTTTTTACCCAGGTTTATTGTTTTTTAATGGCATAAATAATTTATTGGATTGGTTAGTCATAAATTACTATATTTTTATGAGATTTTTATATTTATAGACGATATAAAAGCATAAGAAAAGTTTATATGTACTTTTATTTAAAGCTATATAAGTTAACTGTGCTAAAAATATTTTTTTTATGAACGATTGTTATGTTCTAGGGAAACATCAGTTTTTAAACACATGCTTTAATTTCCATTATAAGAATCCCGTGGATCAAAAGCTTAATTGAAATCATGACAGAGGAGCCGAGGGTGAAATGAGAAATCATAAATAGCTTAACATAAAATCATAGCGAAAAGGACGGAGGACGGTTTAATGGGAAATCGATACAACCCCAGTCATGTAGAAAACACAAACAAGGTGTGAGAGCGGCGGACCGACAAACAGAGAGTCCTTGTTTTCCCACCTTTCAGACCGAGTAAATACCGTGAAGATCTAATTTGTCAAATCTAATTCTTTTGCGAAGGGGACGGCAGTGATCGACGCCGCCCCAACCAGCAAAAGTGGATTTGCCATTGACGTGAAAGAAAAGGGAAGAACTGAGAATAGATAGATTTATCAGACAGGAAGTTTTGTTAACCTAATCCGATGTGCGGTTAACATTTCTTTTAGTTTTTATAGATTAATGGGCAATTTGTGGATTGTTTTGTTGTTAATGTTTAAAAACTCGGTTTAACTGGTCATTAGAGCTAAAGATTCAAAGAAACCGTGTATGTCGGAGATAAGCCTTTTCTTTTCTCCAGCATTACTAACCTTTTAAACCTTGTACGTTTATCATCATCAAATAAAGTTCTTCATCATCTTAAAACAAAGTACGTTTATATGCAGATAAAACGAGAAAAATCTATGGAATTTATTATTATGACATGTTATTACTGTTACTGCGTTCCTGTTTTTTTTCCTTGGCCGGCTAACTGCTTCGGGCATCGCCGGCACCACGAGTATATCTTTCTCACGTTTGGAAAATCTTCACTTTTTGCTGATAACTTCATTTTGATTGCCTACTCACCGGACCTTACGGTGTTTTGTTTGCATTTCTCTATATATCCCCTCACATGTGGTAAACTGAAGCTATTGAACTATTTGACCCTTTACATACACACATTTATACTAATACACCTAGTTTCCTAATATTACACCAAAGTGGAGGTCGGTAAGATGGTTCTAACCCTACCGGCCTCCTTCCATTCTCGCTAATAAATACATTCGAACGGTATGTACAAATTCCACTCATCCATAAAACTAATCCTAAGGTTTTCTGACGGGCCTGCGGAGTACTCGATATTCCTCGACAGCCTCGTCCATTCACACATAACCTCTCACACTAATAAATACGATCACACTGGAAATGTGTTCCTGTTATTGCATATAATGCTATTTTTTAATAGAAAAAAATTACAGTACACTCTAGTATTGTATTTATCCCTGTTTATTTTCGTAAGAGGTTATATTTAGGTTTTGGGTTTTATTTGAAATATTTAAATCAATGTATTTGTTCTTTTAAAGTTCGTTTTAGTTTAACGGCCCTTAAATATCATTTATTAAATAAGTTCTGTTATTCGGCGGTGGCGTTGAAGTAGATCAAAGAACGCTTCGAGCAGTAAGTCGGTCGTACAAGCGATTCCCACAATTTGCTAAATAATTAATCATTATAAATATAATTATTAATTTTTTATGCAAAAGTATCACCTTTTTGAAAATAAATTTGCATTTGTACAGTTCTACTTTTCTTTATCATTCTTATCATTGTAAGTTGTTATTTGTTGAAATGTATAAACGTTTGTGAGTTTTAAAGGTATCTCTTCGTTAAAATGTTCTAGCTTTCTTTAGTTTTTTACATGAGAAAAAATCTCCAAATTCATAAACTGTTTCAACAATATTCTTCGAACTTGCCGAAATAAATAAATTTAAAAAAATGAGCAGAATAAAAAAAAAAAATAATGCTTACACACTACCTTGAATTATGAATAAGTAGAAAGACATATTCATATGCACAATTCAAAAACATCTTCAATAATTTTACGTCCTACTGATCAGCAGGGAAAATAATTAAAAATTGTTTGGAGTAATTTCATTATATCTTTAGTTCTTCTGTTAGTTATTCTGTATAACAACCATTTAAAAAATAATGTGGTTGATTGTATTGTGAAAGGCCTTATTCATTCATAACGTTTGAAGGAAAAAGCCTTAAAAAAATTTTTGGATTGTTTTCCACGTGTAGTTAGTTGTAAATAATAAAAGCGCAGAGATTAAACTGGGAGTTCACTTGAAAAAATGGTATCTTATAAAAATAAATATACTTTCTAAAACAAACAAAAATTAAATACGTTATATCAAAAGAATATATAAGAAGTACATAAATCGATTTATCACCGAGTTTGACTTTTTATTTACGAGCATTATTAAAAGTAACTGACAAAAGTGTAGACTATTTGAGAACAAGGAAAACGTTCAAAAAAGCTTATTATTTTATTGCCAAGTCGCACAATTGCCACATCATGTACATATCATTCGTGAAAAAACTTTGGACGTTTTACATTATATTATTTTCAAAGAGATGTTTGTGATTCTGGCTTCTTAATGGCACCGTGTATACTAAACCAACAAGACTTGTGAGTATTGCACAAATGTCTTGTGCGCCGTTTAAAAACATTTAAAGTAATGCTACCATAAATTATCAATAAACAAGCTTATTTAAACGTTGATCATACTAAACGTAATTTAAAAAGCTTAACAGAACAAATAGTACACTTAAATTTAATGTAGGTTTCAGTATTTATTTTTAATTAATTAACGAATAAATGCAATAAAATCGTATTTTGTATTAACAACAGGTACTTTTTTAGAAATTGATATATTTATGAAACAATGAAATTTTGGAATGGTAATTTTTAAAAAATGAGGGAAGATATTTTGTGTACTGAGTAGTTGAAATTGAGTGAGTAGTCACGGTTGAAATTTACTAATTTTATAGTTTTTAAATGTTTTCTTTACTCATATTTTTACTTACTATTTGTTTTTGTTTTTTAGTTAAACTGTTTCTAAATTTAAAATAAAAAAAATATGTGGTTGAAAAAGGTTTTTCTTGTTTTTATTAGTGTTTCACATTAATAATGTGAAAACTAATCGATAATTAAGTGATTCAATATTATGTGATAAAATGGTTGTTATCATGTCGTTAACGGGGGCGAAATTGATATCATAAAAATTGGCGTGATAAACTTCTATTGTTTTTAATTGTTGGACTCCCATGCAGGTTTTTTTTACGTTCGGGCCATAAACCCCGAGACCAGGTGGCCTCCTGTTTTGTACGTATCAGTGTGTCTAAAAGAGGATCAAGTGTTCATGTTACCCCGGCCAACACCATCGCCAACCGCCCTGATGTAACATTACAATCACGTAGCCGAACGACTGGCAGAGGACACTCCTCCTCAAAATATGGCCCTACGCTTTCCCCTCATCCGGCCGCAGGGTGAAGATAACGCAATTTAATCTATACAGCTAAGGGGATTGACGACCGATGACAATAACAACGTTAACGTTTTCTAACTGGAACCCTCCGGCCAACCCCTTTTGGAAAATTGTTATTCAAAATTCAAGAATAAGCCTTCATGGTTATTCATAAACCCTTAAGATAATTTGAAACAATTTTTCCAGGCGAATTAATTAGGATTACAGAAAAAGCAGGTGGGCCTAATGAAATCCTTCCTAGAATGGTATTGTATTAGAATATTATGAATACTTTAAAAATTAGAACTGTAATCCAATATCCGTTTGTAACCGTGTGACGAAAAAAAAATCAATCGATAAATTGGGTAAATCATTTGAAGAACAATCTCAGCTAACGAAGAATTTTACTTCCCAATAATAAGTACCGCAATATCTTAAAACTTAAAAAAAATGGAATTTACATGTAAACCCATTAACGTTCCAATTTACTACTTTACAAATTTTTTGTTTGGGGAAAAACTGTCAATACACGAATGTTTTTGATTTTATATTCTGAAATCATTAATCTGAAACCATTTCTTGATACGTCCCTCTGCGATGTATATAAACTTTGTCAATATAAACTTTATGTCAATATAAAAAAGTGGCGCATTAAAACCGAGTGCGACGAACTCTCGAACTTAGGCCGACGAACCAAGAGTCTGACCCTCTCACCACTCGGCTATCATGTTGCACCCAACTGGGTATTTATGAACTGAAAATTAATTGCTATTACTTTTTTTATGAATAAATAATATAATTTTTGATACATGGGAAATTTTATTTTATTTCATGCACTCTTAAAGATTGACCGACTAGAAATTGATGAACACATCAATGCACATAAAAAAACTAATATTTAGCTAATTAATTAAAAATATTAACACAACTTGTAACACAGTGCAAAAGTAATTCCGAAAAAATGTATATTTTCTGAGAGAAAAATGATATGAAAATCCCAGCATAACAATTTCTGTTACTTGGAAAAATAACTGCGGCCAGACGTGATCCACTCAATTGCATTTAGCGTAGCGGCGGTTCCGTTTCAACCCTTTCATGCCCAATAAGAAATTTCATTTCGTATTTCTCTCTAACCTCGGCTGTCTCTCGGGACGGGTAGCCGTTTAATCTACTACTTTTTGTGTTTGAATTCTCTATCCAGCAAAATTTTAAAAGTTACGCGGATATTGATTAGATTATGCGTATATGTTTAAGAATATGGAAAATTGAAAGAGTCATTTAGTAAGAAAATTGTGCACTTAAAAATTGATGTTTTCCCGTTGATGATTTATCTTGACAATGATTATTTGGAGATCGTGAGATACGTTCTGGTGTGACGTAAGTTTTAGAAAAACATTTTCTTTATCATGCCAACGTTTCGATCTTTATTGAAATCATCTTCAGGGATATAAGTATTTATTTTCCGTGTAGATGTGTCATTCTTGTGCCGTGTAGAGCATTCCACATTCCATTCTCAACACACAAGAATGACACAATTATGCAGAAAGCAAACACATTGAGCCCTGAAGATGATCTCAATAAAGATCGAAACGATAAAGGATATGTTTTTCTAAACCTACTTCACACCAGACAGCACCTTACGATCTCCAAACAATCGTTGGCTAATGATCATTAAACACACACATATCTTGACAATGTTTGTAATGGTTACTCGTTCAATTCGACAAAGAAACTTAAGAAACTAATTTTGAAATTTAAAAAACTTAATTTTAAAAAAACGTTTTCATTGTAGAAATAGCCATTGCAATAAAAACTATTTCATTTATTCTATACAAGCGTGGAAAACTGCAGTGGAGTTGATCAGGGTAAATATATATATATATATATATATATATATATATATATAT
>CM077099.1:5951982-5966524 GCA_039619505.1 Cimex hemipterus | reverse complement strand
ATATATATATATATATATAACAACCTAGCATAAAACTTCATAAACTGGCATTGTGCCTTTTTCTTAATTTCTTGTTGCATATTCCAATCACAATACAAATTTTTTAAATAGTATTTTTTTCTTGAACAAGACCCAAAATCCAAAATATTATTCATCGATTCAAATGAGATATTGTTAAGGGGCGTTAGGTAAAAGTTTGATTTTTATTGGCATTTAATATCGAATAATTTTGTAACGTGGGCAGTAAATTAAGATCTCTTTTCACCCATCACATCCTTTTGCGGATTAAAATTATGCTAATTATTAGGCTAAAATCAACTGTACCTGCGGCCGTTTCACTGCGTCGGAACACGTTCTACTCGTTCTCCGTCAAAGAGCGATAATCAACAACATTAAATTAACAGAGAATTAACAGCAGGAGAAGTACAATGGGCGGAAGTCGTTAAGGAGATTTTCTTAAATCAGATTGTATGCCGTTCAAATATGTGCAACTGCAGAACGGAAAGATAGATTGATGGTATTAGCCACTGGGTTTTATACAGTCGATCTGTACGTCTTCTTTAACGATTATTTACGGATCGTGAGACGCGGTCTGGTGAGACGTAGATTTTAGAAAAACGTTTACTTTATCGTGCCTACGTTTCGATCTTTATTGAAATCATTTTCAATCACCTGATTATGATCTCAATAAACATGGAAATGTTGACACGATAATTGAAATGTTTTTCTAGAACATACGTCACCCCAGATCACGCCTCACGATCTCCAAGTAATAATTGACTTATTAATTAATTATTAATTATTAAACACCACACACATCTTCCTTAACATTATGTCAATTGGATAAATCTTACCATTTTAGAACTTTTTAACGGTTAATTTACAGTACAGATGGTGATAACATATCATATCATTAGTTAATTTTAAATTATTGACAATACTGTAAAAATATTACTATTTTATTGTAAAAGTTTAATTTTTCCCAATAAATAATAATGTATTGTGTTTTCTAAATAATCAATATGACCGACATTTGAGATATTTCGATAGACGAGAACTAGGTTGCAATTCTTTGCCAACTATCTCATTATTGTCGGCCAGCTGTGGGTCCGAGTATTCTCGCCACATTTAAGCTTCCGTCTGTTTAGCTTACGAGAATAATCTATCATGAAATCCAACTATGGTGTCCTTCCTTCCGCAAACCCCCCTAAATCTGAATGAGTTACTACAGCCGATATTGACCAAATCAATGGATTATGAAATAATTCTTTTGTCATTGTTTGAAAAAACAATAATTTTTAGTTTAATTTTAATTTAAGATTAATTTTAATTTATTATTTTACCCACTCTATTCCACAGCCGAGTGCGTAATAAGAAATAAAATAGTTTTAATAATAACCTGTTGAAATAAACAGTTTAAAAAAACTGTGTGGGCACAATAATAAGTTTTTTAATTTTATTTATTGTATTAAAAAAATAAATTGACATACTTCTGGAAGTATCAAATATTCTTTCTTACTAATTTAATTTTAACTAAATTTAAATAATGTGATACTTTTTACCCATCAGCATTGCCAAAAAAACTTGCTGCATGTTTAGGTTACCATGAAAATATGGCAGTGAATGGTTATTAATGATCAGAAATCGTTAAATCATTATCGTTCGTAAATTATCGTCACACAAGTTTTTCTTGGCCTTTTTAATTAATTATCTTATCCAAAAATATATTATATTTATAAATTTTCATATAAAATAAGGCTCGTTTAACAAGTCATATTAAAAATGAAAAAGAAGTGTTTTTTGTTAAGATATTGCTGGATCATTTCTCCCTAAAAAAATCCTAATGTTGATTCAAGGCTATCTGGCCCTCTTATTTTCGCTACATTAAACTTTCCGATTATTTCCTTCTAAGAAAAACTTATAAACATACCTGTTAGTCATTGGATGACACTACAAATACAACAAAACGTTAATATTTTTTATTGTTATTTTTATATTTAGGTACCCTTATTTAATCGTTTTTGAACGATTATAAAAAAAAATGTTGTGATTGGTTCCGATATTCTAGTTGATTTCAATTTGTGTGTGACAATAGATATAAAGAGTAGATTGGTTTAATTAATTGATTAAAAATTGCGATTACCGAACTGCTACAAAATTATTTAATCCTGTACTATTATTTGTTCTATTAATCCGTGTATACCTGAAATTGATTTCAGTTTTATAACAGTGTTTATCTAAGGGATCAAAATCGCAAGATTGTGCCAATAAAACGTTGCCAATTAATATTAATTTTTCCAACTAAATGAACGTTGAATTACAATTAGTTCAGAGGAAACATAAATTGAATTTGATAACATATGAATATTTAACTCTAAAGAATATTTTATTTCAAAAAAGTTACATGTCCATAGGTATTTTCCTATCTTGGACAGAGCAAATTTTTAACTTTGCTTTTATAAGAAATATTTTTTACTGTATTACATTGCCTTATTACTCGATTGAAAACAGAAAAAGTGGAACTTTTTAAAATAAAATCAGCAGGTTGATCACTTAGCATCGGTGACATTTATTGGCGTTATGATCCTTAAATTTGGGAGTTGCCGATCATTTTGATTTCTCTATCATTGCAGAGTATATATGTAACACAAATTTCGGCATTTCGCCACGTCGGCAATGGGCCTGTGTGTGATTTTGCGAAGACAATAATTTGTATTTTGTAGATCATTGGTGTTACCTTCGGTGGATTAAGTCTTTGTTGTTTTTTTGGTTCTAATTGGAGTAGTGATTTGAATGGTATAGAGCACGGGTCGGCAACCTGCGGCACTTTGCAACTTTTTGTGCGGCCCGCCAAAGCCCAATATAATTTTAGGAAAAATCAACAAATTTAGAGCGAGAGCGTGCCGAAGTGTGGCTGGTGACAAAATTGCGCGCTAACAGTAGCATAGTGAGAAACCTATTTTACTTAAATAAATACTTCATATCTGACATTATTGTTATTATACACGTCAATAAAAAATAATTTTTTCTATATTTATTTTTAATAATATTTATAGCCATATATGATATAAAAGCACTATTTATGTTAGATTTGAATGTGCGGCCCGCATAAAAAAAATTTATTTTGAAAATGGCCCGCCGTCCGAAAAAGGTTGCCGACCCCTGGTACAAAGAATGATTGTGAATGTTTTAAATTTGTGTTTTTTAGGGTTCAATATTTTTGGCCTGCTTAATTTCCAATTTTTTGATATGTTCAAATTTCGTATTTTTTGTGCGTTTTGTTTTACCTTGCTTGTGTCTTACGTATAGGTTATAACGATCTTTGTGAATCCCTTTCACTCGATGCATATAAATTTCCTGAATTGTGTAAAAATGAAAAATAAGAAAAAATATACGTAATACCCCCCCAAAAAAAAAAAATAAATAAATAAAATAAAAAAAAAGAATTTTTGTGCCACAAAAAAACTAAGGTCTTGAAAAATAATATATTCAGATACTTTGTTGATAAATAAAAATATGTGACAAGTAAAAACATACGATATCAACTCCTTGCCCATAAAATTGAAAATACAGCACGTTGTTCGATTAAAAAAAGAGAAGTCTTTCCTCGTCCTTTGATATCCCAACTCACACTCCCGATCCTGCTGTAGGAGATTAACTTATCCTTTGAGATAAGCTTCTTTTTTGGAAAATATTGTTATAAGGTTTCGTGACGTGTTTTAGTCAGTTTTGTTGCCCCCTTCTCCTATCGTTTAACTATTTATGGTTGTTTATGTTTATTTATAAAAAATCGTTACTAATTGACCGCAAACTAATTTCATAGCACATCTACTATTAAAAAATCCCGTATGATCCAAATATAACATGCAAGTACCTAATAACATCGCAGCACTTCAAAAATAAATAACCAAACCACTGGTCATATAATAGAGACCAGACTCACAAACAAAGACACCAACATGCAAAAAAATGCAGACCCATTTTTCGAATCCCGCTCGAGCCGGTGACTTTTTCATATAAACTAAAAACCTTAATTAATTGTAATAAATTAATTAGTGAATGGCACTACGAAATTAATGAATATTTAACAATATTTTCCCGCCAGTTTTACTTTTTTGAGATCGTAACAATTAAAAATATTCATAAATACAGACATGTTTATTGCTAGTTTCCATATTTTCTTTTTTAGTAGTGATAAAATAAGTTATTAAATAAATAAATATTAGTAAAAAATATTTCTATATAGAACAGTTGTCTTCCTAAAATTGCAATCCTAATAATTAAATTAATGTGCTCTTACATATTTTGGATTTGAATACTGTATAATTTGACATATTTATGACGATCTTAACTTGTTTAAAATTCTAGTTTTTTCGTGCGATTTGTGATTTATTGCGACTGCAAAAAGCATAGATAAGCGGATTAAGATTAAGAAAGATATCATCATCACGCACATTTTCCTTAATTTGTATAAAATTAATTTTCCTAAGTCATATATTTTGTAAAAAAGGGTTAAAAATGACCAACTTTGGAGACAAATTACGCATCAAAACTAAATAGCATTTTTGAATTTCGGTTTTTTACACATCAAATTATATGATCCTATGCCTGTTATAGTAAAGGTGGACGTGCTAGATTCTGAGACGAGATAACGCCCACGTATATACAACGGCACATGACAAGGTTGCTTTTGAATAATAAAATGTCAGAAGAGCCGCTTAGGGCGCAAATGGCACACAAGTCCGACCCTAGGCCACGTCCAACCCTCGGCCAGCGAAGCCGTCATTAAACAGGACAAATTTACGAGTACGGAGCCCTTGAGAACCTACAGTTTCGCTTAAACATTCAATCAAACTTTTATATTCAGACTTTAGGTTTATCCGAGGTTGAAACCCTATAGGATAAGACGTCAAACTCCTTCGCTTTGAAATCAACCTTTATATCCTTGAGGTCCTTTGTTCTCCGTAGCAATTCCGCCTTATTCTTTATCCTTCAAAGGCGCTGTGGGATCGGACAATGATAATGCCCTTTAACCCTTATTTAACATAAATTGATTTTGAAAAACATCTTGAAAGTTATAACAATAGCGCTGATATTGTAATAAATCGCCCTATCCGTAAGTATAAAGGTATCATCCAATCTAAAAAAAAGGTATACACGATCAGAATCATTATTAGTATCAATGAGTCAAAATACATACATATACAGTCGACGTACACATCTTACAGTCCGAAAAATCAAGTTTAAACAAATTGAATAAACACGTTGTCGTTAAATAGCGAAAGTAATATTTTGTTTCGTTATCATCTTTTTTATTTTATACCTTCATTCTAAATCTACCGTTTGTTAACCAACAGAATTCCCAAAACTTTAAAAAGTCACTCATCAATCAGTAATCAATCAATTAATTACTTTTGTTGTTCAAAGCCGTTTTTAAAATGAATCAATACCCATTTTTATCATTACTGGTTTGTATGGTTCCGTTTGTCTTCGGCCTTACAAGAAAATAATTTTATAAGCTGCTTCAAAAAGTCTGGAGGATAACACATTTCGAACATATACCTTAAAAATTATTATGATGAAAAACTATTTTTAATTTAAAATGATAATAAAATATCATCTACCTATACGTAGTAAATGTTGTATTTTTATTGTCATAAAATTTCACAATTCATCTTCAAAAATATTTCGTGACTTGTGAAAATTTTTCTTTGAAATATTTATTTAACGGTTCCACGCTAAGAACGGGAACAACTAAAAGCAGTTTTTTTTTAAATATTTGCGAGGGCATTTCAACATCGAAGTTATAAGAATCCTCTGTGTGTCGGTGTTATTCAGAAAAAGCTGATCTATAAATATGACGGATACGAATGGAGGGCCGCTGGATTTGAATCTAGGACCTTTAATTTACAGTGAAGAGCCCCGAGACGACGCTAAACCTTTGCGGCCACCGCGCCTCAGTTTTCAAGTCTGTTGTCTGTCATAAAATGTGGCCGTAGGAGTTTGTAGACGAAAGGTTTAATCGTGATGATTGTTTTGGCATTTGTCGTAAATTGACGATTTACGTATGTTGCCATTGAACGGATAGCACCTATGAACTTAAACAAATGGTGCCAAAAAGAACGGCTGTCAAGTGTTTCTTATAATAACCATGAAAAGGGCTCCCGGAGTACTGAAGCAACTTGTGCTAAACGGAGCTGTACTTTTTATAAACAAAAAAAAGTAAATATCATGGCGTCATCTTTGACAAAAGACGTCTTTGAATCAGCAGCTAAGTAAAGAGCAAAACGCATTTTTGGTTTTATAGTAATAAACATTTTCTTTATCGTGCCAATGTTTCGAACATTTATCAGATCGTCTTCAGGGCCTGGGATTTATAAAAAAATGTGTGGGATGTGAAAAAATGAATTTATACACTGAAATTTCAGATTTAATCGAAGTATCAAGTAATATATCCAAGTGGGAAAAAATCTAAGAAAAGATCGTAACGTTGACATGGTAAAGAAAATGTTTTTCTGAGCCTACATCATACCAGACCGCATCTCACGATCTCCAAATAATCGTGGTAAAAACAGTTCAACATACGATCAGCGCAGTAAATAAGCTCAGAACTGCTAGTCCTAAACGTGTAAAGACTCGATGCGGAGGCCCTCTACTGGAAACACTGGAACCATAAGACTCATATCAGCTGAAACGATCTTGTGCAGATACAAGGAAGAAGGCGGCACCGATACACTCCATAGGTGCGAATACCATATATATATTCCTACTCCTGGGAGTGTAAAAGCCAGTGGCTGAAGAAAACACACGGGAGCACTTAACACAGCTTTCGGATGTGGTAAAAAGCCTTTAAGCTCTTTAACGAAGAGCTCTAGACAATAAAGGAGTTTGTACAAAAGACCAATATTGGTCGCGGTGCGTTAAGTTGTAAAGAGGCCGAGTCTTTTCAACTTTTAACCTTTACATGGAAGTTTAAGGTTAAATTTTAAAAAAATCTAACAAACCGAGGAAAATAAAAAAATTGTTATACTTTTATTTCATTATTTACGAAATTAAAAATATTTTAAAATTAACTAGATATATTTAATCAATAAATACTACAGCAAAAGCTATTAGAATAAGCGTTAGACAATTCCTTGAAAAATTGATTTTTTCCATCTTGCTACTATCACTATAGGAAAAATTCAAACATTCAATAACCTTTCATTGATTTTTTGGAAAATCCTACGATACCACAGTTATAAATAGTAATAATTTATGGAATGAAATTCGCTTTTGCCAGTAATGTAACACAGTTTGATCCACTCGTAACAAACCTCCCTGCAGAAGCTTGTCACCGATTAGCAATTAGCAGCATCAATATTGGCTAAGAATATTTACCATTCCGAAATGTCATTTCAAAGCGATTGCAATCAATAAAAAAGATTGGACAATCGGGAGCAAGCATAGCCGATTAAATATTACACGCTTTTGTACGCGGTCATTTTCGTCGTAGAAAACCTATTGTATGATATTTTTTGTAAGGTAATCTTTTTTCACTTTGTCGCCAAACCATGTCTGGTTATCTTTAAATATAATTTTAACGCAGTTAATTTACAGCGAATTTGAACATTTTCGGAGGCACCTGTTGGTTACTTTTAAGAAATGGCTGTTCCGGTTTAGCATTTAAGCATGATTCTTTAAATGAAGGCAAAAAAGAATAAATATACATATCGTACATTTAGTGGACAAGATACACTTTTACAATTGATTCTACATTTCAATAAAAATAAAAAAAACTTTTTAGGTGGATATTTTCAATAGGCATTGGACTTCCGTTGTGATTCTTTGAGAGTCAGAAAGCTGATGTTGATTCCAGCAAAGATTTCTACTCATTCTGTCATAGTACACATTTTATGAACCAATGGTATAAATGTTTTTTTTTTAATGTTTACAGAAAATAGACATTTCAAATATATTGTAGGTGACATCATGTGTATTTTTTTAATCCTCCCTACATATTTATCATGTAAACACAAAACATATTAAACCACTAATTTCATACCTTATGCATCGAATGATACCGTTATGATGATTATTTTTGTCAACATTTACTATTTTTTGAATAATGTACCTTTTAAGCCAGTTTTCTAAAAAGTCAACAGCAGAGGTTATATAAACTGTCAGGGTGCCGTTTTTTTTTTTTTTTTTTGGGGGGGGGGCATTTGTAATTATATCGGATGCACCTTACAGTGATGAGCGCCCTGTCAACGCCTAAACAGTTGCGCCCACTGATGCCCCAATATAACCTTCCGACAATAAATATATGTATGTTATTTTTATGGAACATCGACAGTACAATATTGCAACCTACAATAGGTAACGGAAAAATGGTTATGGTTTTAAAATATGACACATTCTTATAATTAGGTGCATAGTTTACCGCATCAAACCTACTCATATCTTAATCAACGTATAACTGAAATTTTCTAGTTCCCATAAAGCGTTAAATTTAATTATTCTCGTAGAAAAAAAATGATCGAAATCTATTGAACAACCATGCCGAAGACGCCTTTGAAAGGACTGGAAAATTGAATAGAGTTAATATTTCAACGCTGTATCACCCTCGTAAAAAATGCTTTATTACGGAAAAGCGATCAAACCGTAAAATTGCACCTTTAGAGAAGAAGAGACTCGTAAAGTCTATAATGCCGGACCATCATCAGAATCAAATATTTGTTTCTTGAGTCTTATAGCCCCTTCTCTATCACGATTCAAACGTAAGCAATGTTTTAAATATCTATCTGAATCTAAATTGAACAAACTTAACCAAACACTGAAGCTTTTTTTTTGTCAGAGGTTTTTATTGTCAGAAAAATTGAGATCTCTGTTTACATTTTCGTTCACTTCAGTAGCCATGAAATTATGATACGTTTAAACGGACAAAGTGCTAGACGATTGATGTCGAATCGATTATCGCTTTCTGCGTGAATGCGGTTCAGCTAGTTGCACACTTTATAGCTTTAAATATAAGGAAAGAAACTGCTTTTTTCACTATTGAACGAGATCTTTTCAAGTATTTGTCCTACGACAATTCGTAAACTATTTGCGAAAAAAGCAAGTTTTTAACGAAATAAATAATTACTTTAAAAATGTATGTATAAAAGTGAACAGTACAAAAAAATTTAATTTGACAAAATATTATCGAAGTTACAGGACTTATTATGTACAAAGATAAGTAGCGTAAAAAGTTTCTAATTAAATCACAAGTCATTCAGCATGATCATAAGCTTCGAACATGTTGTTTATCCTTAAAAAACAACATACTAACATATACCAATTTATTTGTTGATGAAATAGTTATTAGCAACAACATTAAGGTACGGGAAAGTCTCATTTCTTATAAACGTATGCTCGTAGGAGAATAAACCATAATTAAGAACAATAAAACTAACTAGTCAAGAGCACGAGCGGTAGGTGGCCCTCAGACAATCTGAGCAGGAGACGAGGGATCGTCCTCACCCGAGTGAGGATGGGCCATACTTGATTGACACATGGGTACCTGCTTATGAGCGCAGGTGTCCCTTATGCAGTATGCAGAGAAGGGTTACTTTATGTGTCCCACATAATATAGGCGTGTCATGCCTTGGCTCCGTACAGAGAACGTGTAGGCATGCCGCTAAATTTAAATAGAGTCCTAGAACACTGTAGCGAGTTTCAGAGTCCTCTGTTCCGCTTTTTACGGTAAATTGGGGCTTTTTGTTGTATGTAGTATGTCTTATGTGTCTATTTGTTTTGTCTGGGTGCATATATTTATTAGCGTGAATGGCGAGGGTTGAGGGTAGAGAGAGAGAGAGAGAGAGAGAGAGAGAGAGAGAGAGAGAGAGAGAGAAAAGAGAGCGGAGGTAGTGGGAGTGGAAATTATATATCATAAAATATATTCGCACAATAAATGACTAAATTAACAGGAAACCAAGAAAATAAATTACTAAACAACACTAAATAGATAGGTAGACTGATCAGTCAATCAGGGCTAATACTCATATTTGTCCCTCTAAGGTATGGGTTTCAATCCCGGCACAGTTAATGGTTTTTATGTTAAAAATTGTTTCTGGCGGTTGGATTTAAAATCCTCTTTACTTAAAAGAGGTAAGAGATGCTCATGAAAAAAGGTGAAAATCCGATAAAAGTATTCTTTCTTTGTATTTATTCTTTCAGTGCTGACTTAGCGATCTTATTTTCTTATCGAAAACTAGCGCTATTCGTTTTATTATTCTAAAAAAAAATATTTTAATCTATAGTTCATTTTGAAGAATATTGTCCCACTTCTAGGGTGCATTTTTAAAGTTACACTATCGATTTTTAGTTGAGATAAAAGAGTCAGCACCAGGAGCAGGATTCGAACCCACGATCTGCGGCTGGATACGCCGCTGCTCTACCACTTGAGCTATCGTGACCTCGGTCCCCTCGGACACCAACTCCCCACCTCAACCAACAATCTTTCGAATTTTCCTTTTTTTTCCCATTTTTCAATTCTTATTATAATCTCAACTAAAAATCTTAATTAATTGACAAATATTGAGTCAAGCGACCCACGAAAACTAGTGAATTACACTATAGAGTTGAACTGCTATCCTTTTGCATAAAAATCAACATTCACAAACTTGTCTCAATAATATTAGTTATCAGGTTAAAGACCCAGAAAATATTAGATTAAAGACTTTTCCTCTGTGCATTGTGTAGAAAGGTGAGTTAGTTTCCTGAAAGATCGGAAATATTCGTTTTTGTTATTCGCACTATACTACACTCCATAAGCTTATTTATGGGTTTATGTAATAATACAATATTTAAAATTTCATTTGTGGAGTGAGTTTATTTATTAAGATATTATTTGCAGTTTGCTGAGGTACATTTGGTGAAAAACGAAAAAATAAATTCATCTCATTAAAAGGCAAATACTCAAAAGAAACGTTCTGAAAGCGGGTAGGAAGGGGCACAAAATAATTGGGCGCGCACTACCCCCATCGACCATTGTTTTTGCTAGTGAATTTCCAGTGGGTTGGTTGGGCAAGCGTGGTCCTTCACCGGGAAAACTATAATCTCACCCCCCATTCCGGGAAATGAGCTAACATCCAGGTGTTGGACTCAGTTGTTTTCCTACGGAATTATTACGGATTTACTTAAAATTTAATTATCGGTCTATTTTTTATCATAAATTTTCTGTTCCAACACTAGTCTCAAAGGACACATTTTTTAAAAAGAAATTACTTAATGGATTTTTGCAGTTGGCCAAGTATTAAATATGTGGGCGCTCGTAAATGCAAGCAGCACACAGTATATTTTAACAATTTCGTTTTCTCTAAAGAACTGTTAAAACTTTGTATCAAAAAATGGACAATTTTATTTCTATAGTAATTTCTCAAATATAATGTTTCCTTTGAAATGACCCTTCTGATATTTCTCTTGAATAAATTACGGTATCAAAAGTAAAAAAAATTATATATTTTATTTTTTAGTTTTGTTTCAAATGTTTAGCTTTTTTAGAGAAAAATTATTCTTCAGGGCTCGTTTAATTTATCTCACACACATGTAATTTTAAAGAATGTTTCACGCTGAAAACAATGGTGCAATCGGATTTTAAAATGATCAAAAATTTGAAAAAAATTCGCTTGTTATTCCAATTATTTGCTTCTTCACTAAAGTAAACATTAATTGCTTTCATTTTCACGTTCTGTCATTGTTTGTCAAACTCGCATTATGAAAGAAAATCTTAATTCCTGGACTAAATAAATTTTACATTACCACCACTGATTTCAGGGTAAAAATCGTTCAATATGATCTGATAGGATGTACAGAGTTGTATTCCAAATTTTGAAGTTAAACTGGGCCTGAGATACCTGTATAATTTTTTTTCCAAAAAAGGTACAAATTTCGAAGTTGACAGAAATGTATTAAATACGTTTTTTTTCTAATTGATTGCGTCATTGGTTTACGAGAAATTCAGCCGGGCCATCTAAAAAGGACACCCTGTACATTACACTGATTGTATTACTTTCGGTTATTTTCTCAATTTTCTCATAAAACTAGTGTTTTAATAATACAAAATTAAAACGTTTTATAAAAAATAGGGAAAATAAAATAAATACATTTCCAAGGAAAAATGTATGAGAATTTATGGATTGTATTTATAATTTAAAAAAGTACTTGTTCAAGGTTTCAAATATACAGTGATGGACATATTTATTATTATTATATTTCTACAATTGTTACTGGTGATTATTCGGAGCTATGACTATGGTAGTCACGAAAAACAGTAAATAGTGATTTGTACTGTCTAATCCCATTTGCACAAAAAGTAATATATTGTGCCTTTCCATTCTGCTACGCCTAAAGATCACTTTCTTCCTTGAGATCATTTGATATTATTCTTATTTTCAAACTTTTTTCAACAAGGTTTCGTCCTTGACACGGCGCTCATCACTGTAAGGTAAAGGTCTCGGGTTCAAATGCAGGAGTTGATTCGTGCCAGGGTGGACACTACTCTATATTAAATGGGGCAAAAAGTTTTCTTACGTTTTTATTTGTTTTGATTTTTGTTCATGTTTCATTTGTATTATAGAAATATGTTTTTAAGCGAAATGATGAGATGTAAACCAGCTTAAACATTGCACCTGGGACACATTTTCTAAATGAAGCCGTAAAATGAATTAAAAACATTGAAAAACAATGAGTATTTGAAGCACTTGTATTTCGCTTAAATTGATTAATTTTTACACAGAGAGAAACCTTTTTCGGACAAATTAAAACAGAGATCAGACATGTGTATTTTTAAATTACATTTTCTATTTCGTTTTTATCGAGAAATTTAAAATTCCTAATTCAATTTTTCTTATTAATTTCATGTGTAATTCACTCAAAATATACTATTTGGTTTCTTTTCTAAATGAATGCAGTAAAAAGTGTAGAATTTTCGATTATAATAAAAATGTTTCAGTTTTAATAAGTTCAATGTAAAATGAAATTGTGCAAAAGAAAAGAATTTGACTAGAAGAGTAATCTTTTTTCCAATTTCATCTTCAATGCTTTTCTGCATTTTCGCTTGGTTACATTTTTCATCTTAGCAACGGTCGATTTGCTTACTCTTTCCTTCTCAGCTCTCGAATCGTTACGCGATGATTTTCTGCGACTAAGGTTCATTAGTGGTCATAACCTAGAAATGGACTTAACTGACTTACTTGCTCATTGATGCCACTCTCAGGAAATCGCTTAAGGCTTTATTAAACTGACAATAATCTCTTGATTTTTGCCTTCTTGATACATTGTATTCCCAAAAATATATAAGTAAATGAATTATATTTTAGAAATTGTTAAAATTAGAATACCGATCAACTTATTTATAATAATATATAATTAAAAAATTACAAACTTTGCGCAATGATGGGACAACTGCTCAATTTAGTATCTGTCCTGAGTTAACTATTATTTTGATTGGGGATTTTAATGCTAGACTTTGTACTTTGTTGCAATTACAAGGAAATACTTCACCAGTAATGATAAATTGTTAACTTGAGCAGAAACACCATAGATATTAGGATAATTGAAAATTATGTAAAAGTGATCGATCAGCTGTTATTCAACAATATAATTAGTATAATCGGGGATATGGTCCAAAGAATGTTCTTGTATTGAAAATGCGCCAAGCTTTCGTTGTTTTATTATGAGTGTAAAGATAAAGATAGAAAAAGTACTATTTTGTCAAAACATTGCTATCAAAAAACACACAAAGTCTATTTTGATGAGGGAAAAATCACGACACACGAATCTCCAAGCAATTTACAATCAGACATCAATGGTTTAAGTTCAATTTCCAGTGTAGTGTTAAACAATCAAATAAATAAATGAAAGAAAATAATATCTGTAAAATGTATTGTTGTTTAAATGTTTAATTTATATAATTGTTTTAGTATATATTTATTTCACTAAATTAGAGGATGTGTAGGTTACACTGTTAATTATTTATTACAAGCTTTGTATTTATTATTTATATTATTTATTATTATTTATATAATATATAAACAAACTTTGAATAAGGCGTTTAATAACAAGCGCGGTTTAGGCGTTGAAACGCTGCTCATCACTGTGAGGTAAAGGTCCGAGGTTCAAATCCAGCGGTCGAACCTGACATACTTGCTTGGAATTTTTTTTAAACACCGGCACCCCGAGGGTTATTATGACCTTTTTGTCGACATTTTTTTCTTCTATAAATACCATTAAAACTTGTCCCAAATAAATGTAAATGATGTAATTTTATAGGAAATTATAACTGTTTGGGACAAAGGGGTCAAATCTGCAAATAAATTAGTAACAATTGGGTAAATGTAACATAACGGAATAAAGTCCGCTTTTTTTCGAAAAACACAAACTTGATCATAAATCCGAATTGATTAGAGATAGGGCATAGATCCACCAAGCAGACACACACAAACATAAACACCCAGAGCGGGAGAGAGAGAGAAAGAGAGAGAGAGAGAGAGAGAGAGAGAGAGAGAGAGAGAGAGAGAGA
>CM077099.1:5933605-5951582 GCA_039619505.1 Cimex hemipterus | reverse complement strand
AGTGAGTGAGGGAGAGAGAGAATATATATTATATATAATATTAATACGTTCATTCGGATTTTTTTAATACTACAATAATAAAAATAATAATATAAATGATAATATAAATAAATATATATTCAACATAATATAATAATATAAATAAAAAATGATTCATGGAAATATAAAATTTTTCTTTTAAAAATATTAACAGGAGTTTTTACCAAAATCCATCTCTTGATTTTTGGCTCGCTTATTAACAACGTTTGTTGAAAATTCTAGTTGTATATTTAACGAAAAATATACTATTCGGGTTCGTTCTGAACGAGAACATTTGCATGTTTTAATTATGCAGTCGGCCATCTTAAAATTGGCCTACCCACAAAGAGATACAGTGAAAGGAAGTACAGTAAGCATGCTATCTTGAAACACAAGTTAACAAGTCCCTGTGAACGTCGATCGATTTAGATGCCCAGGTACCTCGACAACTATGTCCTGCCCAAACTTCAAAAGAGCTGTTGTAGTTATTCTATATACTTGTTTATCGGGTGATATTTCTCGGTTTTTATATACAGTTGAAAACTTACCGGTAATTTACATGTTACAGTTTGCGTTCTTGGTTTGCAGTTTAGCAATTGTATTCGTAAGACAACCTAAATATTATTGAATAAAATTTTACTATTCAAAAACTTCAATAGTAAAAATATATTTTTAATGGTCTTAATTTTCTGAAATTAAACAAATCATTAACTAATCATTGACAAATTGTCCACAAATCCAGCAAAGATATGACCAAATATAGTCACTTTTGATCAACGCATTGAAGAAAACATGAAAAGGAACACTAACTTAAAAAACATTAGCATATAATGCATATATATTATTAACACTGGAGTGGGAAAACTTTTAAAAATCAATTTGTTAAATAACCTTGTGTCTAATAGCGAAGACAAGCGGGCCAAAGTTATACGCGAAAAGTCTACAACTGGCCGATCAAACGAATATGTGAAATTTAAACATTACCTTGTAACTTTCTATTACATTGATTCTTTAAAGTATTTTATATATTTGCCTCATTTTTCGTCATAATTAAGGAAAATATGTTGTTATTCATTAACTAAGTGAAATTCATTAACTTTATTATTTTGATTTGTGTGGTTTTGCTATTGCGACTCGAATCTATCCCATTTTAAAACCGCGAAACGATACCAGGAGAATTGCAAAAATGGGAAACGGCATGCTGCATATGTCAATTATTACCAGTTTTGGTAACTATAAGTAACGCTACATTTGGGGTTGCAAAATATAATTTACTATAAACTTTAGTGAATAGTGGGTTTGGTTAGTGTAACCATTGCACAGTCGATATTTTACTGCCATCGTTCTGATTAAAGTACGCGATAAAAAACGATTATCTTGTTATACAGCCATTTCTTCCAATTAAAAACTCCGAGCAATATCAAGCCCTTTTTTTCATTTTTGCGGTAATTCTTACGAAAGGGAAAATCCCGATAGAGTTTGGATACCGAACGGTTTCACACCCTTAATTAATTTTTTCCTCTGGGACGCCCTGAGGCAGGCCAAGGGAATGTAATGCATACCGAATGAAGTGTCGCGCACTACAACGGAGAAAGGCGAGCCGTTTCGTTGCGAATTTCACAAGTAATTAGCGTAAAATTGAGGGGCCGGCCCCTCAGGTGTTGGGGACGACAATCCCACTCGAATCATTAATTACATCTGGGAAGCGCTTGCGGTGTCGTACATATTTGACTGGAAATCAATTTGTACAAAACGCAAATCTCCTTGAATTCGATTTGACCCGGAGATCAATTTCGCCCTAGCCGCCATTCTATTTCCTACCCGGTGCTGATAAACACTCGGATTTTCAAGGGGCTGACCCAACTTTAATGAAATCTAATGATGTCAGGACCCCAAATTCTTTTTTTTTAATTTCGAGACGGGGAAAACTGAGCACACCTGGTCAGTGTTAACTCAAAAGAACAGCTGTTTGCAAAAATGTCTTCATTTCATGATTTCCGTGTGAAAAAATATAAGCTGAAAAATAATGCACAGATTCACTTCTTTTTATATTTAGTATAAAAATAGAGTAGTATTTTTAATAAAATGCTCACTTGTAAAAAATTACTCGTTTAAAGCAAAATTCGTATCGCAGAACTGAGTAAATACCATCTTACATTCATTTTCCGAACAAACTTATTATTTACACACAAGGCCCAGAAGAGGATCTCATAAAGATCGAACGTTGGCATGATTAAGAAAATATTATTGACCGCACCTTACGATCGCCACATAGTCATTGGATAACTGTCATTAAACACAAATTTCTACCGAGAAAAAGGAAGAACAAGGGATTCTATGAATGAATTTCAACTGCATATGAACACCAACCAAAAAGTATATTTTAAGGACATAGCCAACAATGAGAAGAAACTTGTATGGTCTACCAGCCAGAGAACGTTTTTGTGGAAATAAAACCACGCAATGCTCTGAAGATGATCTCAATAAAGATCGAAACGTTGGCATGATAAAAAAATGTTTTTCTAAAACTTACGTCACACCACACCGCACCTCACGATCGCCAAATAATCATTGGCTAACGGTCAACAAACATCACACATTATTTATACATCAATAGAATTTCAATTTACATTACTTGATTTTGATAGTTAAAGACGAAGATCGTTCTACCCTAGCTTAATCGTAGAACATGTTTTTATCTATTCCATTTTATTTATTTATTCATTTAAGAATTCGATCCACACTTTTACCCTTACATTCTATCCTATCATGAAAATGTATTTCCAATTTTATCTTAACAGATAGTTTATTTGTATATATACCAAAATAGTATAGAACAGTTGAATTATACAATACACTCGAACAACTTGACTACAATATTAGGCAGGTACACTAAAAATATCCTCTAGTTGACTTTTACTTTCTCACTATGGTCTGCCCAATTTGCTGGAATTAATAATCATTATATTTAACAGCAAAAAAATTCTTTCTCAAATAGTCTATACCGGGGAAATTGAGGAATAACGAGAATATTTAATTACTTCTCTTAAAGGGTAATCAAATGTATATCTTGTTTTAAGAAACAATCTAGTTATGCTTTTAAATTTTTATCCATTATATATGCATTTTCAGGTTCTTGGCATTATTGCAATGTTGGGACTGAGTCGATCTTCAAGTAAATATGAGATCGCCTGTGAAAAACAATATGTCTTGAACAAAATAGGACCAAAAGCTTGGCAGTGACAACTAAATTTGCTTTCTTCATCAAGATAATCCTTGATCGAGAGAGTTCGTGAGTGAAAAAGTGGTCGACACTTCTAATATTGAAAACAAAATCGTAGATAGTTGGGGAAAATGAAATATATGTACATATTTAAATTGTATTAATGTATATAAATTTGAAAAATGGCAAAAAGAAGGGAAAATCAAAAGGTGTGGTTGAGACGAGAAATTGGTGTCGGTGTGTATCGAAGTCACGATAGCTCAAGTGGTAGAGAGCAGCAGCGTATCTAGCCGAAGGTCGTGGGTTCGAATCCCGCTCGTGACACTAACTGAGCTCTGCTTAACATGATTTAATTGTAAAAATATTTCTTACAAGAGAACGCAAGTTGAAGCAGACAAAACAGTATGTCATGTCTTCTTTGTTTTCTAAAATTTTTTGTTATTGCAAGAAAATTGACCTGATTAAAATATGCTGAATTTATAGCGATACCATGAGAAGCAGGCTTTCTTTCGAATCAAGCACAAAATTAATCTATATCCGTGGGAATGTATCCCACACTTTTTGTTTTCCTTGGATTCTTTTTTAACGGGCGTTTTTTAATACTGAGACTTAGTTAACTTGTTTCTTTTCTTTATTATTTTCGAAGGCGATTTACTTATATGCTACAAGACGCAAACTACAGAAATACTCAAGCTTCTACACCCAGACTCATTCAGAATGCCCGTTGTTTATGCAATAGCCAAGTAAAATTTTATGAACATAATATATTATTTTTTAACTGCAAGTCATCAATATCGACAGTTTAATTATTCTTATAGACGTCAGCATAAGCTTAGCTGATCAATTTCGTTCTACCCCAATAAAGGGTTAAGTACGACGAAAGAAGTATGTTCCAATAAGACAAGCACAAAATGTTGTGATGTTTGGTTTATTAGACGAGTCATTAAATCCAATAAGACAATTTTTATACGACTTCATGTAATGCAAGAACTGTAAAAACTACGTTTTCGTAACTGACAAAATAATTGATCTGCTTATGTATTTTTGTGCGCCCAACATGTTCGAGTTATTAAATTTAATCAGTTGGTTCTTATGAGAAAATTAATACCTACAATGTTTTTGCGTTGAGAACAAAACGTACATCAGTAATGTTTTGAAATTAATACGGGAAAACAGTTTATTATGTTTTTTTACTGATTCAAATTAAATAAAAAATTAGATTAAATTGGATAAAAAATTCATGATAATTTTATTAAGGCGAATAAAATAAAACGCTATTTAAACCAGTCTAGCCTAGCGTGATTTTGACCTGAAAAGCAATGTATAAATTCCATTATCACTGTTTTGAAGTCAACTCGTTCGTGTTGTTTAAATGTGTCTACTGAATTTATGCTAATTTTAATGCTATATTTTTGTTTATCTAAAAATAATATTTTAAAATTTCGATTTATACGAAATAATTTATTGTTTATTACATTAATCAATCACTGGAATGAATAACATTTAGGAAAATGCAGCCGATAGAAAAAACTATGCTTACGCTTAACATAAAATATATAATTTCATAAATATTTTAAAACACGATGAAAAGAACTTTACCGGTTTAAATTTAATTACCCATTTTCAAAGATGATCGCCTCCATCGACTTTAATTACAGTTCAAATAGATTTCCCACAGAAGATGGAACAGGGCCAAAACGTGTTTGAAGAGGATAAGCGAGACTAGCAGAACGAAATATAATCAGATTCGGCCAAACTGCTGGCTGTCCATTCTGTTTATATATTCAGATCTTTAACTTAACTAGCGCTCACCCGAATTTCCGACCCAAATTTTTAATACGAAACAAACTGTACTGCTCATCAAATAACAAAACCGACCAGCTGGTTTTTGCGCGAAAGATAGTCAAATTTGGAAATGCATATTTTCTCAGCCTGTTAAGTCGCAGACTTGCTCTAGGTCTCATATTTTAGAAAATTTGAATAATAAGCAGAATATAATGCCGTTTCTACATTTTTTTCCTAGTTTTCGACATTGATTGGTAAATTCAAAAATTCTTGAACTGATTAATTTTTACATTTTTGACGAAAACTTCAAATTGAACTTTTGAACCAAGAAATCATCCTGGAACTTCGGTCCAGAGGAACTGATGGTAAATTTTGTTATGCTTTCAATTGGTCACCTTCCACTTTCCCGATTTTACCTGTTCGGAAAACGTTGTTTTTAGTGTTCTGGAAAAAGCTTCTTCCGATACATATATTTTAAACCGCCAAGTTTTTGGAAATTTTACGCTCAACAATTTTTCTTCTGAGGACATTTTCAAAAAGGGAACAAAGAAGAGACAATTCTTATAATTTCTTACTTTGACATTTTGGGATGCAGAATGCTTCCACTGTCGATAACCGCTTCTTCACCTCATCGCGGAAAATCAACTTTCCCTTCCCATTTTAAGAGGGAGAATGACCTTTTTTTTCCATGAGCACGTATAAAAACTACGTTTTTTTGCCAAGAAAGCACAAATAACTCAAAAACGGTTGAGATAACTAGCAATGTGGAATGTAACTATTTGAAAGCGTATTAAATTTTCTTATTCTTGCTATCGGGTCGATTTTCTGGATCAACAGCTCATTTGAAATTTTCGTAAAAAGTTCATAAATTTACTTGTTCTCGAATTTTTAATTTTCCTGATCAACGGCTGAAACTAGGAAAATATTTCAAAAAGCTACCACTTGTTGCATAAAATTGTCTAAAAATGAAATTTACAGCAGGTCTGTGACTAAAAATGGTGAAAAAAATATGCAATTCCAAATTTTGCCATTTTTTTGTGCAACAAACAAGTGCTCGCTATTTTAATGAGGAATACAAATATATAAATTAATTATTTTGAGGGTTTGCAACATCAGACCCTCGGGGTGTCGGCGATTTAAAAAAAAGCCCATTTGTGAGTATGTCGAGTTCGAATCCAGCGGCCCTGTATTATCGTATTATTATCGTATGTACCATAAATAATGATTGGACTTATAAATAAATATTTATAATTTTTTAAGCAGTTTATTGGGAAACATTTAATTATCTCTATATATTTGTTTTCAATGTATTGGGATAGAGTGGAGGTCTTTTTTCTCTGGAAAATGAAAGAATTATTTCCTGGAAGAATTGGATGATGGGAAATGTTGTTAAATTGACTTTTTCTGCTTTTATTTGTCTTTCTACGGTTTGTTTTTACGAAATTAATATCTTATATTTAAATAATTCTATTCTAGATGTAAATACGCAATCGTTTTAAATCACACACTTCGTGAAAAATTGTAAGTTAACAGTTTAATAATTAAGTTTCCTGAGGAAGGCCGTTTACTGATGAGGTTTCTAGAAAAAAGACCTCAACCCCGATCTCAACACATCCAAGAAATTGATTAATTAAATGTCAAAACTTTTTTACAATGGTATATCCGTGTTTTTTACTGCTTTATGCTAAACACAAGATTAAATGATAAATAACATTTTATATTTTTTATATTTTTTTACCTCATAAGATGTTATGAAAATGAGAAAAATAAGTTGTATAATTCAATCGTTTAATATGTTAACTAAACAACTGCTTTGTAAACACAAGCACCCTACATTAATAAACTTGAACATTTTAAAAATAGTTTTTATTTGGTTTCGGCGATTAATTCTAATTTAGATGTACGCGTTTGTTCGGTATCCACTTAGAATTTTCAGGACATTATACTAATATCGGTGGTGCGGTTGTAATGACCCACCAGGGCGGAGGTATTTCCCCTTTGAGAGGAAAAGTTTGAATTGAGTCTGAGAGAGCGGTTCATACTTGCGATGAAGGGCTCGGTCGGGCCGATGCGGTCGGATTGGGCGAAGTGTGCACAATGTGGTAATTGTGGAAGTGGGGGCATTTTCTTCCGAGAAGCACACACCGGCATTCGACCTAGCACAACTAAAGATGAGAGCATGTTGAATAAGGACGAACGAGCGATATTTACTTCCATTTCCCCCCTTCACCTTTTACCCTAATAAAATGCTCTCTGACGGAATCTCGTTCCATTCCTTTTTGTGAATAAAGGCAATCCATTCAAAACTTCACAGCCAAAAACGCCCCTCTACCAAATATTGTGACAAAAGAGTTGTATACTTACTTTCCCGGCGATTACATTACGGGAGGAAGGGATTTTCACCTGATGAATGTAACGACACTACAGATGGTAAGTGTTATTATTAGAGTGCACTTTACTGATTAACGGCATAAATTATCACCACATTACTATTTCTATTTAAAGCTGCTTTTAGTACTTTGAAATCTACAATATCGATATATAATATAAATAATACATATATACAAATTTACAAGTCGTATTAAAACGACGAAAAGACAAATGCTATTAAGAAAATTTTTATTTTGTCTTTTCAGATATTTTTCCAAATGTTCGATTAATTTTCCTATATTGCCAAGGATTGTAGCCTTTTTCTTCTCTTTTACAAATAATAAGATCTCCTGAAGAACTTAAGCCTACACTATCTGCCTGAATGTCATAATTATTATTTTCTATTTTGGCATGTAGAAAACATCTTTACCTTATCAAACCTTAAAATTTCATGTTATTGGAGTTCTGAATGTGGTCAGAGCATGTCAATGTTTGCTATTGTTTATTTGGAGTTCTTGAGATGCGGTCTTGTGTGACGTAGGTTTCAGAAAACGTTTTCTTTATCGTGCTAACGTTTCGATCTTTATTGAGATCATCTTCAGGGTCTAGGATTTATAAACATTGTTTAAAAACAAATACACACAAATTACAAATACACTTTTACACTTTTTTCACATCCTACTTGCATTTGTTAAATAAAGATCAAAACGCTGGCACGATAAAGAAAATGTTTTTTGAATCATACATCATACCAGACCGCATATTACGATATCTGTATAATTATCGATTAACGGTCACTAATCACCACACGTTTCTTTCTTTATTGAGGTCATTTTCAAGGCCTGGGATTCATGAACATTGTTTAAAATTTTACAAATAAATGTAGGATATGAAAAAATTATTTATACAAGCCTTTGCACATCCTACATGTATTTGTAAAATTGATACAATGTTTATAACCCCAGGCTCTGAAGATGAGTTCACTAAAAATCGAAACGTTGGCACGATAAAGAAAATGTTTTTCTAAAACTTATGTCACACCAGACCGCATCATTTCTACGTTTGTTATTATTTTAAAATTAATTTTTCAATTTCCGTAGGGGATATTTATAATGCATTAACATGACAAATTATTAATCAATAAAGAACACTGAAAAATTACAAAACATTTTTCATGATACACAACGTTTAAATATTTCTTTGGAAAGATTGTGACTTTGGTGAAGTATTCCAAGGAGCACGACGTTCGTGGAGCGCAGGACTAAGTGGTGCCTTTTCTCTCCACGCATTTGTCAGGGTCACGTTTGTCGGAATGAAATAATTTAATTAGCAACAGTCTTATAAAGAAATGTAGCACGTTTCAATTGTGCCCGGAGACATTTTAGAGAATAAATGTCGGATCGATGAAGGCTTAACGAGCATGAACGTATATGTTTTCTTAGTGCCCCTCAACTAATCTTTGATGTCTGGAGTGGCCCTCGAACAGTTCGTATACTTTCCCCCACAAAAGATATTCGTGAATAAATTGTAAGAACGATTTATAAAGCGTTTTTTTTTTCAAAAGCAATTTTCCCCGCTTTACCTTTAATTGGTAGCACGTCTTTAAAGCTTTTACCGATAAAGCGACTAGTTATAAAAAATAACAAACACTTTGTCAAACGTTGAACACCAATTAATACCTTTTTGGTAAAATTGTTTAATTATACAAAATCAATTCATTGAAAACCTATCAGCCTACAAGATATGTAATCAGTTTGTTCGCTATTTCGTAAGATTTATTAAACTTTTTTAATATTTGAAAATATAATAACTTGCATAATGATTGCTATTTTAAAATGGACACATCTCTTAGGACCTGTTTGCTTTCTAAAACATATATTATTATAATTTTTTTCAATCATGTCTACAAAAATCGTACAGAACAATCTATTCAAAATACTTTCGAGAGCTCGAAAACTGATACCCAGCACAGCGCTGGTTGACAAATCGCTATGTCATTGTCAACTTGCGTACAGAGCTGGAAGCTGCTGGTGCTATGTTCCAGTTTACTAGTGATCTAAGGGAAACAAGAAACCACGGAAACAGTAACCTGTGCGTTCCTCGACATTGAAAGAGCCTTCGACAATGCACCTCACGCATCCATGAAGGTCTCCCTGGAGATAAAACGCGTAGACTAAACCACATCCAAAGGAATTGGAAAAATGTTAGGCAGTTACAAAACGCTGAAACAAATATAAGTTCAAGAACTAGATAAGTCAGTGCAATCAAAGTATATCAAAGAGCGGTACTGCCACCTCCTTTTTTGAAGCCTAACAGTTGACGAACTGCTCGAAACACTGGACCGAAAGATTTCAGGATTTTGCGGATGACATAATCCTAACCGCCAGAGGAAAATTCGAGGAAACTCGCTGTGACATAATCCGAGACGGATTTAAAGTCAAAGAAGAATGGTATAAAACCTCTGACTTAGGAATTAATCCTAATAAATCAGCCATAGCCGGTTTTATATGGAAATTAAAGCTAGATGTCATGAGGCAAATATTATTCAATAACTCAATTATAGAAATCAAAAGAAGATGTCAAATGAGTGGGCATCACGCTAGACAAGACATTGGCGTTTAAGAAACACATCGGCTCTAGCATTATGAGGCAAGTTTTGATGGTGTGCAGAACAAAAGCGGATAAGAGCTTACACTATGATGGTGAGACCTATAGTTATATACGGTGCCATAGCCTGGGCTAGTTAAGCAGAACTAGTAACTAAAAGAAAAAAAACTTACTAAAATACAGAGAATTGCGTGCATCTGCATAACGAAGGAGAACATGTCCCACAGTTAGTATGGAAAAAATATTAGGATAAATTCTACTACACCACATGATAATGAGGACAGCACAGGAAATTATTAAAATTATTATTCAAGAGAAACCTCCAACAGGAATAAAACTAAAATGGAGAGATAGGAACAAAATAATGAAATATCATCCGATATTCATGCCTCCAAAAGATGACACGAACACGATGTTTGAATTTAATCCAAACTTCCAAATAAATGTAAGTAACAAAAAGAATCGGGTAAGGGAGGAAAACACCTTATTTAAGAATGGCACCATGAATACCACAGACGGAAGAAAAAAAAAGGAAATGAAGGAACAATGGAATTCCAAGAATCTTCTAACAAATATCGGAAGAAAAGAAGTTGCAGAAAGTGTCAAAAGGAGCAGGAATAAATTGCGAATCCTAACAGGATTCTTAACAGGACACTGCAAACTAAATAGGTACTTAAAGAATATTGAAATAATCCAAGACGGCCCATGTGGATTCTGCAAATAGGCAGTGGAGACGCCCTACTAACAAATTGCGGTGCTACACTTCCCCGCAGGAGGAAGTGCTTTGGGATGTACAATGTGGTCATTGTAGGTCAACCACCTACTAATCAAGTTTCTTGATGAAATAAGCCTCATCGTGGAGCTTTAGGCAGAGAAAGATGGATGTAAAAGCTATTAATGGTCGGAGTATATTGCGCCGCGACTATTACATTTACATCTATCAATCATGTTTGGCCAATCTATGCTCTGCTAATTAGTATTGCTCACCATCTTCAATAGTGGATCTAGTTGATTTCTACTTGTCCAAATAGCATTTATAATTTCATGAAAGTAACAATAATTTCATATTTGATATACCTATGTACGAGAACCAGCGCTAGCAAAACTGAAAGATCTTCGTTGGGAGATATTAAATATTTTTGCTATCTGTCCTACCTGTAGATTGACACCTGTTTTTTGAACATTTGCGTTTGTTTAGGATAGCCAAGCCGCTCGCAATTTGAGCAAGTGCATCAACACTGTAGACACGATAGACCTAAGTGCGTATTAAGCCTAAGAAGGGTCTCTTATAATAATATCCTGTTGTACTCCAATAACTTGTGGTGGAGGACGTTGTATTTTCACAGTTCACTGTCATGTTACGCACTGAAAAATTGTCTGTATAATCCTGGGATCTAATTTTTAACTTTATTAAACAGGGAAACAAATTACCTTTATTCAAGCTTGATTAGCATTTCTCTCTTGTTTCAAATAAAATAGCAATGAACCGGCTTTATCATGTAAGCTTTGTTTTGTTCTGCCAGCAGTGAGTGTTAAATAAAAATGATTTAAAACGAAAGTCATGGTAAATGTTATAATAATTATAAAACCAGGAAAAACAGTAAGGTCGTGTTTTTGATATCCTACCTAAATATTTTTACCATTATATTTGTTAGTTTACAATAATAATTAACTTTGTTTGTCGCATGTTGTAAAATCTTTGTAAAAGCAATTAGAGATTTTTTTATTCGAGATTTTTATTGTGACACGTTTTATTGACGTAATATAATAAAACATTTATATATTTGCATCAATCTTCTTTTTTCACCGGTTTTGTTTTTCGAACACCATGGATTTGTATGCAAACTTTTAACAGGCGAATCAGAAATTTGATTTCCATTAAACCAGCTGTAGTACAAACATGGATAAACGGATCGATCTGAATTACATATTATTTGATCCGTCCCGAAACGAAGACTGATACAACAATAGGAGATCTCAGGGAAAATGAAAACGCAATCGCTTCTGAAACATCTGGAAAATATTGCCCGGAATGGGACGCAACTTCAGACAATTGTTTCAAAATCAGTGGTAAAATAATAATTGTACAACAATAAAAATATACAACAAACTACATTTAAATCAATTTACTCTTAAGTTTTCAAATATATAATTTTTCATCATCAATTATTTTCATTCCTTTTTAAAAACAAAGATATGTCATTTTTATTTTCAAATGTTCTGAAATGAGTAATATGACTGAGGTCTAAAATCAAAGCCGAAAAAAGATTACCATCCTAAACGCGATATTTCCTCTAGTCTTTCTGCGAGGCGACGTAATAACTTAGATGGTTTCCGACCGTTTTGGTCAGCCGACAATTTGTTCCGACGTGTTTGGTTTCATGTAAATAATATCTGGCAAAACATTTTCCCGAAATAATAACATGCCAGACAAGAACCTAACTTTAAGAACAAGTAGCGGTAAACTATATGCCTGACCAGAACAGCTATGATAAAAGGACCAAAACAATCTGAAACAACTAACCTACAATTTAATTAACTAATGTTTTTAGGGCGACTTTCACTGCTTTTTAATCATGAACAACTTTAAATTATGTTTAAAACAATAGCGTTGATATTTCATTATTTTGACAATAATGAAAAAATGATATATATGTCTATTATAGGAAAAATAAAATAATACATCCATGATTTTAAAAAATATCATAATTTATCCCTAGTGCTCGATAACTATTTTCATCTAATTGAGCAAAGAATGAAATTAAGACAAAACTTAATATTTATGATAAGTATAATAAAAGGTAGGTTAGGTGTAAAAAAAACTAGCTGACAAAACCTTTGGTATAGCATTTTTGAGGTTATCTTTGTCTTTGATGGATTAATTTTGGGATGCTGGATTATTCCCTTATTCCAATTATGATCGTATTATTTTCATTTGTAGTAGTAGTAAAACTATAATTTATTTATGTTTTAATCAGGTTGTTGGTATCAATATGTTGTGCTATTGCACTTTTTCGATCGTCCAAGTTTTCAACAATCTTTCCTCCGGATAAGTCAATTGGACAAGTGTTCGGGTTCAATCTGATATTGAAACTTGTACATATCTTATCGAATGAATAAAATATTCTTATCCAAAGTTGAAAAACCCCATATTGACCGTGGTTGAAATATTTTATTCAATTTTGTCGATTTCATACGTTTCGGGCTTACGGCCCATCATTAGCTTCTGTACTCTGTCATAGTTACATTAGGCCCATATTCCTCCCGTATATTTGGGCTTTGCTGATTTGGCAATTTGCTGCCTCCAGCAAAAATAAATATGCAGCCAATTCGTTTGGCAAGAGTTGTGTAGGAACTGTTTTCCGGTCTCCCCTGCTTGATAAAATTAGTGATAAAAAGCCAATAATCACTATCTAAAAAGTGGAGGCTATCGGGAATAAGGACGGATAGGGGCAGAAGTTTTAAAACCACTATGGCGACATCCCCCTCAAAATGGGTACAAATGTGTATATGATGATGGGCCGAAAGCCTGAAACACCTCATGTAATAAACAAAATTGAATAAAATATTTCAGCGACGGAGACATTGGGATTTTTCAACTTTCGGATAAGAATTGCTCGGAACCGGGGAATTTAAGAAAAAGAAGAAATAAAATAGGAAAACGTGACAAAAAAATCAATCCTTCATGCGTAATAATTATATTTTATCTAATTGCGTAAAAAAGGAAACTACTACAAAAAATAAATTTTAATGATGTAATAAAAGTTAGTTTACCTACATCTGCAGCACTGCTTGCTGGAGTTTTGCTAAACATTAGAATAAAGTTTATCATAGTTTAATTGAATCATTTTTAGACTTTGTGGTCAATTAGTCGTCGTAGGTTGTATATTTTTGGTATTATTGCTTTTATCGTTCGTTAGGAGCGATTCTCGCCACGGGTTGGGTCGACCAAAAGTTACATATCCATGTAATTTAAAAAAAAGATCTTTTTCTTACAATGTTTAGTTCATTATCGCGTATGTCTAAAACGATTTGATTATTTAAAATGACTTTTAATATATTTATATTATACATTTGATGTATTTGAGTTAATTAATACAAGTTTTTACCTTTTTGTCTGAGAAATATATGTTGTCTTTTAGTTTGAAAACCCCAAATGAACTTTAGCAAAAATCTTGCTTTCAGGGAGAAATCGTTCATTGTTTTCTTTTAAGATATCATCATTTCAATCAATCCGGCATAAGAAGCTCCACCAAGAAAAGGGACCTAATGGCCGGAATAGCTGCCAAATTCAATCACTGTGTTGCCAGCATAATGGTCACTGCCTTCTTTCAAAAGAGTTTTATAAAAAGATAAAGAAGAGGAAAAATATATTCATCTCGCTTTTGTTCACTTTCAGCATTTTCCTCTAAATGTTTTTCGGTAATCTGTTCGTCAACTTGGTCGTTGTATAACTACCCGTAGTTGTTGAAAAGGAGGATGTAGAAGACTTGTTCAAGCAGATCGATTGTTATCAGGGCCTATTCTCCATACCGTTACTAAGTAGGTCTCCGATACATAATGTCCTAGCAAGGTTGAAGGACCCCCTCGTTCCCACCATTACTCTAGGCTCTAACGGCTCAAGGCGATTCCCACATCCAGTCTTTTCACCAACAAACAAGTATATATTCTTCTCAAAATTACCCTCTTTCACCAGACGAAATGTTCAAATGACAGCAGTTGAAAAGGTTTTGTTCGACGCCCCAGTTTCTGCGTTTGAGGAAAATGTTTTTCCTGTTTTGTACTACTCGATTAGATTAAAAACATCTAATAGAAAAAGAACCAGACTGTAATTCAATTTTAACATTTGACCATAAATAATGTTATAATTGGATTTGTGTTAATAAAATAGGTTTCTCTGTTAAAGAATTGATGTTCGGAAGCGAGTCTTATCGCTTTCTAACAGGTGGATAAGAGATTTGATGATCATTCTTGCAGGTTAAACACATAATAAACAATTATTCAATTTGAAATATTACGTGATGCAACAAGTTGTTTTATATGAACGCCTTTTTATTCTCTCAGAAAAATTATATTTATTGATCTTTTTAAATTTTATGCTGTAATCGATTTTGAAGATTAAACGTCAAATACAAAATTATTCATTTTCAACCATAAATATATTCTTCAGGATATTACATAATACAATAAATTTTGTTTATCAGGAAAGATTGGAAACACAAAAACCGAGTTTTACTCTGCAGACTTTGAAATAAAAATATATCTAACTAACAGATGAAAAATAAGAACGATACTAACATTTCATTTAGGGTCATTGATAAGAAAATCATAGAATCACAGCACAACAAACCTTCTAACAATTCAGATCAGCTTAACTTTGTCCCCGGTGTACAGGAAGGGCAAAAGATTGGCCAAAAAGTATAAGAACACAAAACAAGCAATGATTATTCAAATAAACAAAGAGGTAGCTGACAAATTTTCCAAGGAGGCCAAATAAGCGTCCAGCGGCTCTGTGGAATTGACATTTAACTAAATCTGCTGAAAGAGCTAAAATTGCCTGTGGGAGATGCAGATGGCTCTGCGCCAAGAACTGGTGTCGGAACCAAAAAATGATCCTATGGCTATACACCTGTGCTATGAGATCATAGTTGACATATGTGTCGGTGGACCAAAACTCTTCAAGCGAAAGCAATAAAACCATTAAGTAGCACCCAAAGCCAAGCTTGATTCAGTGTCACTGGTGCCATGAGCACAACACCTACTGCGGTCCTAGAAGTTTTAGTAAACCATCCACCACTTCACATCTTAATCCAAGAAGAAGCCAGAGCAGCAGCCCACAAGCTCATAAATGGACAACCATCAGCTAGGGTAGGCTATGCAAATAAAAAAAAGGAAACTGAGTGAGGAGATAGAAGCGGATGCCAAGGAGTACAGACAGAAGAAACATTGTGCAGATATTGCTAGGGAGAGGAGGAGACCGCATAACATATTTTATCCTTCTGTGAAGGTCTATTAGGTGCTTCTTGCAACTCGGACAAGAAAAACCACAAGCAAGATCCTTCACTAAGGAGCCCCGCTGGAAGAACTGTGGAAGTAGGTTAATAAACGGAAGCTGGCCAGTTGATATAAATAACAGCGACCACAGTAGTTCTATTCGGGTCGAGGTGCAGTAGGCCTCGTTCCCGCCTCTTTTGTCCCTATCCCCCTATCTCTGCTGACCAATTAACCAATTAGAATAATATAAAAACCCAAAATTATAATTTCGCAGAGTTCGTAACGATAACCACACACACACACACACACACACACACACGAACACGAACACGAATAAATCTTTTTTTTATCGATCTGTTTATTACTTCTTCCACTAGTCCAGAATCGTTCGTACTTAATTTTTACTTGTACTCATGAAAAACATTTATGTTTTAGTAGTCGCAAGATAGATATATGAATAAAAATCAACATGTACTCGAGTCTACTTACAATCTACCTAAACGTTTTCCAGCTGTCCACTTTGTTAATCTATAAAAATGTTGAATTTCTTTCCTTTCTCCCCCCTCTCTCTCTTATTTTTTAATTTTTCTTTCAATCATTCCCTTTTGCACACACAATATATCAAATACAGTTCATGAATCATCCTACATAATGTTACACCAAAAAAAATTTTTTTTTAAATTGTTCACCGACATATTACCGTTTCATACATAATAAATATCGGTCATTATTTTTATGGTTCGTAATATAAAACATTTACTGGTAAGCAACTACCTATTTAAATACTTTACTTGGAGCTCGCTCAGTAATTTAAAAATTAATCAAACATATTACTTTTGTTTAATATAATATTAATCGATATCGTATAACGCACGGTTTATTTTAACACTAAAATACCGGAATAAACCCTATCTTATGAAACGGCTAGGGTAGTAAAAGATAAAGAGCAGGTAAAACCGATAATTTCGTGTAACTTACATTTACATTTTGCAGAACATTCGTTTTACAAATATGTAAGCTAAATATAAATTTTGTACATAATTTTCTATTTTAGCAGATTTCGATAAATAGGAAAAATTGTTTTGTTAGTATAGGTAAATAATAAATAACAGAATGCTAGCCGATTGGTTAGTATTTGCCGCGTAGTTTTGGGTCCAAATCCTAGGAAGCTGTGCGATTTCAATTGAGATTGAATAGAAAAGAAAGGTTGTAAAGTAGTATGACCTTATTCCAGCGATAACAAATGAAGTTTACAGTATGATAGGAATTTTTAATAAAAAACAGTACCATCTGGAATAGAATAATGGATTTTCCTGCTTTCTGCCAGCTTCGGTCAGTACACGTCTTCGTCAACTTACCTAAAAAAAAAAAAAAAATAATATTAAAATTAAAAATTAAATATACAAAAAGTAAATTATATTACCATAACAAGATTATATCTGTTGACTGTTGACACTCTCACTCACACAAAATGCTCCACGGACAAAAATTAATTAATAGTTTTCTGTTATTACTTAACTATTTATTTACCAATCAGACAGCCCATATGTTAATATTTATGCTGCACATCTGCCTTTTATCTATCCGTCTATTTGTCTGACGTTATGAAACAGTCGATACTTTTTATTACCCTTGATATTTCGATCTGTTATATTTTTAAATACTGTCTTTATGACAAAACTTATGAGGCCATTGATTTTCATATCTACCTAACTATATGCTTGAATATTGATCTATGTTATTATTTAATTACAGTGTGTCCCGAGTAAATGCAAATTTCGATATAAGTTAAACTCACTATTAATTTTTCTTTTAGATGTTATTTATTTTAATATATAATTCTCTCTCTCTCTCTCTCTCTCTCTCTCTCTCTCTATCTCTCTCTCTCTCTATCTCTCTCTCTCTCTTCTCTCTCTCTCTCTCTCTCTCTCTCTATATATATATATATATATATATATATATATATATATATATATATAT
>CM077099.1:5901466-5933205 GCA_039619505.1 Cimex hemipterus | reverse complement strand
GTATATATATATATATATATATATATATATATATTCACTTTTACATACATTTGTCTGTAATTGCTGAAAATATTTTGTAAATTAAAAAGAAGTCCTGTATTTCTGCGAAAAAAAAACATCCCATAAATCATCAAATAAATTTGCCAGTAATACAAATTTATAATACAAAAATAAATACAGTGAACTTTTAAAAACGTATAATACTTGAAAGCACACAGCCTTGAAAGTAAATATTTCCGTCGACCTTCTTTTCTTGCTTATTCAATATTATATTAAACTTTTTTCTATTACATCCCACAAGGCCTCGCCGAAATTTCGTATGGAGAATATATCGGAATTCAATTTACCGAATTCACTACGCCGCTTGTATAATGGGTTCATGGCAGGAAACGGCTGCACGGGATGGTTTACTGAAGTGTCCGTATCGACGGGATGGATAGACTGTGTCAGTAAGACCAGTTTAGTTAAGGGGTGATTAGAGCTGGTTGTATATCAGCGCAAGCGAGGGTGAGATTGGCTGAGTCCCCTCTAATTTAGGACGGTGTTTAAGGGCGGTGAACACCACTTGAGGCCCTTGACGAATAGCTGCACGGCGATCTCGATTCCTTACGTGACATACGCTCACATAAACATGGTCGTTTCAGTGACGAGACCTGACTGTGGAAACGTCCTGGACACAGATCAATTCTGACAATTATAAAACAAAGTCTTACTATAAAACATTGGATATGTTGGTTAAAACAAATAGCGTGATATAAAAACGGTTTTCTGTCATATCATTGATTTACATAACCCATTCATATATAAAGAAGTGAATATTGAGGAAATTTTTGTAGAAGTAATATTGGTACTAGTCAGTTTGTGAAAAGTGTGTAATCTCCTAAAAATATTGTTTTGTGTGGATTAAAGTATTTTTTGTATAATTTGGAGCAATTAAAAACAAAAACAAAATAATAAAGCTCAATCTTGTTTATGACCTGTCGTATTTCAAAACGTAAAAACATCTACTTCGTCGGCAAAAGTAATTACTGCTATGTCCAGTCCGTATTATATTTATGAGAAACTCTTAAAAAAATACAAGTCTGAGCCTGAAAACAGCGAGAATAAGCGGAGACAGTGATGCTCAAACTGCAGACTGACATCTATACACAGGACGCCCAGTCGACTCCAGAAAAATGTCAACGTCCTGTTTTCATAACTTTTTTCTGTATTGTGTAGGGTCCGCTGACTCTCCGATAGTTAATCATCAAGATGACGGATAAAATGAATTATTCTTTTTATCCCTTATAAAAACGATAGTGTAGGTTATTTTCTATGAAGGAATGTAAAATAAATCGATAATTTCCTAATAAACACAGTGAAAGCATCAGAGAAAAAAGAAATTCTGTAATGTTTTTTTGATCCAACTCTTTATTATCATTTTGATTGATTATCCATAAGATTTAATGACATAAAAATGCGATACCGACCAATTTTTTATTTGTTACGTCATTATATAAAAATGTACTTTATGTAACATTGATTGGAAACGTGTTGAAAATTTGCAACTTCGTTCTGTATAGCCCATTCCCACTTCTCATCACAATTTAAACACGAACAAAGCAAATATGTCAAGTACCGAGGACAATCCAAATTATCTCCCGTCGGTTTATACAAATGCCCGACCCGGTCGGTTTATTAGAAAAGGCCGCAAAATGAATTATTAAGGCAAAGGCAATAACAGAATTTCCAACTAGCTTGGATTTTTTGTTTGCTCTCCTTTTCCTCCAAATCCCTTCTTGACGTTGACGCAGAATCTTCAAGAAGCGTATCTCCCCCTTTAATTCGTAATTTAATTACTTAATTTAATTATTTAAATAATGTTTAATTACATTTTTCATTATATTAGTTTTTCCAATCATAAACTATATCTTGTAATTATCATATCGCAATGTGAGATTTTGTGTTTACTTTAAATTATAATTATACATTCATATTACTGTGCTCTGTTAATAAATTGATCAACTCAGAATTTTTTAAACCAGTCATTTATAATTTTTTTTTCTAGTTTGATATTGTTGATATTTCGTGGTCTGATTGAGAGAATAAGTTCTTTCAAATAAAAAAACTTTATGTCAAGTATTGGTTGAAATGAAAGAGTTAGTGTCACGAGCGGGATTCGAACCTATGACCTTCGGCTACATATGCCGTTGCTCTACCACTTCAGCTATCGTGACATCGACCCACTCGGTAATCAACTCTTCATTGGTTTTCATTAGTTCGGAGGACATATTTGGTTTTTCATGTCTCGTTTTCCAAATTTTCTATACAGCCGGTTAAAATGTTACACCTTTTGAAATGTAAACGTAGGTAGTTGTTGAACTTGAAGGTGAACTTAATCTGGAAATTATCTGAGTATTCATTTAGCGGTGATTCATGTTTAGATATAAATAAAATATTTTATTTTAAACATTATTATAATACATCCTGTTTAAATTTGTTTTTTTACCTGGGAAAAATATGTATTAGTTTGTCAGAATATTTGTTTATTTGGAGAAAATCAGTATTATAATACTCGTACAGAAGTAAATCAAATATTCGTTAGTTTATCATCTACCTATTGCTAACTGTAATTTCAAAATAACACATTTTATTTTGAAAGGGATTTTAAATGGTCTCGTAAACGGAGGAGTAGCTATACCAAAAGTTAAAATTAAATCGCTCAAAGCTCCGCTGCTTGAGGTGCTCCTTACCAATTAGCAGTTTAATGTCAGAACTTAATCTCCTTACTTTCATACTTTGCCCTATTTATTCTAGAATCAATACTGCTCTCAATCCTGACCTATAATTGGCCAACATGACTATCTTAATCGAAGAAACATATCAAAAACTCGACATGTCAAACAGCTGGATCCCCATCATACAAAATCAGAATACATAAAAAAAACCGCCAGTAACACTAGAAACTAATTCTGAAGGTCTAATCATTAATTATGTTGGTAATAGATAATAAATGATTTTTGAAACTGGTTGTATACTCTCGTGTAATATAACGATAATAAAATCACGATACACATGTTTACTAAATATAGTCAATGCATAACTCTGGGTGTGTTCATATTTTAAACATAAAACGCAGAACAAAAACTAAATCACATTAAATATTTGGCAATTTTTAAATCTGGGAAGGCGGTCAAAAATTGAGATAAATTTAATGATGACTGTAGAAAAAAACTTAATTGATCACATCGAGTTCAGCTTACAATGCCACTTAGGGTAGAGACGTTTGGAGGGAAGGATTTTATCTTGCCAAGGTCTTGAGATGTCACGTTGAAATATCGATGGCCACCGAAACAAAACTTTGTACCAAATAAAATGCCAGTGGATGTCCCATTTCGGGTTCGTTTTAACTATCATACAGCATGTTAAATTTGATTGTTTTGTTGTTGATTGTACAGGACTATTCACCAAGATAAAACAAAATTTGATTGAACTGTATATATAATATATTACAATTAATGAAGGTTTTTAGTTGAGATAAAAAAGTCAATGGCACGAGCGGGATTCGAACCCACGATCTGTTAGTGTCAGTAACCATCAACCATGGTCTTCAGCGAAGAGAAGTTAGTGGTCGACCGCGATGTACTACAACTAGGGACGATCGATCTACGGCTCGCACTACGGGACCGTCATTTATCGGCTTCCTTGATAAGACACCACCTCCAAACGGTTCGTAACGTAAGGTTGAACTCTAAAACAGTCATCGGAAAACCTAGTCTCTAGACGTACCGATCAGATTCTCTACTACCGGTCCTCGAGTAGAAATACAACTATTCGCAAATCAGCACCCCCTTGGACACTTGAACAATTTACGGGGTGTTTTTCTCTTTTAAGATAAATGCCGGTTTGGTTTGTGGCAATCAGATGACGCGGACCGTTTGTGGAGTAGACATTTAGCACGCTTTGCTTATCACAGCTTTTTTTTATGACAGTTCATGGTGAAGTCAACGTCCATGACAGTACCAAGCTGGTTATCATACCGAATTCATCTTTGACAGTACAAGGGCTCGATTTTCACCCACTACTTGCAAGATGTAGGGATTTTTCAATATGGATTTGACGGCACATTCTCTTCACACTAATGTGACATTAATAAAACAAGTTAAACATCACTCGCCGCGATCAACAGCTTCAAGCCGGTCCTTGTTTGAGAATGGGATTCTGTTTCAAAGACGAAACCCGATCGCTTATTTTCTTGGAGACTTGATACCGCCGCGAGTCGTAAGGAGGTGCGACGCATTAATAAGAGCAAATTACGTAATAGACTAAATTTTATTATACCACTAAATGATTTTCCTGTTTTGTTGAATTTTCTTTCAAACCATCATAGTTGAATAATTTTATTATTTTATTTCCACATCCTTCGTTAAATAACACATCCTTTAAATTTAAACGATGTTTGTAAATCCCAGGCCCTGAAGATGATGCCAATGAAGATTGAATCGTGCCACGGCAAAGGAAATGTTTTTCTAATACCTAAGTCACTCTAGAGCGCATCTCATGATCTCCGAATAATCATTGACTAATGGTAACTAATGACCATACACTTATCTAAACTTTAAAATTAGACGATAGATCAGGTTTTGAAAGTTTAACTACGGCTAACCGACACGGATTTTAATAATTTCCTATTTATGGTTGGAAATGAAATATGAAAGCAAACATAAAAACAAATTAAACACCATACATTTTTGTTAAAACTTGTGCATTCCTCATCTGGTTTAATTTGTTTTACATTAGGTTGTTTAAATATGTTGTAATTAATATAACGATAAAAGTGCGTATATTTTGGAATAAACAACACAATATGATTTTTTATTTTTATGTTTTAAGTGCAATTTTGTAAATATTATGCTCTCATAGTAAATTCGTTTAAAATTTTCAAACTAATTTTAAACAGACAATGTCCCTCAAAGAAAAAACAAAACCATATGATACATGGCATGCTGCTGTGTGGCAGCCGTTTTTATTTAAAAAAAATAACGCATCCTATAAAAATGTATAGCACTAGTTGTTACACACACACACACACACACACACACACACACACACACACACACACACACACACATATATATATATAATTAATGAGAGAGGACTTAGATTTTGTATAGGACGATAAAATTTTGAACTGTTTAAATTACTGTGCATTATCAAGTTACTTCTGAAAATATTTCATTAAATTTAGTAACTAAACATCTAAAGAGGTTTAAATAATAAACAATTTAATTATATCGTTTACTGATCTTTGTATGTTGGGAAAATGTTTAGAGATGAAAATGCATGTTGGAGTCTCTCTCACAAAATTGTGCAAGTACAGGACCCCCGGGTGGATTTAGCTCAGCCAATTATGACAAATGGACTGTCATAAAAATCTGTTCATCAGTTAGTGAGTATTAAACCTGCTCTGGATAGCTCCTCATACACAATTTGAAAGTTCGTCAGGACACGTTTGTTAAATCATCAAACAAACTACTACAAATTTTAAAATAAGTTAGGTCGTTATATTTTGTGGTTAATATTACAGAATATAATTTTAACAGAAACCTAAGATGGTCTCAGCTATCAAATAAATTGAGCCTTTCAAGATATATTATTTATAAAAAAAGGAATAAGAATAAGTACAATTATTTTATTTTCTACATTATACTACTGTTATATTAATAATAAACACTTACAATTAGGAAATTATCATTGTAAGTAAAACAACACTTTGGGCCTTCTCATCGGACAAATATAATCATGAATAATTACTATTTTTTTACATAGTTCATTCAAAATTATGTCTGATATATTTTCAAAAGGCACATTTTCCCTTAACCCTTGTACTATTGTGCGAAAAAGCCATCGACCCCCCCCCCTCTACATCCCTAAAGCCAAAACGAATTAACCGGAATTGTAGAAAATTGGTGATACTCCTTGAGTTGAAACGGAGGAGGGGCATCCAGCATTACAAGGGGAAGGTTCAATTAGAGGATTAGTGTTGATGGAAATGTAAAACTAGCCGCTGAGCCTTGTCTGAGCCTTCCCTTGTTACCTTGTTGTTAATTAGTAGGGACAAGTAAGTGTTTCAAGTGGACCCGCCTTGTTAGCCAAGTCCCAAGTGAATTACCAGTCTACCTACTTGAAATACTAATCAATCAGTTGTTGTCTACTGTTCTCTCCCTTTCATACATTTCGGCTGTCCATTAAAATCGAAATTAATTTGGGCGGGGGAAATATCTTATCTGTTAATAACAATGCGATGAAAAACTTGAGAGACTTTTATCACCTTTTCTCAAATTATCAGGTAATTACTTCATTTAGAATAAATCAATTTATTGTTGATCTAAAATATCAAATTGCTCTTAATGGTGGGATATTTTGTAACGTAATTCATTTTTATCCTTTCGATTGCCTCGAAGGTATTGAAGCGCGATTTATAAGGTAAAGGGCCTTCGTTCAAATCCAGGATGCCAAAAACAGACATTGGGTTTAAAACACAAATGGCCTTAAAATAATCGTCAACTAATATTAATCCAAGGTGTTGAATGGGACAAGAATGCCAGGTCACGAGCGGGATTGAGATGAGAAGTTGGTGCCTGAGTGGATCGAAGTCACGATAGCTCAAGTGGTAAAGATAACGACCAAATTTCAAGTAAAATTATTATTACTATATAATTATTTTACATTACAACTCATTGCGCTTATCAATTATTATTCTTCACAGTTTCACACTGAAAATGGCGCATGTAGAAACGCGTTTGAGTAATTAAACAAGCCCACGAGCAATGAAAGACCCATAAGAAACCCAGCATGCTATGTTGAACATATTATGATGTGGTTAGGTGTCTGGGCAGCCTTGTAAATTTTTTAAATAAATGTGTTATGGCAAGCTATTAAAAATTTAAGCCAATTTTTTATGCTAAAATACTTCCAACACCGGCTTCACCTTGTTAATTTTGAAATTCACCATTCTAAAATTTAGAGCAGTTCCTATTTCTTTTTATAATGTTATCAAGTGGACCGGATGAGGTTTTATTCTATAGTGGAAGGTACACCGAAAAAACACCCGGCGGCCATTCTGCTTGGCAAATATAAGAAAAAAAAAACCGCTTAGCGTTTATATAGTTGGCGAAAAATTAATAAATCTATGCAACTTTTTATGTTTTTTCAGTGTTTGGTAGCAATTACTTCCCTTTCAAATATTAATGCCAGTTTAAAACTGTGTGTGTATTCCTGACGTAATAAAGGAGGAAAAACGGTAAAAACAAGACTGGTAAAAATTTATCTCATAAGAAAACCTAAATACTTTTAACAAATTCTGCTGCGTGATTCGGAAGGTAGATCACGCGAAACTAATTAATATCATACGAGCTATTTCAGCAATTGCTTTAATTTCTATGTGCGACCTGTTTTACAATGAAAACAGTTCCTTACTTACTTTCTTTCTTTCAAAAAAATTATAAGTATTCGGGTTTGACGTCAGGACCGCTGGATTCGAACCAGGGACCTTTACCTTGCAGTAATGAGTGCTGTGTCAACGCCTAAATCGTTGCGGCCGCAAACGCCCCACTTACTTTATTCAATGTCTGATAAACCGATTATTTAATTTTATTTTAATATTATTTTAAATACTACAAAGCTTAAATCTTGAATATCAATAGTTTTTTACGTCAATAATGAGGCACAACACGCAATTCCGGTAATCGCGTCGCCGCCAATATGTTCCGACTAATGCTCTCTAATTAAGCCGCCTTGAAAATACATTCTTATGCTGTCTGATAAACAAGCCGTTGAGAATTCGTTACGCAGACAAATATTTTCCTTCATACATCACTTATACATCACGGGTATCAAATCAAATAATACGATGCTCTTATTTTCAGATAGTAAACAAGTAAAAATTGATTGAAAGGACTAAATCCCCATGACCTTATTTAGTCGATCTCAATTATTTATACTCTTGTCATTTTTACAAGAGAAATTTTATTGTACTGCAAGAAAATTCCACATGGCTTTAAAAAAATAAGAAGATTATTTATACAAGTAATTATTATAATAAAGCAGAAAAAAATTAAAATTGTGTTTTCAAAAGTAACCAAGGCTTAGTTGAATGAATCCAAACAAAGTATAGATATTTTTGAATTAAAATAAATAACAAAAAAGGTGTGCAATTACAAATGTGTATCAAGACGTCAAACTTTAAGGTAAATGAAATTACGAAAACAAAATTAAAATAAAACTTCAATAATAACAAAATGAACGAAAACCAATTAAGAAAAACAATTAAATCGGATTCCATTTGATTTCGTTAATAAAATACTACAATAAAAATAAAACCACTCAAGGAAAGAAAGGAAACGTCTTTTGAATGCTAGGAGCAACTCAACGACCGGATTATACACTCTATCCCTGATGATCTGTGATTGGGGATAACCCCCACTACCGATGTCGTACATTTATCCTGATAAAAGATTCTGTAAGGCTTGAAAATTTGTTTTATAATCGCATGTTAAAGGCATTGTTCAGTATTTGTGTACTTCGTTCTGCAAACGAATGGGAGAGTTTTGTCAATAATTAATTGCAATTTTGTAATATTTCTTCTTTAATCTTACCAACGCAACTCAGTATGTATTTAGAATAGATGAGGTTCAATCATAGAAGAGAAATTGAATATATTACAAGTAACTATCAGCTTTGAGAAATTTATTGCAATCTGGAACATATAACGTTGCTTCGTATGTAATATTTTTAACGTGCTCTTCCGTGATAAGTCTGTGAACTAGTAAGAAAGGAATTAAAACAAGTTCATTAGGTTTATTTTGCTGTATTTTTTAAACAATACTTGATTTGAAATATGTTTTTTTAATTATTTTTATTTATTTTTTGAACCTATTTAAAGCCAGAGAAAAAAAACACAATATTCTTCATTTGTTGTTTATTTTAAACTCAATATAGCATGAATTACACAAGAGTTGTATTAATTTTTTAAAAAATTATACGAGCTGAGAAACATATGACTTTTAATTTATGATGTTAAATTGCCCATCGTAGTTAAATAATTTTTTGTAATTTATGAATTCCTGATGAAGTTTTATTTGATTCACAATAAAATAAGTATAGAAATAGTTTCAAATTAACAATAATATACGAGTATCTGTTTTTGTGTGCGTGTGTGTTTGTTTTTGATTGTATTATCTTTCTATACTAGCAGGGTTGGTCAGTCAAACGCATTTCGTCGTTTTGACGTATTCGGTGGCGGGTCTGTGTGATTTTTGTACGGTCATACTCTTGAATTAATTATATTGAATGGTGTAATTGATGCATGTGGACTGGTCCGGATTTCAACATTGTAAATTTTTTTTTTTGAGATTGGGAGGGCTGGTAAACCCGGTGTGACAGAAATCCCGAAATATTACAACATTTTTATTGTGAGCTTTACTTTATATATGATCTCAATTTAAACATTAAAAGTTGAAATTAGATGAATCTACGTCATTTTTAATTATTAAATTCGTAAGTATTTCTGTCTAAGGAATTATCATGGTCTCGGAAGATCGTCCGCCTACAGCAAAAGGAAAGTCATATCGAAATGAGAAATTAGCTTTGGACTAGCAATAAGACGGCACCCCCTGGCGTTACCAGGCACCGATTCGGCAAATTAAAGGATACAATTGACATACAAATCCTCAATGTTGTATAAATAATTATTATTTGGAGATCGTAAGATGCGGTCTAATCTGACGTGTTTTAGAAAAACATTTTCTTCGTCGTGCCAACGTTTCGATCTTTATTAAGATCATTTTCAGAGCCTTGTGTTGTTGCATTTCAACAAAAATATTGTATGTTGTATACATACGAAATAGCGTAAGAACAAACAGTCTTATGAAAGTTAAACATTTGGGTGATACGCCCATAAAATAATGTCAAACGTTTCACATAAGTCAATGAAAACAGGTAATATTTCATTCCATTTAAGTAAGTTATTCTCTATATAACTTTGTTGAACAGATGTCCTTTACAAATTTATTCTAGCAACAGGCGACTTTATGAAACTCATTATCTATATTATCTATTAATTAATTAAATTGATAAATTCAAAGAGATATACAGTTGAGAATTAGATTGAGTGGCAGAGAGGGGGAGGGAGGGAGAAAGACATAGCGAAGCATACAAAAACGAAAAGGGATGGAGAAGAATTGGAAATTAAGCGTGAAAGAGAAATGAGTTAAGCGGAATAGATTAGTATTTTTATGTGAACCTACGGGATTATTTGATAAATGTATTATATATCTTATCTTTGTGTGTCGTATTATTATTTCTTTATATTCCGGGATTTTTTTTTTATTTGACGGCCACAGCTTTGTCCGAGGGGTCAACAAGGTGTGGCTAATCTCGACAAAGACGACATTCGAAAAGGGATAAACGTATAGTGGAGCGAGTTAAACTGTGGAACCGTTTCCGCCGGGTGCATGTAATTTGCCGGAGCTTGATGTTGACATAGAATTGGGGGAGAGCGTCCCGAAAGGGACGCTATTAATTACGTTCCATTTAATGTTTAAGGAGGGCGAAGGAACACTGATATCAAACCGATCGTACTGTAGCAATTCGACCGTAATGACAACCTTAAAAAAAAGCATAAAAAAGAAGGTCTCTATTTATTTATTTTTTCCAATGCTTTACAAATATTTTATTTCAAATGAAACGCATATAATTCACAATTAAACTGAGAAATGGCAATTTGAAATTAACCAATTTACTCAGTCAGACATTACTGTTAAGATAGACATCGTTTTAAGGAAAAGTAAAATGTTATTTTATACCGTTTAGGATTCGTGGTCCTATTGATCAAATTTCAGTTAATTTATCTTTAAGTTTGGTATTGACTGAGATAGAAAATCTCTATAAGCACTCCGTGGCCATTTCATTTATTGCCGAGAGACCTCACTTTCATAATTTTGGTACGCTTTTAATACCAATGAAAACAGCTTTAACTACAGGTTTTAAATGTGCATCGATTTTACGCTCGTTAACAATGTAACTGAAACTGGATAGCAAATTAATTAGAAATTTAAAAAGCAAATATTCAAGAGCTTTTTTGAATATACTCCCCTCTTATATCCAAATCCATGTTTTATTTTTTCATTCTAATTCTATAATATACAAAATCTGTGGATGTGGATGGATGGATACGAGGGACTGAGCACTGCAGCTGTACAGCTTATTGTACTATACCCTGGCTCCATTTTTGGGGGAGGGCTCACAACGCAAAGTGAACTTGAGCCCCCGTTGTACCAGTGTTCTTCCATCGAAGAAACTCATTTTTGAAGGAGAGCCGGTCCCGCCCCTTCCATTGATGAGTGCCGTGTCAATTTCTTTTAATTGCGGACACCGGTCCCCTTAGGCGTCAGAAAAATTCCAGAGGCGACGGTGAGGGATCGAACCCACGGCCGCGGGGTCTACTGCCGAAAGTCTGACGCCTTAACCACTCGGCTACCGCGGCCCCCTTACAAAATCTGTAGTCTACAAAACTCTTTTAGTTGAAATCGGTGATCTTAAGGAGGGACTTATCACGAGAGTTCGAAATATTCCGGTCGATTGTTAAGACACTAACGTCTATTGAAAAAGACAAATAATTCGAAAATTTATTTTTCCCCTTAAAATCTGTTTTTCTCCGCTTTCTTTTATTACAATCCTTGAATTTTCGGCAGAAAATAGTCATTCTTGACAAAAACAAGGCCCTCAAGTTTGTACTGTCCCGCATTGTAACTGGTCGGCGTGATACTCTCAATCTGATAAGTTCTGTCAAAATGAAGATATCGGACGCGAACCAAAGAAAAAATCCTTCAATACGATTTAGTTTGCAAATCCGGAATAAAAAATTGGAAAACTGATTTAAAAAGAAAATATATATTTTATGCCAGACAAATGAAACAAAAGTTATATTAAGAATCAATGGAACACCTAAAAGCAAATTGCATGACGACATTATTAAAAGATGATTGATTAAATTCGGAGCTACTTTAAAACTAAGTAACTGCTACTTTCAACACGACACGCAAGAATGACCCAGTTACTCAGAAAACAAACACTTTGGGCCCTGAAGATGATCTCACTAAAAATCGAAACGTTGGCACAAAAAAAAGTTTTTCTGAAACCCACGAGACTCCAGACCGCATCTCACGATTTCCGAATAATTATCGACTAACTGTCAGTAATCACCACACATAGTTAAGGAAATTAGACATTTTGGACATTTTCGAGTGACACTCTGCATTGCGGTGATTTCGTTTAAGATTTTTTTTCTCAAAGAAATCGTCTCAACAGTAAAAATACTAGTTTTCAACTGTTATTGTATTAGGTGTATTTAGATATGAAAACGGATTACTGATCAGGCAACGTATCCATTGGCCTCATAAAAAAATTAAATCAATCTCATAATTGACAAATTATGATCTGTTGATAATCATGTAGTTTTCAGTGCTGAAACAGTACAACAAAACAAAAACCAAACGCTTTCAATATTTAAAAAAATAAAACACTAGATTTTTCATATGTATGTACACCATTGCTTCTGTAAAAAATCCTATTTTCCGGTGACAGTAAATTTAATATTTGTAATAAAAAAATGATCTGGTCAAAAATTAACGGACAATATAATGAAGGTAAGAAAAAACATAATAGTATTGTAAAACAGGTGTTAAAATATGTTTTTGGAAAAAATTCTTTTTTAAAAATTTTATATGATGAAGAATGTAAAATGTAAACAGGTTAACAGATGACATTCGCAAGCAACCTTAATGATTAAAATTATTAACTTGGAAGTATAAGAAAATATTTTCCGAAAAAAAAGGCTATTTCCTTATTTATATTTTTTAAATAAAAGAATTTATTTGTTTAAAAGTATCACCTCATAATAAAAAATAGCCTCTTTTATACCGGTAGAAATACAATACACCTATTTAACCTGGCCTTTTTTGCCTTATCTTGTATACCCGGCCCACTTAACCCAAGACCTTCGTACATGATTTGTAAACCATTTCTAAAACGTTTTCCTGCTTATATTAAGTACATCAGTAGTTAGTATCATTGTATCCAGATGTTAGTTGTAATAAATAAATATAATTAAGAATAAGAAATTGAAAATCCTTTTCTTTCTTTGTATGTTAACGATATATAAAATTATATATTTTTGTATTTTTGTGTGAAAGGTTAATAGTTGGAAATACGACATAAATACTTCTTTGGTTAAAAAATTATAAATAATACCGATAATTTATTTTGAATGCAGGCGTGCAATAATTATCAAACTGTCGGTATTATTAATAAACCTTTTTATGTAAGATTTTGGTTGAAATGAAAAAGTTATTACCACGAGCCACTAAGACAACCAATTTTTCATAGTGGATCGAAGTCACGATAGCTGGAATTGAATTACAATTGAAAAAGGGCAAAAAGGTAGGAAAATTTGAAACTTTGGGTTGAGTTGAGAAGGTGGCGTCCAAATGGATCGAAGTGATAATTCAAGTGGTAGAGCAACGGCGTATTTATCTGAATGTGGGTTCGAATCCTGCTCGTGGCACTAACCTTTCCATTTCAACCAAAACCTTACTTAAAAAGATTAATTAATTTGGTCAATAGACCACTAAATATAATGTACTTAACAAGTAAACGAGGTATAACAACTATTAAAGCATTAATAGCTCTCCTTCGCAACTTCATTTGTCGCCAGTAATCAAAAAGATTACACGACATTTGAAAAATGTCAAAAAGGAAGGAAAATTCGAAAGGTGTAGGTTGAGATTGGAAGACGGTGTCCGAGTGGATCGAAATCAACATTGGCCAAGTGGTAGAATAGAGGCGCATTTAACCGAAGGTCGTGGGTTCGAATCCCGCTCGTAGCACTAACTTTTTCATACTTTACATTTAAAAATTAATTAATTGAAAGAAGTAACTTGGCCAATTCCGAGATTTTTGTCACCGTGTTGGCTATAGGCCGATTCCGTACATATAAGGAAAAATATGGCAGGTTGGCTATAGACCGACGGCATAAATGTCCAGAATCTTTGTGACACAAGATACCGTTTCAGGACGTCAAAAAAAATCTCTTATTCTTATCTCATTTTTTCCTCGTTTCCTTTTGCCGCATTTGCACTGTAGCTACCTTCGCCAACCGATGTTATCAACCGACGAAATCCTAATTTAATCATCGCATTCGTGAGAGAGGTAGAAACAGTTCGTTTCCTTCAATAGGAAAGCTCCAGGGCGGGGAAGTAGAGAAAATCATCTTTGGTAGCCTAAGGCTACGTATTTTGAATTAGACAAGCCTTGCCAATGGCGCTAATCCTGGATCCGATCGTATTTCCTCGAGACCTCTAGTTGGCTTCCAAGTCAAGAAAAGGGATTAAGCCTATTCAGTTACATTCCCTCTTGTTAATTCGAGAAAAAAAGAAACAAATGGTAATTGTTAAAAAAAATACTAAATACGCACACCGTTAAATATGTTTTATAGCGTATCTATACAAAAAGTAATATGCAAAAACAACACTGCCTATGCAGACACGGATATTAAATCTTGCAAAATTTACATAATAGTAATGTAGGAAGCTTAGGGATGTTTTAACAAATCGACAGCTCTCTCTCTCATGTTTCACTTCTTTTTCAGGCCTTTCACATATCCTTTTTAGCTTAGTGGAGCTTGTTGATTGTGTTAGCACACTGCTTTTACGAAAACTAATTAAATATGTTTAATTGCCTGCTTCTCATTTGTACCCTATGTTTTTATCTAAGAAACATACAACTCACTCTCCAGAATATTCCTCGGGTGGAGTTTGAACCACTCCTTTCTCGCTAATAAGTATTTTAATATCCAGACTTAGTGCACTCATCTTTAAGTATTCTAAATTCCTCGGGGCGGGACTAAGAAACCCCTTCAATTCACGCTAATAAATGACTGTATGAGAAAATCCCGTTAATTCTGTTTTGTTGGTACTTATGGTAGTGAGAGAAAGACCTCCTCCGCCCGGGTAAAACGCTCCATTTAATAATTGGTCCTGTGGGTAAAACAAAATACTATTCCTTTAACTGTCATTAAATTTTAATTTCATACTTATTTTAAGATTGAAATAGGAAAAGCCGGCGTTAAATTGTTATTTTTTACATTTTATTTAATATTGTTTTCTCGTCATGTTTAAAAATTTCACTTTTATTTTGCAATATTTAAACTATTAAAATAATTTTGTAAAGATATAAAATTTTAATTTTGTGTATTTCATTTTTTTTATTTTAAAAATTCAAAATTTTATCCATTATAGCAAATAAAGGTCAATTTTATTGTTAAAGGTAAAATCAATTTTTAAAAAAATTGGCAAAATTTCAAAACCTTATAATCAGACCGATTAAGGGATTTCCTCTGGAAGCTAGACAATCCTTGGTTGGGCCCATCCCTTCTTTAAAATAACTACTTGTTAATTGTGACACATAACCCAAACGCCCGATACAATTGTAGAAGTCTGATTACACTCACTCCCTCGGAGTACTCGATATTCTTTCGGGGATTTGGGGTTTGGACCCAATCCATTCTCTTATTTTACCCTCCAGACTTCGCACTCAACTCAAAGTACTAGATGGGCGGGACTAAGTAACCTCTTTCTATCTTGCTAATAAATTACACTCATTCCAATATATTAACATAAACCCAACAACCGAAACAATTATTAGTTTGGTCACATTCACCCCCTCAGAGTACTTGACATTCCTGGAGAGCGGGTGCGCTAATACACTCAATTCTCGCTAATAATTCACTTTTACTGTTACATAACTCTTAATGTGTAAATATAACCTTTATCATTAACACCGAAATCGTGGATCCGGATTAAACAAGATTTTTTTAAATCATAAATAAAATATTTTTCCCCGGATCACTATCATTATTATTTTTTTTTTTTAACAAGCGTTAAAATTTAAGCTCATTGTTGGAAACGCAATTCAATTCAATTATGCGTGCAGACCGAGTTGGCAAAAATTCAATAAGCTTTGAATAAATCACAATTATCGGTAAAATCTAATAATCGAGTCGGCCGAAGACGAAATTGGAACTCAGGCTTAAAGTGGATCCTTGACAAAACCACTAAGTCCTTTTGAGCCTGTAATAGGCTATTTGCAAGCAATTGAAGGCTCAAACTTAAAACGATACTATGGTCCCATCTGTTTTCCGCTGTTTCTAATATTCTAGGCATTGTATTGTAAATAACAAAAATAAAAAACAAGCAAACATCGTATTCTCAACTTTTTTACATTTATGACCATACACAAATTAATTCATAGCGCACAATCACATAAATCACTTAAAAGTACATAATATGAGCCTTAACAAACAAGACAATGTTGGAAATACATAACGAATCTATAACAAATGTGTATGCAACTGCAATCTCACTTGCATCCAAAAGTGCAGAGAGTAGGCGTTACCAACACACCTACCTACAAGGAAAACAATGAACGGCGAGAAAATTTTCTCGTCACAGAAAATGGCTTCAGCAGATGTTGAATCCCGGGATTATAACAAAACCTGAAGGCCCATTTGCTAAACACTTATTTTATGTGTTCCCCATTTACTCTGGATTCGCAGAAATTTATGTGCTAGACCAATTTCTTTACCAGGTTTACGTGTGTACCTTCCTTTCACATAAAACGCCCAAATTTTGAGAATATAATGGAGAACATTTTGACGCGCTGTCATGACGAAAATCATGAATACAGGCAAATAAGGATGATCTGTAGCGAGCAAACCAGAAAACAATATTTTTATCACATCATATCGTCATTATCATCATTTAATGTTCAACATTAGAAATATCTTAAATTTTCACTCAATCAGAAGACACATTTATTTCATATAAATTTGGAAAACAATAATTATAACATACAACAAGACAAAAATAAGATTTTTAAAGAATATAAAAACATTTTAAAAATGTACAACAACCGATAATAATTTAAAAACAGTTAAATTAATGTGAAAAAGTAATAGTTTTATAAAAAATAATATTAACTTAATAATGTATTGTAATTGGTTACATTTTTTTGGTAAATGTGTAAACAAAAAGTAATTAAGGTGAAATTAGATATAATAAAAAAAACATGTATATTAACAGTATACTACTTGGAATTGAAAGAATACGTCATAACTCAAATAATAAGACTAGTATAATGGTATAATACAACAATTTCCGAGTTAATGCGGTTCCTCTAGGTAAATTGAAACAAGGTAAGTGCCTGTTTTTAAGTATTTCAATCATGCGGCTATGCTTTATGTAAAAATATGTCGTAAGAATTGTTCGTCATAAGTAACAATGTGTGGTGTTTAGTGACCCTTAGCTAGTGATTATTTGTAGATCGCGAGATGCAGTCTGGTGTGACGTAGGTTTTAGAAAAATAGTTTCTTTATCGTGCCAATGTTTCGATCTTTATTGAGATCATATGCTGGGCTCAATATGTTCGTTTTCTGTCCAGAGGTGTCAATATTGGGTGTCGTGCTGAGAGGGCCATTATTACATGTATTTATAAAAGTTGAACAAGTCCCTGAAGGTTATCTCAATAAGCTCGAAACGTTGCACGATAAAGAAAACGTTTTCTAAAACCTACGTCATACTAGACCGCATGTCACGATTTCCAAAAAATTAATATCTAACTTTCCACTGAAATCGATATTGATATAATAAAAGGATATTTTGAATTGGTTGGAAGCTCCGGAAAAAACATCTCAAAGCAATCAGTGTTCTAGTTGACATTTATCTACCTATGTAGTTTAAACTGATGTAGTACCTCAAGAAGATCCAATACAACAACAATCCAATTTTATGTTATTTCTTTGATGGGTTAAGGTTATTTTTAATGTATGTATAAATATAAAAATATTTTTAGAAATATGATAGAATTTGTAAGGGGCTTCATTGCCATAACGGTTAAGGCTTTACCAAGGCGCTCATCACTGTAAGTTAAAAGTCTCGAGTTCGAATCCACCGACCCCTGCATTCGAACACAACACACTACAAATTTAAAATTAAAAAACAATTGTTGTATGTATTTCATTTTAATTTCAGTTCTTTTAGTGTAGCTAAGTGACAAAAAAGATATAGTAATTAAAAATGAAATTCTGGAATCGAGGTAGGGGATAAACTCAGAGTTTCATGTCCCAACTAATTACAAAGTCCAGTTATCGTTCGTCTTGTTTTAAATGTTTCGAAATTATAGAGTTAACCCCCGCCGGGAAATGTTTTCCGTTAATTGCACCCCTCACGCGAGTCTTTCTTGTAAATAAAATATAAGAAACCGAAGGGAGAGATGTAAGTTAGCCGTTTTACACTTGACCGCCACCGAGAATGAACGCCCGCCCAATTTTTTATTTTGATGGGTTAAATCATACGGAAATGTTATAAATCTGGCCCGATATGGGAGCCTTGTGTTTATGAAGCGCGTGTATGTTAATGTAGTGACTAAAGTGGGAATTTATACCGCATACTGCCAAGGGGTGGTTTATTTTTATGAACTATCCAATTTTTTTCCTTTATCAAACGACCGCGGTTCTTTTATGACTCGGGTGGAATAGGTTCATTAAAAACAACCCCAACTCTTGATTAATGGTTTGGATACAAATAGAGGGTGAATGGTTTAAATAATATTTCATACCTAAGCCAATTCCTGCCTAATTTAGCATTAACCGACTTCTTATCATTATAAGCGTTTAAAGAGATTATTAAATTATTATGAGTATCTACCTTAACACTTATGTTAGCCTACCAACGGTCTAAGTTTAACCAACTTGTAACTAACAAAAAAAATTGTTACATAACGAAATTTTTAGCTACAATGTAGTAGGTATATTAGTAAAATTTCTCATCTGTATTAGTTATTTGTTTTTGTGTATACGTATTGTTTCATTATTCATCAATGTTTTGTAACATTATAAGCTCAATTCGAAAGACTTGGTTTTATGTTAAACTTTCGTTTTTGGCAGTTTTTTTTTTTGTTTGTGCAATATTAAACAATAAATATTACAGGCATTCGCAACAATAGAGGCTGTATCAACCCTTGGGGTGCCGGCGTTTTTGAAAAAAAAATTTTTTTTTGTAAGTATGTCGAGGTCGAATGCAGGGCCGCTGGACTCGAGCCCGGGACCTTTGCGGCCACCGACGCCCTCCCTTTTAAAAAGTTGAGAGAGAGAGAGAAAGAGAGAGAGAGAGAGAGAGAGAGAGAGAGAGAGAGAGAGAGAGAGAAACAATTTCTTTTTATTTAACCTTAAATTTATTCAATTAATTAATCGTTATGTAAGATATTGGTTGATATAAAAAAGTCGGTGTCATGAGCGGGATTCGAACCCACAACCTTCGGCTAGGTACGCCGCTGTTCTACCACTTGAGCTATCGTGACTTTGGTCCACTCGGACAGCAACATCCCATCTCAACCCAACATATCGAATTTTCCATCCTTTTTGCCATTTTTCAACTTCAATTAAATTCCATTTGCCACTGAGAATCGAATAGGACATTTGAAAAATGGCAAAAATGAGGGAAAAGTCGAAAGGTGGGTGGAGTTAATGAAATCAGTGTCCGAGTGGATCAAAGTCCCGATAGCTCATGTGGTTGAGCAGCGACCTATTTAGCCGAAGGTCGTGCGTTCGAATCCCGGACTGACTTATGTCAACGACTACCTTACATAAAGATTAATTATTTGAAAAAAGTTTATTGGTCATTCAGGCCGCGAATTCCAATGGATTTAACGGTATTGCTAAAAAGTATAACCAAATGGAATAGTTCATAAATGTTTTAGAAGTTCAGTTTGTTTTAAACAATCTGTTGATCTGATAATAGTCATTGATGTATTTTTAAGTAAATGTAAATTTAATTTTATATAGTCAGTTATCAAAGTTGGGTAAAAAATCTGAATGAACGATTGGCTAGATTTGCGTTTTATCGGCTATAGTGCCTTTGCATATCATGCTTTAATTGGAAAAATCATATCCCAACTGGCAAAGCAACGATCCGTGTTGTTCCTGAAACAAAGTTAAAAGAGGAGAACAAACGAAAAAAAAGCAGATGTTGCGGATTTCAAATTAGCCATTGACAAAGGCAACAAAGAGAACTCGGATGTCACGTCTACCGTGAAGGTATTAGGAAAAGCATTGCTGCCCGTTTACATTAAACTTCAGTTTGCCGTACTACAAAGCCTCGTAGTACGTGTCTTCAAACAGTTGTACACTGTTAGTAATTAATGGATCAACCTGGCTGTAAACTTCATAACAAGTACACGCATTTGTCTCTCTCTGCGACCCTCTCGGCCCTACCGCTCCCTCTTTAACGGCCCTTGGCCGAAGGTTAGTTTCAGAACGGAACCCTTCGCAAACATTTACTCAGTTATCAATTCCCATCGGGGCGCAAATGCCACGGCAGTATTTCACCGGTGACAAACCCACCAATTTCACTGCTGGAGTTAAGGTGGATATTTTATTGCCTTTTTTTCTCATGACTTGTCTTTATTTAACCTTTTCGCAATTTTACGGGCTGTTTATTGTCTTTATGGATTTTGGCTTCACTATTACTTCTTGCTGAATTCATTTTGTACGATTTCGCATAGAATCTGTGCAATTTTGAAACTATTATTTTGGGACTTTAACGAGAATTGCATATTTAGTTTAAAAATAAAACCTCGTACATTTTTCATTTAAAAAATTCATTGCTTTAGGTATAAACAGTATATATTTAAAAAATGTTATGATTTTTATCTTCCGTTATAATTAAACGTTCAATTTCTTTTTCTCTTCAACGTCATTTTTAATATTTCAAATTTGCTCTTTTAAACAGTGACTAACAAAAGAATATTTAGGGTATAATTTTTTTCAAATTCATTTACTTTTCTTTATTTTACGAGGGTTCGCAACAACAGAGATCATATAAACCCTCAGGTTGCCGGTGTTTTTGAAAAAAAGCCCATTTATAAGTATTTATAAGTTGGGTTCGAATTCAGGGCCGCTGGATTCGAACCCGTGGCCTTTACCTTATAGTGATGAGTGCCATGTCAAAGTCTGAACCTTGCGGCCACCGACGCCTCCCCACTAATAATATTTAATAGGTAAAAAAAAGTTACATTTATCGCGTTGATAGCATATTTTATATTAACATTGTTCTAAATGTGTGGTTACACGACACAAAAGAACGACACATCTACACCTTTGAGCCCTGAAGATGATCTCCCATCAAGATAAAAGATGATCTCAATAAAGAACAAAACGTTGGCACGATAAAGAAAAGATTTTTCTACAACCTTCGACACACCAGACCACATCTCAAGATCTCCGAATAATCGCTGTTCTAAATTTGGAATTGTTAAGAATTTGTCAACTCGTTCAGTATCACTACCAAAACTTGTAAAAAACTAGACTAAAATGGTAAGACTTTCAGCATTTAAAATCTAAACTTATACACTTTTGTATACTGATTTTTCTAATGATCATTTGTTTGTTGGTATTATAGTTTTTCACCTTAAATAATCAGAAACGAACGAAATCATCACTATCTGCCCAGTAATTTTATCAATGTTAAAATTAACAGACCTCCAATTGATAAGTTTTTCATTTTAGTTCTTAAAAAGTTTAATTTTTACATCGGAAAGTATCTACAATAGTTTTATTATTTTTCAAGCAGTAATATGTCTAAAAATAAAAATTTTAACTATAGAGTGTTAAAAATGAAACAATTTAATTTTTAATTAATAATCCAATCCCGTCATAGCATGTTTCTAAAATCCAACTCCACATAAACCTTCATAAGCATTAGACCTTTTTTCGCTCACGTCTGTTCAATGTAATTTTTTAATTAAAACAAACCGTTTTTGGCTTGACAAGCTTGTCATTTCTCTGCTAAGATTTATTTCGACGATGAAATGAATTTCTATTTTGTTCAACTGAAGTTTCTTACGGCTTTCGGTTTGGAAAACATTTATTGGAAGTGACAGTGGAAAATGAATCGTTTTGTGTAAAAATATAAAATTAACAAGAGACTTTAAAAGTCGTACATAGCCCTTATTGTGTGAAGAGGTATGGTAAGGTCTCCCTGACAATGAACCTGCAGCATGATTGACATCAACTATCCAGGTCATCTTTTCTTGCTGGCTTTATCAAAAGTTTTAATGCCAAATTTTCATTTATAATTTTAAATAGTTATCTTTTTAGCAGTAAAAAATGTATCCTAAATTAAAAAATCAACATGTACATAAGAAATAATTTTACAAAAAACATAAACAATATTTTTAGAATGTATACCAATTATCTCTGAAATCAGTGAAAGAACCAAATTGGGTACATTCTTTCTATGGTCAATTATGTGCAATGAAACGCATTAGAGAAATACACGTCGGTGTTTCATGTTGAAATCCACACTATAACAGTTGTACTTTAGAAAATTTTCAAAACGGTTACACTGAGAAAACATTCTCATAACGTCAGATATCCTAAATTATTAGCATGTTAAAACGTCACATCCCACATAGTCAATGAATATGGAAAAATCAGGGAAAACGCAGCAACTTGACAATTTCTTGGTTGCCAGGATAATAAAAAAGAAGAAAAACTGACCACAGTTGGATAAGACAATAAGAAAATCAAACACACATTTCACTAACCTAGAACGAAAAAAAAATCATGAGTGTAAAAATTTCAGTTTTCAGACACCATAAAATCCTGATTACCAAAATGTGTAAAATTAAACCGGGCAAAACTCAGGACAGTGATAGGGTTATACTGGTCACTGGCATCTGAGAAAATACTCAACCATTAGTAAATCCAATGATGATCCCATTGGTAGATTATAAAAGGAGAACGAAGAAACAGCCACTTCTATTATGTTTGAATGCGAGGGAATCGTTCAACGGAGATTTAATCTAGGATACCAATGTTTAGTGACCGTTAGCCAATGATTAATTAGAGATCGTGAGGTGCGGTCTGGTGTGACGTAAGTTTCAGAAAACACGTTTTCTATGTCATACCAACGTTTCGATCTTTATTGAGATCATCTTCAGGGCCTGGGATTTATAAACACGTTATATAAAGTTGGCACGATCTCCCATTGTTATTTGTCCTTTAACATTATCTATAAATTAACAACTAAAAGAGACCAACAAAGTACCAACTCGCACCACACGATCTCCGAAAGTTATATGATATACTATTTTTCATATATTAAATTTATTTATTTAAATGAGCCTAGCGGTTGTGTTTTTAATGGTTGAGGATACATGCAGTGTAGGTGAATAACGTAACAGTTATTTTTGGGTATGAAAAGTTTAATTTTGGTTATCATTATCGGCGATTTGTATATTTATGGTTTACTCTTTTTTACGAATCGGACATTCTATCTGGCAAAGCAGATTTTGTCTTTAAAGTATTACTTTGTCGGTCTCTTTTAGTTGTTAATTTATAGATAATGTTAAACGACAAATAACAATGGCAGAGAGGATATTGGGCTTAAGTCAGCGTTTGATTGGTGCCCTTTGTAGCAATAACAAATTCAGGCGTAGTCAGGCCTTTGTTGGGAACGGTGTCTTTGTAATAGTAAGTTAATTCAGTTATCCCTTCCTGTCAATAGTCTAAATGATTTGTGTGAATTGTCATTTATTTGCGGCAAAATTATATGTTTATTTGTTTCAATTGTGCACAAATTTGTAAGGACGATTTTTTTCCTCCGTTTCGACCGTTAACTTTCGTTATTTAAACAGTTATTTAACTTTATAATGTGGAATATCGATGTGATTATAGATAATCGTATTAGAATGTCATTATAGTCGTAATTAATGACCCGTAAGATGAATCAGAAACGAATGTTAAACCCCAGTCGATCAGTAATGACAGTTTGCCATCACTAAGCCGGGAGCAAAGCGCGACTAAATGAAACGCCGGTCTCAGTAATGATCCCATATGCTAATTAATAACGGGAAAAGCTGAAATAATTACGTTTCGATACAATCAACGTTCTTAACCTCTAAGCGTGATTTGACATTTTCATGCGGCCTTTAAAAGGATTCACCCCCTGTCGGTTCACGTTCCCCCCTCGGTTGCAACCTTCTTTTAATATAGGAGAGCTTAAGGCTCTTAGCAGTAAGGCTTAATGCGATTTCTCAAAGAGAGGGCCGTGCTTCAGGTTAACGGCAAATTAAATGCACCCTGGAAGGGACGTGTCGTTAATTTTATTTAATATGCGGGATGCACTTTTTCTCTACTTTGGAAGACATGCAAGTGATATTAATAATCCCAGAAGAGGGAGCAGTAACTAAAGTATGGTAATGACAGTCACCTGCAGAAGGTATATTGCAAGTTACGAAGCATCATTAAATTTTTTTTAAACAATCAGTTTAAAATTTAATAAAACTTCATTTACAAAACAAAGTTTCCTCATTTAGTAATACAAGGTTTCATAAGTAAATAACACAATTTATATTCTGTGTGAATATCAATTATTAATAGGTTAAATTGGCTTTAATCCACTAAATGATTTTTATTAATTAACTGTCATTGTTTGATTTTATTACAAGTGCCAACGCCATCAAATAAATCATCAATTTTGTCGTTATGAATTTATGGATTCGTTTATGATTTTCCTAATGTCTTTAAAGACTTTACGATGATTATTGGGATTTTATTAATTTTTTAGCTGTTCATACAAAGAGAAGAGGATATATATACGGTATCCTTTTAGATTTCCTGGTTAATATTTTTTTAACTGTTAATATTATTAAAAGAATACTTATTTAAAATTTTCAGTCTAATTAAAATTTTATTTTGGTAAAAAAATTATACAGGCAGCTAAAAAAAAAAAAAAAAAAAATAATAAAGTAACAGTACAGTGTAGAAAAACACAAAATTATACATTTTTGTGCTAATTATTTAATTTTGCAAAATTATACCTTTCTAATTTTTTAATAGATAAAAACTTACTGAAAACAATGTGTAATTAGCCCGATTAAAATAATCATAATATTGTATGGAGTGGGAATCAAATTATGTCTCTCTCATTAAATACACTAGTTTTCGGACCAATTAAGATATTTCGATTTGTTAAGGTTTTTAGTTGCGATAAAAAATTCACTGTTACGAGTCGGATTCGAACCAACGATCTTCGGCTAGATACTCTTCGACTTGAGCTATCGTGACTTCGATCCACTCGGACACTAACCTCCCATCTCAACCGCACCTTTTGAATGTTCTCTCCTTTTTTGCCATTTTTCAAACGTGGTGTAATCTATTTTATAAAAACCTCAATTAATTGAAATATTACGTTTCATGTTCGAGTTACATGTCTTGTTATAATGTGGAAAGACACTTTCTATAACCGCCCTTATAGGCATCTATCAAGATGGGATAACATTCTTTTTTTAAATAATTTTTTTAAGAATGTAGTCAAAGCACAGGTAATATGCACCTTCCGAGCGACGGTGGTTTTGAAAAAGCTCATTTCTCAATGTGTTGGGTTCGATTCGTTCGTAGAATATAATATTAATTTATTTATACTAATAATTTATTACTAACATTTATTTATACTATGGTTGATAAATATTCTTTCAAAAAATTTAGAAATAAGCTCCGCTTTTTGCGTGGAAATAAGGACAAGCATATTTTTTTTCGAGATATTCATTTAAAACGTTTATGCTTTGATGCTGTGAATCCTATGGTTACGACAAAAGTAAGCAATTGGAAGTTTTTCTCTCCCCCATTCCAAAATTACACCCCTTCAACATAACATTTGTAGTGAATTTTGATTCATCACTTCACAGAATTTATTATACAATTTGTCTCCAGTGTAAATTTAGAGTAAATTTCTAATTTTATTTTTTTGTATAATCCCAAAATTAATAATTATTTCTCACCTCCGCTGGCAGCGTCTTGACCGGCGGCAAATCCGCATATTGCGATCAACAAGAACATACGTACTAATACGACTGGACTGAAACATGATGAGTAATACCACCATTTTCAATGAAACTATTGTACATATCGTTGATTGTAAAAACGCACCCTTTACTTCATTTTGACTGATTGGCAAAAACTCCAGGATGTAACAAGTTATTTTCAGACACTTAAATTTTTTCAACCCTCTTTAATGTGAAGTCAATGGTAATAATTTAATGTTCATCATAAATAAAATAATTAAATTATTATAAAAGCAGTTAAACGTTTTTACTACAACTAGAATATATCTAAATTTATTATCAATATTTAACTTATTCGTGTACATAGCATATACATGTAACTATTTATTATTTGTAAGATATATAGCGAATTGTCAGTAAGTGCACAAGTGAAATTAATCCCGGCTGTCTTCCACATTATTTGTTATGGGGATAGTGCAACTGAAGACCCATTTAGAATAATTAATTACGAAAAGAAATGTAAAAAAGAAACAACCCTTTATCTTTCTCAAGCCGCACTTTAGTCAGTTAGGGCATAAGGAAGACGTTAAGTTTAAAAGCCCCTTTTCCAAAACCAAAATTTTGGTAGTCCGCTGATGTAGAGTATACCTAAAGTATTAAGTATGCAAAGTATAGTTGAGTCAAACATTCACGTCAAAAGCTGGACTCGAACCCACGACCCTCGGCCCGAGTACCCGGCGCTTCTACCACTAGAGCTATCGTGACGTAGGTCCTTTTGACACAAACTAATTGTCTTTATTTTCAACTAGTTCGCATTTCCTTCTACTTTGACAATATCGAAGAGATGCAGACTTCCAACTTGTACAAACACTAATTTTTCAACTCAACCGTATTTTCACTACAATTAAAACAAATTTTCAAGTTGTAACATGCACTCCAAGAAAAGTTAGAAATTTTGAACTAATTTAAGACATATCAACCGCGCAGGTCTTTTGTTTATTTCTTTGTTTGTAAAAATTTATTGAAAAAAAAGGATCCTGGTGAGGTGACAACAGAAACTCATGTGAAATGAACATATAGCACAATCGGTACAGATAATCCGTATAACCATGTGACCAAAAAGCTTATGGATGAGTTCAAGAGAGGACTTTTAAACGTAAAAATAAAGTTTTGCATAAAGTACTGTAGTGACCTCACCGAAGATCAATTTTTTCCAACTTGTTCATCTGCAGGTCGATCCATCATCTTATCTATAAAAATTTCTGTTCAAATGCCGGGCCATCTAAAAAGGTCCCCTTGCATATTTCGTTGAAAATTTCCACGCACCGAGTAGAATTGTTCTCTGAAACCTGTAGACGCCTTTTCTCGCTTTCTCAACGGGAACGTTTGAGACTCTAATTAGCAATATGCTTTATACATAAGATACCTCATGGCGGAGAAGAGCGGATGGCATTCAAGCCATTTCAGCGAAGTAATGGTTTATCCACGGTCCCTCCGGGCTATGAGGTGGAAATTGCGTTGCGACTAAGGAAATTACAATTATATATCTAAAACTCGCTGGGCAATCGAAATTTCCCCAGCCCTGCGGCTAGAAGAGCGAGGAAGACTTCTTCAGCCGACCGGTTCAACTTTAACGCGATTTCTCCCTCGCTCTCTCGCTCTCTTTGTTTTCATCCGATAGAAACCTATTCTGGTTCCGTAAATCAACCGGGTCGAGATTCCCCTCGGTGAAGGGGAAGAGACCACAAAGGAAAGTTCATAATTAACTGAGGCTTATAAAATACGGAGTGAATCCCTTAAAAACATTATGGTTAACTTACGTGTATATACGGACATCAAAGCGCTCAGTACGGGTCGGATAATTTTATGATACATATCCCGTGACATACATTTCCTCTAATTACGAAAAGAAATGAGTTAATTGTACTCGTAAAATTAAATTATTTAATTAAATTACATAACTATACACAAAAAATATTTCAATTAATTTTTGCAATGAACAAAAGAATATTTTTTGCTCATATCTGCCTTCAAAAATTAAAAACAATGGGGTATTATGTATTAATAACTTACAATCGTCCAACAAAACCGAAAATCAACGCGATCAACGCAGTAAAATTGATTTATTAGATAACACTGTCATAAGGTTAATTGCGTCTGCTGCAAACGGTGAAATTTCAACTTTGCCTGCTTTGTTGTTATTCCATCAAAGTTGCATGTCACGGTTGTAAAAAGGACTTGGTAGCGTTAGTTAGCCTCGCTGTTGTTGAACAATAATGTCTCTCACCTCTCACAGTTCCGCGACCGTATGAGCAATCAAAGGAATAAAAACGTAGTTAACTGCTGACTTGTTATACTTCACGGTAACTTTAAATATAAGGGTCTACCGTTAACGGGATGTTAAGTGGAGAAGTAATATATTTTTTATTATTGCTTAATAACTTTTAGACCGCCCTATTCCAAAATAGGTTGAACAAACTTGAAATAATACCTGATCGATTAAACCGGTTTTCAATCACACAAAGCCAAGTTTGTATAATTGAAGCGTTTCATTTGAAATAAAATTAATATTTTATGACATCGTTCTATATCCTATTATATTACTTAATTAAATTTTTAATTAAAATAAAAGATTAGTTCAAAATGTATAAAATGGTTTATGTATTTTTTTATAATCATTGATCATATTCATTTGCATACAAATCATGAACTATTTTAAATAACCCACTTTAGAGTACTCATTTTCGTTAAGGGTTTATCAATTTGAAAATCGATAAAAATGTACTATAACATACACTCATATGCAACAAAAACAACCGACCACCTAATTTTTTGGACGGAAATATTGAAAATGCATATTTTTTCAGCTTTCTAAGTCTCAGATCTGCTGTAGGTTTTGTTTTTTAGACAACGTTACGCTGAGTGTGCTGGCTTTTTACATGTCTTAGTTTCATAAATTCGTCAATAAATTCAAAAATTCTGGACCAATAATTTTTTCACTTTTTACAACTTCAAATTGAGCTGTGGAGCCAAGAAACCATCCTGTAACTCGATAGGAAAATTTTAACAAGCTTTAAATGGGTCAGTTTCCACATTGACACATTGGATTCTTCTGAGGACAGTTTCAAAAAGTGAACTGATAAGCGATAAATCCGGCTTTTTCTTATTTTGCGTTCGGGATGCGGAATACTTCCGCTCTCGATAACCGCTTGTTTACTTCATCACGGAAAATAAATTTCTTCTCCTCATTTCACCCGTGTTGTGGCAGTTTCACTTACGATACTGTATTTAGACAATCGATTTATGCATCGTAAAATCGGGAGAAAAAGTGCTCTGTTTATTCCCATGAGCAAAGTAAAAAAAGCAATTTTTTTTGTCAAAAAATCGCGAATAACTCGACAAATCGTGAAAAATGGGGCAAAATGAAAAGTGAACAATTGAAAGATTATTAAAATTTTCTATTGATTGCAATTGGGTCCCGCTCCAGGACGAACTTCTGACTGAACCACAGTTCAATTTGAAGTTGTCATAAAGAGTGTATAAATGCATAAATAGACATGCTCCCGAATTTTTCATTTTACTGATAAACGATTGAATCCAGGACATTTCAGAAAGATGTTTAACTTTAAGTTTTCTAAAATATGGGACCTAGAGGTGGTCGGGCACTTAAAAGTCTGAGAAAATATGCATTTCCAAAGTTCACAATTTTCGTGAAAAAACCAAGTGGTTGGTTTTTAATTTTTTTCAATGGCTTCTTTTGTTTATACCAAATATACCAATAATATGGATATAATTTATTATACGTAGTAGCAAAACATTTAACCTTATCATCCTTTGAAGAGACGCCCTTTAGATTTTTTTCTGCCAAAAACCACTTGGAATTGGAGTGAGCAAGGGCGTGACTTGTTAAATGAACGGCAAGCCGGTGGAGTAAAGTTCGCAAGAGCGGGAGCAATTTGTGAATGAATAATTAAATAAATTGGCGAAAGTAATTACAAGCGGAGTTGGCCTGTGCGGAAGGGCGTCTGGAATACGGGACGTTGACACATAAATGTTCACTTTACTCGGATAGGCCTCGCCGGTTGTCAAGATCCGACACATCATTTGAACAGCTCGTTATATTGCAGTGATCGGCGAACCGGAGCCTGTTAACGGCCGAGCGCACGCTGTGATAAAAAAATATTCTCTTTTCGGCGTCTATTTCACACCTTTCACGCATGAGGTATTACGCAAATGATCCAAGATATGCGTTTTTGCCAATTGCACAATTTATATTCGGCGTATTTCACGTTCAGCTCTATTGTTGTCAATAACGGTAAAACATCCCGTTTTTGATGTTTTGCACATTGCATATGTCAATTGGAAAATCGATAAAAATGTACGGTAATGTACATTTCCCGTCAAAAAAAAAACCGACCACCGGTTTTTGCACAAAAAAAAAGGCCAACTTTAGAAATGCATATTTTCTCAGCTTTTTCCATCAGAGATATAATTAATATAACGATGAAAGAAAAATAATATGCATGTCATTTTTTTTGTATTGAAGTGTAATTTGTAAATATTTTGCTCTCGTAAGAAATTCGTAAAAACTTTTTCAAATACAATTTAAATAAACAGTCAACAAATTCATTAAAATAAACACAAAATAAAAAAAGAAAATGACATGCTGCTGTGTGGCTGCACGTTTATATTAAAAAAAATAAGCAAATCTCATAAAAATGTTTCCGCACTTTCCGGACATTAATGATAATGATGTCTGATTTTGTTTAATTTGGTTTATTCAAAATGTAGTATATTGTAATTAATATAACAATAAAATATAGAACCATATAGTTTATAACAAACAACAAACACGATTGTCCGGTTTTTTCGGCTCTGAGTGTATATGGTATCTCAATATTTTTCATTCTTTATAACCTTTTATATATACATGTATTGATTATTCAAGTTATTGATATAAGTACCAAACTTACAAACAATTAAAAATAATCATTCAGACGAATAAGAACTTTCCAGAATACAGTGCCATAAAAAAAACGCTGGCTAAATTTGGATTGACTAGTTTATATTACAGACCTACACTACGTTTCAGTTTTTAAACGATTTTAGTCTCAACAAGGTGGTTTTTTAAAAATATTTTCCTAGCTTCAGTCATTCATCAGTAAATTCAAATATTCTGGAACGTGTGAATTTTTTACGAAAAGTACAAATCGAGTTGTGGAGCTAGGAATTCGTCCTGGAATACGTAAAATTTCGCGATCGATAGAGGATTTCAATACACTTTCAATTGTCACGTTCCACTGTACCGATTTCTCAACCATTTGGGTCTCTCTCTCTCTCTCTCTTTCCCGATTTTCCAGATTTCAAAGATCATTTTGAACCGCCATTTTTCTCAGATTTTACGCTCTACGAGAACTTTTTCAGAAAAATGACCAGGGAAACGACGGTTCTCACTCCTTTCGGTATGGGAAATGCTTCTGCTGTAGATAATTGCATTTTTACTTAATTACGGAAATTCAAATTTTTTCCCCCGTTTTACAGATGTATTGTGGCAGTTTGGCTTCGGATAATATACTGAAACCATAAGGATAAATGTGTAGAGATTAGTGACCGTTAACGGATAATTATTCAAATATCGTGAGATGCGGTCTGGTGTGATGTAGGTATCAGAAAAACATTTTCTTTATCGTGCCAACGTTTCGATCTTTTATTGAGATCATCTTCAGGGCTCAAAGTGTTTGTCTTCTGTGTAATTGTGCCATGTCGTTGGGCACTCTCAACACGACATGGCACAATTACAC
>CM077099.1:5870959-5886015 GCA_039619505.1 Cimex hemipterus | reverse complement strand
GAGAGAGAGAGAGAGAGAGAGAGAGAGAGAGAGAGAGAGGGGGAGAGAGAGAGAGAAATAGAGCGGATGAGAAAAAGGTGACAGAGTGAGTGACGATAAGTTAAAATTATCCGGAATCGTAGACTATCACAACGTAATATACGAAAGGTTAACAACATAACTGCCAATAATAAAGCCAGCATGAATAGTTTCGGCTCCAACCAGTTAGTTGATATTCAAATGTCAAACATGCCCACGAGTAGACATTAATAACAAGATAATACCCCTATCGAACCGTGCTTTACTTAGGTTGAAGACTTACACAGTATCCAAAACAATACGGAGCATACGTAACAAATTAACTATATACAAAACTATTTGGACGGAGACAAACTGAAGGACTCAGTCAATTCTCCCAATTCAACAAATTCAATCCTTCATATAAAACATTCTTCGCCGCATTTCAATGTTCCTTTCTACGGCACCAAACGGACGATTTAAAAATCTTAAAATTCCATTCGTGAACGGTCTTACGCAATTTCCACTCTAAACTATCCCTCCACCCTAAGCCCAAACCCTTTCTTCAACCGACCTAAATTACAATCCTCCACACCGTTTAAAACAACGATGGCCTCATGACCTTATATCTTAACCGCCTAATTATGTAAAACATAGTCCAACACTGGTTGGTTCCCATCCCCACTGCTTCCTGGTGTAACGGATCTGTCAAATACTATCTGGCCAATGTATATTTTGTACAGATAGCAATAAATAGAGTAAACTACTTTAAAAGATATGAAATTTTACTTGACAAATGAATATTTTAGCAGTAATTTAAATGCGATTACCATTGGGAATATATTGCATAATTTTCTATTAAAAAGACTCATCGCCATTGAAAGTTGAGGTAATTGATAAGTACGTTGCATTATTTCGGAAAGGCTTACCGTTTGTTTAAATAAATCCCTTCATGGGTTGTTTTACTGTTTTGTACGCAATATGTAACACTTGATAGGCTCTGTTCAAAAAATCGTATTTATAATCGCGAGGAACGTCTATTCGACGCTTGATGAGGTTCAGTTGGAGATATTCCAGCTTTTGGAATGCCATCGCGATTGAGTTGCCGGGCGGCAGGCCAGATTAGCTGATGAACTTAAAAATAAGATGCATAAAATACATTCGCTCGCACTCCCTTGTTTATCCGAAATGGCAATTTTTAGGTATACGAGATTTATTCAGTGCTCGTGTAAACTAAGTGAAAACGTCGTCGTCTGTGAGACAAATGACACAGAAATAAATTGGGCTCAATTCTTTGTTCGTCAAACCGAATTTTCATTCACAGCCCGTAATAGCCATCACGCATGAACTCTCACGTTATGAAATAAAGCGTGTAACGAGATATTTAGACCTATCTTTCAGCCCTTTTCAACCACTGAAAAAAGAGGGGAGTGAAAAAATAGAAAAAGCCATTAATATTTTCGCAGGGATCGAGTTCTCATTTTTCCCACTGCTTTATAAAAGATGGTTTAGGTTTAGCCTGTGGCTTTAGGCACTTGAAGTCGACTTTTGAAAAGCTCAGTAGTTTCCCTAATAAAGAGCTCGGCGCCTCCTGAGTGATGTACGACCGGGATTAATTCCGAGCGATAATAAATTTTAGAAGTTTTTCTTGGCTATCTATCACGACTTCGACCTACACCACCTCAGCCCCGCCACTCTTCTGTTTTAGAATTGGCTCAAAAGGGAGATTTTTCAACACCATCGATCTAAAAGGCCCGACTTTTTTTTTCAATTCGGTTTAAATCAATATAGATTTTTTTTCTTTCGAACTATTTGTGCACATATATTAGTTCATTCGAATTTTGTAAATTACATAATATGTACAATTCGTTGTGTCTAGCTGATGAACACATTGAATGAAATTTTATAAAAAAAGAGTTTTGATTTTTCCATCACAATCAAATCAAACTACGATTTTAACTGACGATAGAAAAGATTACTCTTAAATACAACAATATGATTAAAATTGTTTATACACAGTTAGTTGAAACAAAAAAATTAACTTATTGAATTCATTTTATTGTGTGTTCTGATTGACCCAATTACTTTTTTAATTATTTAATCTTTTTATGTAAGGTTGTTGTTGAAATGAAAAAGCTAGTACCACAAGCGGGATTGAAAAATGGGAAAAAGGAGGGAAAATTGGAATGGTTGTAGGTTGAGGCTTGAGGATCGAAGTCAGGATAGCTCAAGTAATAGAGCATCGGCGTATTTAGCCAAACGTCGTTGGTTCCAATCCCGCTCGTGGTATTAGCTTTTTCATTCCAACTAGAACCTTACATAAAAAGTATTAATTGTTTTACAATTCACTTTACGATTATCGAAAGTACACACAGATCACACATAATTATTTATTAATGAGTTTTTGTAACTAAAAATAATTTTCTTTGGCAGTTTATTAATTTACGATGTTTGTTCCGTTTGTTCAAGTACTACTCTTTACTTCCCGCTTACTTACTACTGTAGTTCCCAAAATATATGAAAGCTAGAAGAAGAAAAGAAAAAAATTATAAACCTCTCCCGACGGGGAAAGAGTTTTATTTATAAACAAAATAAATTCTGATTTGGACCATCAGAGCGTAGGTTTTATACAGAAATTTATGTTCCATTACACAACGACGAACAACTTCTAATTGGATCAAATGTTTACTGAGTATTTTACAAAATATTATTTAGAGTTGACAGCTATTTGATTTAATTGTTGGAAAAGTGCGGTGACCTGAGAGAGTGAATACAAATAATACACACGTCCTATGAAACTTTCTGAGTGATTTGTACTTTCGTTCAATTCAAGGATTATTGTTTTATTTCGTTGGGGGAAAAATTAATGATGCCGATTAAGTCGAGTTGTTTTAACTCTGTTTGGCAGATTACAATCAACGCAATGATGTAAAAATTTATTACTTCCTTATTGAACGAAAAAACTTTTATTCGGAGGATTTGTTAATATTTTCTTGTTATAAATTTGTTGATGATTTGCATTATGACAACAATTTATGCCCTGGCCCTCCCCTCCATGATAGAGGCAAGGACAGACGAGTTCAGTCTAGCCTAGGCATTGCGAATAGAACGATAATAGAAAAAAATCCAGCTGATAGCCCATCAAAACAGATCAGTATCGTTTTTATTTCCTTATTATAAAATTTATTTCTGTTGTGATACTTATAACTTTGATTTATAGTTCTGTTTGGCCTTTTTTCCATTTTTTTTAAAGATCAATATTTTCGTTTTTGCCCTTCAGGCCTGAATTGTTTCCATTATGTATAATTATTAGTTTGTAACCAAGAATCATCTTCTATTCAGTTATGTTTTATTTTTTTATATAGCGTTTTCGATTTCATAAGAATATACATTTTTTTCTAAGATACAAACAGAGGTGTCCCTCTATAATTGTGTTATTAATTTGTTCCAAGCTGAAATTCCTTTGATTTTGAGACGATCCCCGGCCTCCAGGGGATAATCACGCCCTAAAAGAAGGAGCAAATCGTTCCTTTAAACTACCCGGCCATAGCATGTATAATTTAAGTTTAAGTTGTTGGTGTTTGTTAAACAGTATTAAATTGCAATATTTTTCACATGATAAAAAGGTTTTTTAAAAGTTGCAGCGTATCTAACCGAAGGTCGTGGGTTCGAATGCAACTCGTGATACTGAATTTTTTTATCGCAACGAAAAACCTTAATAAATCGAAATGTTTTGTTTTTATGGAAGGTTTTGTGTCGAAGTGAAAATTGGTGTCCGAGTGGATCGAATTCAAGACAGCACTGAAGATCGTGCGTTCAAATCTCGCTCGTGACACTGACTTTTTCATTTCAACTAATGCCTTACTTAAAAATTAATTAGTTGAAAAGAATTTATTTGATCCATCGGACAACGAAACCTAATCGGTATAAATTAACATTTTCCTTTTCCTTGAAATGGTCATCTACCTTAAAATTAATAATTTACTATTTTCGCTTTAGTGAAGTGCTCTTTATTTTAAAGCATCAATTCACTATTTTCGTGGTCCGCTCGACCGATTAATATATCACAATTAATTACGGTAAAAACCTAAACTAAAAACTAAAAAGACTACTAAAAAAAAACTAACTAAAAAGTTGAGACGAAAAAAATCGAGGTCACGATAACTCTACCACCTTAGCCTCGATCTTGTCGAAGGTCGTGGGTTCGAATCCCTCTCGTGCCATTAACGTTTTTCATCTCAACTAAAAACGTAATTAATCGTGATATATCAATTGGTCGATATCGGACCACGAAAATAGTGAATTGATGCTTTAAAATGAAGAACACTTCACTAAACCTCTTCGTCGCCATTTCAATTGTCGTCGAGAATCCAAACCGATTACCCGACATTTGAAATGTGGCAAAAGGAGGGAAAACTCGTAAGGTGAGGTTGAGATGGGGAGTTGATGTCCGAGTGGATCGAAGTCACGATGGTGGCAGAGCAGCGGCGTATCTAGCCGAAGGTCGTGGGTTTGAATCCCTCACGTGCAATCAATTTTTTTCATCTCAACTAAAAGCCGTACTTAAGATTAATGTTTAACTGGGTAAATTTGCTCCCGTAAAATTGCCATTTCGCAGTCTAATTGTGAACTTACGTTGCTTTTAAGGCTGATATGGGTCACCACTCTGTATCACCATGTTATTTGTGTGCAATGTTCTTTATTATTATAATTGTTATTTTGCTAACGTTTTAATTAATTATTTAACTATTAAACTATGGCAAAATGTAAATTACCAAGGTTGATTCATTTATTTTGGGACCCCGTTGCAAATAGAAAAATCAAATAGGTTCACGCTTAAGGACATCATAAGAAAATCGTAGTTTTAATGAGATAACATCTTGGTATTCGTAATGACTGATACATTTAAGATTGTGTCTAATAATACAGTTAATCTATTTTTATGGTTGACCTTCATTGGCAAATAGCTCATTATTTAATAAAACCTTTTACTCAAATTTTATCATAACGCAAACGGCATAAGCTCAGATTGAATTGTACAAAATTTATCATGGATTTAAAGCGGTTTTAGTATTGTTTTCTTGTTATTATATTATACTTAGGGTTTGCTAATGTTCTAGCAAAATCCATGAGAATTTTTCTTTTTCAGTATCGACTGTTCGTTGAATTGGTTTAGTAGATCTACGGTACAAAAATCATCTCTTGAAGCACTTCATTCGTGTCAGAATTGAAGATGGAAAGCTGTAGCCTCGTATGGTAATTTAGTGTCAAAGCAGAACCCACGAAATGTCTTCCCGACATATATCTAAATTCAGACATTATTCTATCACTGTCAAGAGATTTTGGCGTTCTCCCAAAGCGCTGATGGTTCTGACCTAATTCCATTAATATAAAAAAATTCTCGACCCTTTTAATTTTCCAGGGGGCGAAGAAAAGAGAAGACTGTTAGTAACACGCCGTAAAATCTTCTTCAGTTCAAAACATAAAATCTCCCCCGGCGGCATGGGGATAAAGTCGATTTCAAGACTGTCCACTCATGCCGTTCTTAACTCCCCAGGGTGCATGAACGAACAATCAATCCCGTTTATATACCGATAAAAGTTTATGAACAAACGACTTAGAGATTTAATGAAACGCCAGTCTTTCCTCCCGTTTTTACAATTTTCACCCGTTTATTTTAGATAATCTGTTTGAAACCTTTGAACGCGCATTGGAAGCCGTCAGCGTACTAAATGCTTTGCGGGGAATTACACGGAATTATAACCGCGTAATTCCTACGTACGTCGAGTTATACTTTACCAGCACACAATAAGCTTCTAATTGTTAACAAAAGGATAATCTCCTTGATCCCTTTGCATATAATTTACCATGGAATTCCTTTTGATCAAAAACAAACTGCTACTCTTTAAATATGGGGAAAAAATTAAACCCGTTATTCACAATCCCAACCTTTTTTGTAATCCGTTAATACAAAACAAATAATTTTAATCAAGCTTAAGGTTCCTTGGATATTTAGCAAATTGAAAATCGTTTTGACATTACTTCTGATCGTTACCACCATCTGGTAACTACAAGGTTCGCGATTAAAAATATCTTCAAACTCTAATGCACGTACAGATAAATAATCTATTCTTTTATACATTATTAATTTATTCAACCTGAAACTCGAACTAATTTTAACATAAATATTTCCTAAGATAAGAAACGATATACAATGACAAAGTTTACAATTACCTATTTACAAAACTTGGAGGATTGTTTTTCAGTTAATATTCATCCAATGCAACCCTAACATCAAAATTACGGTTTAATCAATTACCACAAAAGAAAACATATACTTTATATATAATTTATGATTATTATATGCAATCATGTCCTAGCACTATGATTCGTCCCGTGACATCATCAACCCGCCATGTAAAGAATTGATTATTAGCTTCTAAGCCGTTATGTCACAGATAAATTCATGATTATATCAATTTTTAATGTTATCAGTTTTGTACGTGTGCTTTTCTAGTGGCCGGGGTGTTTAATAATTTGTTGAATTCGTGAGTTGCGATCGAAAATGAGATAGTTTACAAAGGATTGTCCTGTCATAATCATATAAAAACAGCAGAATACAATTTCACGTCTCACAAAAATTTTATTTAAAATCAATGTGACATCACAACCACAACATCAAACTTTATGTGGATATGAATATTTGGTTCAATAGCTAATCTTTTAATGTAACGAATGTTTCATTTCACTAACTTTTTCATTTCAAGCAAAACCTTACATAAAACGATTCATTAATTTAAAGGAAGTAATTTTGCCAATATACCACTAAATATAATGGATTTGGTTCAAAGTTTATATTTACTTCTGTACTATCAACGTAATATTACAGTAATTCCTCCATGTCTTGAAGATGACCCGAATAAAGGTCGAAACGAAAAGATGAAAAATTTGTTTTTCTAAATTACTTCATTGAAGATCGACCCTCAAAAATATAACAAAATAATGTATTTTGTATCTCAACATCACATTAAATATTTGATTTATATGTGTCATGTTTAGTGTGACCGTTATATGATGATTATTTATAGGCCCTGAGATGCGGTCTGGTGTGATGTAGGCTTTAGAAAAACATTTTCTTTATCATGGCAACATTTCTATCTTTATTGAGATTATCTTCAGCGCTCAAAGTGATGAGTGGGCACTCGCAACACGTCAGCCAAGAAGGACACATCTACATGGTAAACAAGCGCTTTGAGCGCTAAAGGTGATCTAAAAGATAATGATTTTCCACAACCGACGTCACACCAGACTGCATCTCACGACCTCCAAATAATCAATTTGATTTATATTCACGCAAACTTTACTGTTTTAGTTGTTTTTACATCAACTAAATCGTGGTTACACATTCAATACTAAAACGAAATTACACTTCCATCAGAACTGTGACTAGATTGACAGGCCTCATGAGAGTGTAATCACACTTTTTCCGTTTTAAATATTTATTTGTGCAAACGTAAACATCAATATGCAAACCATTTATCACTAGGTATTAATCTTTTCACCTTTTAAAATTCTGAAACAATACAGTAATTATTTGAATTAACAATATTCCTACGAACAACCAGCTTATGATGTGTAATCATGTTGAATTTCCCAGAAATATTTAAAATTTTGGTTTCAACGTTATACAATTATTTCATTGTTAGATAATTATAGGGAAATATAATCAAGTCGAAATCGTTTAATGTTACGGAAGCATTAACATTATTATGTTTATTTATTGAACCATTACGTTTTATCGTTTAGCTAATTGAGACAAAGCGGAACGCTTTTCGAATTATAACAAAACTTACTTAATAATTTAATAATAAATCGGTTATGATAGAGTTGTGTGACCGTCTAACAAATTATCCAACTTTATCTTATGCGCACCCCATGTAAAAACGTCATTTTCTATTCTGCTCAGCTAAGTAAAGTAAACAATTTTTAAAGTGGTAAATCAGTACGAATTGTAAAGAAGAATTTGTAATCACGATTTTTCAACAGTAAAAACTATTCTCGTGGGGAAAAAATGAGAGATAAAGAGTAAATTTAATTTGAAAAAATGAGCAAATTTGTACCTTTTTAAATATGAAAAAAATATAAAACAATAACACGTAAATTATGGCTTTGTACAAATTATTAATCAATTTCTAGGTGGCAAGCCTAGCATGATATTTTCCAATTTTGGTTGACTGCCAAGTATGGCTTTCAATCGGAACGGTAAAGGCACTCGTCGAGTTATTTTTGGGAGGAAGCAACAAGTTTAATTATTTTTGTTGGAGCTCTTTTGCTTAAGAGGGCTGTCCGTCGACAGCAGCCTGAAAGGGGGTTGGCATAAAGCCGTCATCCAAATTGCTAAAAGTCGCCGGAACCTCGTTACACGCCGACTCATCCATACATGCGTATATAAACATATATAAAAGTCATTACGGAAAATGCTTGAGAAAAGTTTGTAGGCTTTTGCATGGGGCAATTTGAATCGGACTGGCCAAAAGGGCGTTTCCTAAAATACCTGAGGCTAGTGTTTTCTCTGTTGCCAATATTTGGTCGACCCTACCCTCATAGGGCCTATCTCTTATACCTCCACCCTCTCCAGTACGATAAATATTTGCCCCAACCTCCGTGCACTTCGGACTCGACCACATAGAACTTTCATCTTTGATCTACCGTTTACGCAAGACCGCTCAAGGGCTAAGTGTGTTCAAGCAATACTGTAATTACTCACCTTCAACGTATGTTCTTGTTCGTTTCTCTATTTCTCTAACTCACCTGAAAAAAAGCACAAATATAAGTAAAGAAATAAACTTACATAGTTAAATAATTTTAAATGTTTTAATAGAGATAGTCTAGTTTCTTCCAGCCAGTCTTTATGAACGTCTGCGGTTTTTATTTGCAACTGGTAAAGTGGTTAAAATGGCGTAAATGTTTTACCTATAACGTCAACACATTTCGCTAAAGGCACCGACAAACCGACAAACAAAGATAACGCCATGTACATACCTCCTTAGTTTAATGTATCGTCAAATCGTCAATGTCTCTCTCTCTCTCTCTCTCTCTCTCTCTCTTCCTCACTCACACACTCTCTCGTAACTATAGAAATGAGTTACATAGTCATAGACGCTCATTATTAGAATAAATTAGAAAACTACCACCATCTAGTACCTCAAGTTAGACCTTAAATTATGTAATATTTATCTAGAAATGAACAATTTAAAAGGAGATATAAACCTTTCTTCCTTGAAGCCATATATATTGGACAATACATGTATCTATGCATTATTTCATATCATTTTTCATCATTTCATTCAATAATTGTTGTACTTGGCCAAATCGGGGCCGCTGTGTGCCGGAATGGGTACTCATCCTAATGCTTTTTCCTTATTAGTTTCTACGACGTATGTACAGCGTGAACAGGATACAACAAGTAATTACATATGAATACGAAAAAATGAACCTACAGTATGTTTTATAGAAATACAAAGAGTACAATACATACTTCTACAGCCTTTTCGCTCAAAAGGATTGATAGTTCATTAATATGTTTAAATAAGACCAAATTCGGCAAATGTTGACGGATAAACGATGTCTCGTACCGTTTTGAAATTAACGTTTCCTATCTTCAACCTATTGTGATAAAGTGTTGAGGATGTTTGTGAGGAAAACGGCCGATGAAATAACGGGCTGGACTGTTTGAAAAAGTGAAGAGTGACAACTAAGGGTCTCTTCGTCACGGCTAACAAGCCGTCTTGGGAACAATTCCTTCTGGATTAATAGGAAAATCTGGAGCGAACGTACGGCGGTAAAAAAAAATTCCCTGCATATCCTACTTTTGAAACTAATAATGTTATTTATTTGCTACATCGTTTTTTCATCATGTAGTTTATTATTATGATTATGCCAATGATGGTTGTTTCCTTAAATATCTACAAACAATCAATTCGTACAATTATACCCAAATAAATTAATTAAATTTTTATAAATTCAACTTGCTCATCAAATTAAAAAATAAACAAATGATGTGGATAAAAAAATTAAATATTAAGAAATAAATCAGTTTAAATTGTTATTTTTGTGAAAAATGCAAAAAAAAAAAAAAAAAAAACGTAATCAGTATAGAAGAGTAAATTGGATTTTAAACAATACTGAGAGTATTAGCCGTTGTACAAACAGAACAGAAATATTAATTGATTTTACGTTAACACTGACTACAGTGAAAACACGTTTCGAGGGAAATGAAAACAATGATATGAATGGACAAAATGGGCTGAGAAAGAATACAATCATTCTTGCTTGTAGGTGATAATTACAATAATAAAATAAGAAATAATAATAATAACAAATAATGTCAATATGTTACTATTTTTGATGCTGTATAAATCTTTGTAATGCGGTTGACCATAGCTAAATTAAGGTTGCACATTATTTGTACGATTTTGTACCGGGAAACGTTGGAAGAAATATGATTTTCTATTGAAATCTGACGGACCGGTATTATTTGTAATTTATAACTATTACTCGATTAATTATATTCCGCTGCTCTACCACTTGAGCTACCGTGACTTCGATCGCCTATATCTCCCCGTTTTAATTCAAGTCGTGGGTTCGAATCCCGCCCGTGAAATATTTTCATTTCGAAAAACATTGTGTATAAAAATGGAGTAATTATACAATTAATCCGATAAAAATGTTTAATAAGTTAGTATAAGTTGTTCATATTCAGATTACTGTTATTTAGGACGAATCATATATTTAAAAAAATTTAATACATAAATTTTAAAGAAAAAATATGTTGTTCTGATGCCATTCATTATTACAATAAAAAATGTTGCCTTACATTGTTGCATGATTGTAATGTGGAACGATTCTCCTGGCATAAAACTGAACCAAATGAAGACACTGGAACTGACACTGTATCGGACGAGTCATCGATGTTCTCGGTAAACGCACCATAAAAGAACTTCAGAAACGGCCCATTTCCCCCAGAACAATCAAGAAGTAAAGGAAGCTCCAGCCGAAAGAGTACTGCTCTGGATTAGTCCTGGACATATTTCAGGCATTTGATACGGTACGACACTCGGGGGTTCTGTGGAAACTCAAAGGCGCTCTACCGTCTACCATATTCCTTATAGAAAAATCATACCTGACACACCGTCACATCCTAACTGTCGAAAACTCTCCTCCTTTTATTTACCCGATTCTCGCTGGTGTTCCAGAGGAGGGTTCGTTTTTCATTCGAAATTTCTCGATCACTGAACACATCTGCGAATTGTCATCTCAACATGACTTTGGCCACGAGACAATTTAGTTGCATAAAATTGGCAAAGAATAATTGCTAATTGATCTTCACTTTGTTAGTGATCGAACGGCTCCCAACACTGGACATGGTCTTATGTGTGTCCGAGCATACAACCTTGTGTGCACCTTCATACAATACAATAACAATTTCAACATTTTCGCTAATTAAAGTGCAGTTGCAATTAAATAGACGATTTTAAAAAATTAGGAAAAGCTTAGTCCACGTTAAAAGTGAAATAAAATCTTAAATTCTTTACCAATTTATGACAAAAATTTCCGCCCACTTTTGATATAACTTGATTTGTATACATTTTTATATATTAATCAAAGTTTCACGTTTTTGAACGCATAATAACTGAGTATTTGTTACAAAAAGTAAAACAAAAGAAAAAAAAGTAAATTACTAAGGAAAATAAAAAATAATAGAATTAAAAAAAGACGGACAAGATAAAGTTTGTTTTAGATTTTCAATTAACATTTCAATATCGCTTATATCTTCTTCTTGCTTTAATTACATTTCGAAGACACCTCTGCAACTTTCTACCAGCCTGGAAATGTCTCTTTGCTGGAGGTTAGTCCATTCTTTACGAAGAGTACTTTCAAGGTTGTGGAGTGTATCAGGAAGTGATGGGCGTGCTCTTACTCGTCTTTTGAGGTTATCTCATAAATGTTCGATGGGTTAAGTCTGGAGAACTGGCTGGCCGGGATAAGACCCTGATGATGAAGGTACGTCTGTACTATGCGAGCACCATGGGGACCGGCATTGTCGCGCATTATAATAGGATTGTCCCTGATTTCATCGAGGATAGGAATGATGTCACAAAATTTCATCCACGTAGTGAGTGGCCGTCAAAGATCCTCCATGATAAACAACCAACTCTGTGCGACTCTCGTTTGAAATTCCCGCCCATACCATCACTGAGCCAAGTTGAAAAGGTTGACATGGGAAAACTTACAAGCTTCGTACCTTTCACATCGACTTCTCCACTCTCTTTCATGCCTATTTGAAGTACGACCTCTTACGGGGCGAAAATCCACCAGTCCGTTCTGATTTAATCTTCCTGGAGCACTATCTAAAATCGGCCACCCTGTGGTTCTGTTACCCTAGGGTGTCTACGCCTTCTACTGTAGGACCCAATTTCTTGAAAACGTGTAACGGCATAACAGTGTTTCGTAGGGCACCCGATGACAATAGCCGCAAATCTGATGGATGTCCACCATCAATAAAAACCACACCATGCACAACATCCTCAGCGGAAGGTGGCATTTTTAAGCTTAAAAATTGAAATTATGAAAATAAAGATTAAATTAAACAATTTATTGCTTCAGAATTCAAAGGAAATTAAATAAATATTTTAAATTACGTAAAAATTGAACATTGAAAAATCCCTTATGCTTGTTTTAGATTAACAGTTGTGTTTTACGTCTAATTCTCAATTTAAAACATAGCATACACAAATAGTTATGGATAAAAACAAAGAAACAAAATAAGGGCAGAATTTGAGAATCGAGAAATTTTTAGTGGAATTTTTTGCCTGTGAGTGTAGTTAAAAGTCATAAAGGACCATTCCGTTTGTGAATCTGTTTTGGAATTTGCGTCGGCATTAAATTCGAATCGGAAGAATAAGAAAGACGAGTATTAAAATGTTTTAAATATTTTCAATATGAAAGCAGTGAAATTCAAATACCTGGGCGTCCTGGCCGTATTGAAATAATATTGAAAATCCTCTGCGAGAATTCTACCAAGATTGATGAAATTCCATATTGTGCGAGTAAACCGTTTTTGATTGAGGGAAAGAAAAAAGCTTTGTCTTACTGCCGTGGCTGTTCTGTATTAATTTTGGCTTTTTAAATTTAAAAAATTGAAATTGCCACCCGATTAAGGTTAGAAGTAATTAAAATATACACATAAATGATTTTGGAATTTGTTTTGCCTTAATGGCACTATGTCAATACCAGTGGTAAAGCAACTCCTAAATATATATTATATTTATCAGCATGTATATTATATATTTGATTTCTTCTAAACTTAATCGGGAGAGTAGGTGTACGTATATACATTTTTTGTTTTATCAGAGGTTATTTTAACTTGAGCCGAATTAAGAAATGTTCTTAGGCAAAAGAAAGGACGAGTTTCACAGAGTTTAAGAATGGCTTTCCCATTTAAGTAGTTCCCACGTAAGTTATTAATATCTACCATCCTCTGAGAGATTCAATCCGCAACATTAATTCATTTATTTTCCCGGCGGTTGCCCGGGAGTTAGCAAGCTGTCACTAGCAGCAACGTAATTTCGGAATTGTCAAAATAAAAGGATTTGCAAAGATGGAAGAAAAGGACCCATTTGCATATTTATTCAGGCGGGGCATTAAATTCTGATGAAAAGATTTCGGTTTATCATATGTAACGTTCCTGCTGGGTACACCGGGAGATAAGCGCGGGTCCCTCGTCATGAAATATTTATCGTCAGGCTATTGTGCCCTCCCGTGGCCCCTGGAAGGCTTTTTAATGCGGAGGCAAAACACTCGTACGGAAATGCTTAATATTGAGGTCCATTGTTGCTCGATGGGCACCGGGCCCCGCCCCAATTACTCTGTCCCAGCAGTAACCTTTCCCTACGCAACGTGCTATTTATCCCAAAGTCTATTGTGCCGAAGACTGAAATCAAGCACAAAGGAGAGCACATGACTTAGCGGTCTAGCTAATCATAAACATTACTTTACTTGCTCACCGAGCTGTGGCTAATCATAACTTTCAAACCTAGGGAAGATTTCACATGTTTTGTGCTTCAAAAGCGCAATCAACATTAGATAAAGGGAGGATCGTTCTTTTGTCTAAACAGCAATGTAGAAGGCCAACTCCTTCCAAACAGATTACAATGTTTTGAAATTTTTGATTTTATATAATTATCTTTTTTTTTGTTTTCATAAAAATTACATATATGGATATTATATTATAAAATAATTATATTTTAAAAATTATATACATTTTATTGTCCAGTAATCAATCAATTTGTCAGCCACCAGTGAAAAATAACATGAAAAAGTGACTACGTTGATCCGATTTAAATTGTAATACTGCAACAATCAAAATAAATCCTACCTTTTGTTCGACTGTCAGCAATTCCTGTTAAGTGAAATGGACGAGGGGAATGAAAATAGGTTTTTATATAATATTATAATATACGTGTGTATTAAATTTCTTTGTAAATCGGGAATACAAATTACAAAAAAAAAAAAAACGAAAGAAAAACGAAGATGTGAGTGTTATAGTGAAACTAAGTATGAAAGTATGATTTGTAGTATTCATATGAACTAGACTCATTAAAATTAAATACCTCACGTACTTCATAAAACCAGATAAAATTAATGCATAGCAAACTAATTTAGTATTGGGTTGTCCGGAAAATAATGCAGGATTTTAAGTTTTCATTAAAAAAAATCTATATAAAATATTCTGTTTACGTTTACAGGATTACTCATTTGTATGAATGTCAACACTTATTAATCCTCTTCCAAATGATATTGTTTGTTTACCTCTGTAGCATTCCGCTACTTGGAAATAATTCAGTCATCCTTATAATGTCAAAGCGAGAATTTCGTACGATTTTCTTTTACGAGTTTAAACTCGGCCGAAGCGGAGCCCAAACGGCTAGAAACATTAACCAAGTCTGGGGCGAGATTTCAGCCTTGAAGATGAAGAAGGTCGTGGAAGGCCTTCCTCT
>CM077099.1:5841076-5870559 GCA_039619505.1 Cimex hemipterus | reverse complement strand
AGAGAGAGAGAGAGAGAGAGAGAGAGAGAGAGAGAGAAAGAAAGAGAGAGAGCCAGGCAGGCAGACTGATTGAGAGTTAGATATTGTCCGAAAAAACGTTTATTTTTTTAGTTTTTTTAATATGCGTTTCATAAAAATAGTTTATAATAAATTTTATAAAAATAGAAAGCGTATGCCATTCAAATCATTTTTGACCTTATACAACTTTGTATGTCATTGCTTATATATATATTTAAATAAAAGTAAAATAACGTTCTTGCTCGTGAGATTTCCTACTGTGTCTCACAAGTTCTATTATTTATGTATTGTTCTTTCAATAAGTTTTTTCTTCTAACAGTAAGCAAGAGCATATCTGTTTATGTTTAAGCGTTAACGATAACATGAAACCTATGCATTATTTTAATTTACCAGTTGAGATTAGAGAGGGTTGGCATATTGTGCTATTAGTGGTAGTCCACAATCAATGAAATTCTCATGGCATTGAATCGGTAGCCGGATCGTTATGTCCCACAATTCTGTTTTCTAAAGGGTATTTTGATACATTGCTAAAGACTTATGGTTAAAACGAATTAACCTATCTAAAATTCGACATCACGTTTCAAAATTGTTTCAGTCCTGAAACCTCAGGTAGATCTTCCATTTCTTCAATAGATTAAATAATTATTTAAATTTCAAAATATTGTATATAAAACATTATATACTAATTTTTTACGTGTAATTAAAGCGTTGAACAGTAAAATAAATTTTTTTTAAACTGTGATGTTTTCTACCACTTTCGGTTATATCAATCTTGTCCGAAATGTTACTGAATGCGTTGCCGTCAGGGTGAAGATTTGAAAGGATCCGTATAAATTTTGAACTTAGCCATGTGGAAAAGCTTTTCAGACAATTTCACAAGGAATATCGGGTCAAGCTCATCGGGTCAAGAAAGACTTGTTTGGTGCCACGTAGGTATTGATGTCGCTGATCAAAGCGCGATATAAAAAATAGATCATTTTTGACATGTTTTTATTAAAGAATGTTTTTCAAAAAACAGGGGACCATGGATAAAATTAAGTTTTATAAATAATTTATTTACGTTACCCATACTTTCGTTTTGCTTTTTAAGCAACTATTTATTGGAACGAAACTACTGTCATTGATCTTTTTGAAAACGAAACGATGTTATAAATTTTATTGATAGAATCATTTTTGAAGACAAAATTTTGTAATTTAATGCGATTGCTACGTTTATCTGGAATCCTTTTTTTCCTTCTTTTTTTCAATTCTACAATTACAATTCTATTTCCTGTTAAAATGTATTTTTGAGAGAAACAAAGGGACGGTGAAGAATAGAGATTGATTTGATAGAGAGATAAGAGGGAGAGAGTAAATTTGACGGTCACAAGAAGAAGAAGAAGGAGGAGGAGGGAGAGAGAGGGAGAGGGAGAGAGAATGAGAAAAAAAGAGTGAGCGTACGAAAGTTAACAAGATAGAAAAAAAAAGGCTTGATTGAATTAGAAAGTAAAGAGTTATTGAGTGCCTAAGGAAGGGATAGAAAAGATAGAATGAATAAATAAGATCGAATTTAGTAATAATATAACACTAGGAGAGTGAGTAAGAATGAGAATGAGAATGTGTGTGTGTATGTGTGTGTGTGAGAGAGAGAGAGAGAGAGAGAGAGAGATGAGAGAAAGCGAGGGATATAGGCAGCGTGAGTATGAAAGAGGGAAAGAAGGGAAAAGTGCGAAAGAACCGGAGGTGGTAAAGAGCGATAGAAAAATATAGCACAAACAGCGAGTGAGAAGAACTAAGACTCCACAGAGAAATATTGTGAGATATGTCTGTATAAAAAGTGTGAATAAATAGTGCGACTTAAAAAATTGTGACGGAAGAAATGAGTAAGTGAAAAATCATAAATGACAGCAGAAGTGAAAGACAAAATAGACATATAACATTTTATTTATAACCAAATGCAGCCGAATAAAGAGATAGAAATGTAAACGATGTATTTATTATATTATCATTATACACATCATCTATGTAGCTAAGTAACTTATCATGTAATAATATGTACATGACGTAGATTACGCCGTACTGGGGTAAAACAATTTGCTTAGCTACGGTGTAGCATTATACACTTGCATAACTTACTTTAACATGTAATAACGGTTATAAAACAACTTTATGTTTAGAAACAGATTAGTTTCAACTAATACGCATATTAAACGTTTTCATTCGGTATAAACAGAGAAAAATACTGACAAGCTAATATAATTTAATTATTATTCAAAATCGTCGTCAATTCGATAAATTTATTACGGATTGAAAATTACGGCAGGGTTGGTCTTGCAGTGTACGGGAAAAAAGTTTGCTGAAGATCTCTTCAGTCATGAGGGATCTTTTTTCTGCCTAATATGGAAATAAGTTAGTTATTTACCGAAGGATTCAGGTACATCTGCAGAAGTTCGTAGAAAAGGACAGTCTAAAACAAAAGGACTTAAGAACTTACACCTTTTGTAAGATATGACCTATTAATTATCTTTCTATTAAAAAAACCTTCAAACTCACTGCTCGAACGATTTCTAGTTTGTTTGTTATTAAATAAATATATGAGAAAGTAACCTAACTATGGACAAATATCCTTGGTTGGCACTCTAAATATGTATCCTCATGCCGTGATTTTAAGGTCGTACTTTATCAATATAATTATAACTTTTTTATCAGAATAATCGGCAGAAATGTTAAAGGTTTTTACCTTGAAAAAACACACACACACACACAAAAAAAAACAAAAAAAAAAACAATGAGATCAGGCAAGTTTGTCGGCTATTGTGATTTAACCTCTTGATGTCGGAATTGCTTTGAACGATCATCGGCGCTGTTGGATTGAAAAGACAACACTTTTAACTGTTGGAGAAAAAAAGGTTTCACAGCCAGTGATTTTTTTAAGTTCCCAGAGATGGTGCTTGTGAAAGATATTAGCTGCTCTTTCTACCGTGAAATTCAACAGCGGTTCTGATTGTCCGCCTCAACGAATTTCACGGATTACACACGTACCTACACCTTTCATCCTTTTAAAATACTTTGATCGAAAATCCAATGGTTGGAATGGTTATGTAAAATCCTGCGTCATTTTCTCCCACGGTGAATTTAAATATGTAAATAAAACGTTGGACCTTAAAAGAAAAATAACATCAAAAATAGTTTAAAAATACAGCAAGATTTAATTAAAACAAAATTTTTGGCCAGTAATTTGACATTATAATTCTATACTTTAAACACTTTGAGCCCTGAAGATGATCTCAATAAAGGATCGAAACGTTGGCACGATAAAGAAAATGTTTTTCTGGTACCTACATCACACCAGACCGCATCTCACGATATCTGAATAATTATACTTTAAAATATTTTTTAAATATTACTCCAGATGATAAACCATTTTGTGCATGAAAATTAGAATTACAGTGATAACAGAGGAAGAAAAACAAAGGTAGACCGTGAGCATGGGAAGTAAAAAATAAATATAAGTTATAATATATTTTAACATAAAGTCAATTTAACCGTATTGGAATCTCAGTAATAATATTTATTAGCAAACATACGAAATGTTCAGACACACACTACAAGCGGGAGATGTTTTTCGGAAGTTTTTAGTGTAAAAAAACCGTACTTGGAGCATTATGACAAAACCGAGTACTATTGAATTACACTAACTAGTTCAGGATAAATCTATGATAAAGTTGGCGTATGAATTAATTGATGATTTGAAAAGAGAAATATCAAATGGTAGATATCAAATGACAGATTAACGTACCAATACAGAAGTGCGCGCGTTATGATGCTATGATGTTGAAAGTACAAGAGTATAAGACAGAGATAGAGAGAGTAAGAAATGTAGTTAGAAATAGAGAGATAGGGCGAAAGGAATGTTGAGAGAGAAAAGGAAAGAGCGTTAAAGAGAAATTACAAGAGTAAAGGGGAGAGAGGCAAAAAGCGAGAAAAGAGAACGAGGAAGAAAGAGCGATAAAGAGAAAGAAAAAGAAATATAGGGAGAATGCAATGGTGAGAGGGAGTGATCGAGTAAATTAAATTTATTCTGAATTTAGTGAATTTTGACCCTCTTACACCCGAAGATATCTGTCATACACAAAGGCAGATAAGTACATAGATACAGGGACAGAAAAGACGAGATAGAGAAAAAAGAAATTGAGGATAACTAAAATAAATTCGGACAGATCGGTTTATCCAAAAGCAAGCAAGTTCGTAAGCATAATGAGCGAGGAGAAAAAATAAAATTGGAAATAGAAAGAATAAGGAAGAAAGCACACCAGCGAAAGAGAAAGATAGAAAGAGTGAGAGAGATGGTGGGATGGAGGGAGTGAGCAGGGGCGGGGGAAAGTGAGAGTGGAAGAAAGCTAGTTGAAAATGACTAATGCAGAGATAAAATATGGGAGGGATATTTCTTTTATTTTATTATTCTATCAATGATAGAGATAGATAGATAAAGAGGGAGAGATAGATAGATAGAGCGAGTGAGAGAGAGAGAGAGAGAGAGAGTGAGAGAAGAGAGAGAGAGAGAAGAGAGAGAGAGAGAAGAGAGAGAGAGAAGAAAAGAGTGAAAATGGAAGAAAGCTAGTAGAGCAAAGTAATAGAAAGATAAAATGTGAGAGATATTTGGATATGGATTATGCATAAAGCAAAAAAGGTGAGAGATATTTCCTTTTCTTTATTATACTATACGTAATCCTATACGGTACTGAGGCTCACAGGAGCTTCTCAGTTCGCAATATTATTGGGTTCCTCGCCAGTGCTCTGAAAATAATTGGCAAATCCGCATCATCGATTCTCTCATGAAACGCATTGTTAAAGACGAGGCCTTGAGAAAAAGCTGAAGTATATCTGGATCGGATGGGATTAGCATCAAGCACACCTTCCCGGGATCCGGTCGTTAAATTCTAAGCTCTACTACTAACAATTACAAAAAGAAAAAAAAGTTAAACACGAGCACAATAAAGAACGTTCAGTATATCCAAACTTGAGTCTACCAGTTTTTCTACTGACAACATCCGCCCTTACGCCTCATTACAAGTCGGTCAAAATTAGTTTCGCTGGTAGATGTCCTGACTCAACTTTCATCATCCATCATTGTCGTAATTAATCGTCCAGATACAAAATAAATTCTTTACAAAAAATATCTATTTTGGGTTTGATTTATGCTTTCTTAATGGTTAATTAATTATTTTGAACAAAAATTGCATTTTTTTTGTAATGTACGTTAATTATAAAATATATTTTGTCTTTTAAACATAAAAGCATTGTAATTCACAACGTGAAGAGGTCAAAAAATGTATTTTCGGACGGTAAATACTTACATATTAAACAAGTTATTCGATATTTCACTAGTCAACCTTTTGTAATATATCAAATTGATTCAATTATATAAATTATGTTTAATTGTACCACAATTTTAATGATTGCAGATCGAATTACAATGTTAGTTTCTGCAATTTTTGTTCATGAAAAGAAGCGCCAAGAAAATAATTTAAATTATAATAGAAATAATCTTTATTATAGGTAGCATTAGCAATTTAGAATTTGTTATATATAAATATCTCATTGTTTTCTATTGGTTCGTTGTTTATTCAGGTAATAATGTTTGTTTGTTTTAAAAGACGGTTATTCACCAGATTAATAAATCGATTTCAATACAAATCTTTTAGCTTTATTTTGTTTTTCATGATTTACCCAAAACAATAAACCTATCCACCTATTTTATACAACATCATAGTAATCGAACGATTTGCTATTTAATTCAATTTTTCTCAATTTCTCAGTTTTTTCTTGAAATATTCTCAAACTATTTGTCAACACTAGTGCTCAGTACAGTTGTTTGTGGAAATCGAAAAATTCTTGCTGCCACCTCGACAAATCAGTCTTGACAGGTCAATTCAACGATGCATTCAAATGTTTATTATAGAATTTAAATTTCAATTTCAAATTCGACAAGGTTTGCACATTTCATTGCATAACCAATATTATAATGTTGATTGATATAAAGCTGAGCATCTGGCATTATATATACATACACATTTTTTCATAATTGAATTTATGACTTATCACTGATTCAGATGTTTTGATGATCGAGGGTCTCACCTCGGTCTTGTCCGTATCGCTGAGAAAATTATCTTCCAGAGACTAATAAGGTCATTTTGGTTCCCAACTAATGCAGTTTTAATTCAAACACACTCGTTCTAAATAGGTTCATTTTTACCTGTATACCATTTACTAAATTAGGGAGATAGGGTGCTTACATAAATAACTGCACATTCTTTATTTAGTTTAATCAATATTCGACAGTGAACACCAGCGTCAACGCTTATCTACTTCACATTCACGCTTATAAATGCATTCTAACGGAATATTTGTGCATCTGGACATGTACGCAGACTTCGCCTCAAGCGAAGTAAGTGCCTGTTTGTCGACAGACTGTTATATATAACAGTCCGGTTCGAATTATCTTTCTTGGTTAGACTACCGCCCCAATGACACTGCTTCCTTTTCGTTATCATAAACTTTATTGCCCGTTTAGCACCAAAGGAGCGGGAATGTTAATTTACGATTTTAAAGTATGGAGGATGCATCTCTGCCTGTTCCTTGCCTTCCAGCCCGATGTGTTATGCTACCCAAACAGACCATTTCTACTGTTTTTGCTAGGCACTCCAACTCAGGATAATTTTCAAACAAACCGACGAGACGATCCATCGAGAATCAAACTTTTAAATCCTTCAACAATTTCGACAAGATTGTGTTCACATTGAAAACCAAACCAAAGACAACAGTAAAATGGATTTTTTGAATGTGGAAAAAGTGGTTTTATAAAGAATGTTATTGTACAGTAATTACTTAGATAATTATTTTCTTGTAGATCAATTTCACAAGGGGATAACCTCCGGCGCCAAATGAACGTTAAAGTTTTGCGTGGTGTTTAATGGCAGTAAGTTTATGATTATTTAGAGATCGTGAGTTGCGCTTTCGTGTGGCGTAGGTTTAGAAAAACATTTTCTTTGTCGTGCCACGTTTCGGTCTTTATTGAGTTCATCTTCACGGTCTGGGATTTATAAACATTGTTTAATTATACAACTAGATGTAAGATGTGAAAAAAAAATTGATTTACAAAATGCTATAATTTTTAAACCCAATCAAAACATTTGTACTCACCCAAGGTGCTTGTTTTCTGTGTAATTGTGTCATTATTGTGCGTCATGTTGAGAGTGCCAGTGAGATATTGACGTTTTATGTTTATATAAGTTGGATTTTGAAGGGGTGGAGAAGGAAGCTGAGATAGAAAAAATAAAACATCAATATCTCGTTGACACTCTCAACATGACACACATCTTCAAATAATCAAAAATTCTGTAATGTGTACGACTTTGTATAAATTATAGTCATACCAAATATGTGTTTGTATAATTTAAACAATGTTTATAAATCCCAGACCTTGAAGATGATTTCAATAAATATCGAAACGTTGGCACGATAAAGAAAATATTTTTCTGAATCCTACGTGACACCAGACCGCATCTCACGATCTCCAAATAACATTTCTTGTATGTGTCATCTATGCCAACATTATTATTTAATTACTACTATTTACTGCCATTACTACTTTTTTAAGCTATTATTTTCTAATATGTTTGAATAATGATTTATTGTTTTTTAAAATGAGAGCTTTCATCACTATTTGTACGAAGGATATTATTCACAAAAATTACTCTAAAATATGATTCCTCGTAGAAATCGATGGAATGCATAATCGTGACAAGAAGTTTTATTGCCAGGCAAACAATTTTATAATATGTAAATTCTTAAAACTTTACTAGGAAAACCCTACTTTATATAATTCTTGTGCTTTAAAAACTAGTATGATATTTGATACTACATGCTTTTTTAATATATAGTCAATATTTTTTTGCAGAAAGCTGAAATTCACGTCATTCAACAAAACACCTAAGACATGTTAAAGAAAAATATTTGTGTTTTACATGCATATTTACACACGGAGGAGTTAATTTTTGATAACACATTCCATTGATTTCCAATAGCTGCGTTGTTCCAATTTTGTTTTTCTAATGTAAACTCCAGGTTTTTTTAATGGCCCACGCCACCGATCAATAACTAATCCCTGCTTCTTTTAGTAACAATGGGTAGAATTTACTTCATGGTTTTTCAATAGTTTCATCTATTAGGGGATTTGAACAGGAACAAATGTTTTGTTTTATGGGTGAAAAAGTATTGCCTTCGTAACGCCACCGTTCAAGAAAATTTTGTATTTCCAATAAATACTATATTATATAGGCTGTATGCTGTTTCGTTTATTAAATGATTGAACAAAAAAAAAAAAAAACAGTTTTTAACACGTTGTACAAAATAATAGGTGCAAATATTTACGTCTTTTTTCCCCGTGAAACCGAGAAATTCACCGGGAAATGAACGTTTCCGGACTTATTGTTACTTCTATTACGGCTGTTATTTTCTTCTTTTTCCGTCGCGAATTAAGCTACAATAAAACGGAAAGAGGATGGGGCCGAAAGAAGAGGCAATAGACCTTAACAACTGAACAAAATCTGGGGATTATCCATGCCGATGAGTTGGGGTTACGACCCTGATCCATGATTCACCCCCGTCCATTTTTATGAAGAGTTTCAAAACCTCCGCCTCTTTATCTTTTTATAGTCAACCGTCGTAAGAAAATTGAACTATGTTTTCACATAAATTGTAATAATCGTCAGTTATATTTTTTTAAAGAAATATATTTTTTCTGAGCTTTTCATTTTTTTGACATACATGTTGAGACGGAAAAAACAACGGCCTTGTAAATTTTTCCTATGTCGTAAAAGTGTTGAATTCAATAAACAGTTTTGTTTTAAAACTTAAAATGAAGAACGTGTGAAATTTAAAATTAATGGCCCAACCTTGTATCGTGGGAATATAATTAATGCGGAGCTTGGTGTAGGCCCTTAAAGAGTCACCTAACTCTTGCGACCGAAAAGTAATGCGAACAACAAAATTAGCCTCTGGATACTTTACGCAAGAATTTATTTTTTTAACAGAAAGTAAAGCAGATTTAAAACATAACCGAAAAACACAAGAAAAAATTTCTAATTGTTAATTTGTAGAATCGATATTGAAGCCAAATGGTAAATGAGTAAATTTTGGCGACGTCACCTTATTTTACCTAAGTTGTTATTAAAAGGCGAGCATCTCCTCAACGTTTTGTATATACGATTTTGCTTATTAACCTTATGAAATTTTATTTCTCTGTATTTTGGTAGTGAGATACTGAGATCAAAATAGTTTTGGAAGAAAAGCATCAAAACATAAAATGATTTCGACTATAATTATGTCATACGTCAAAATAATTTTATGTTGTGAAATTTCTCCGAGTTTTCTTCGTGGTTAGAAACGTAAAATTTGGTCATTATCTTTCAGTTTGTGTTGCCTATTCTCCCAGGCTTACCTGACAGACGTGCTTCAGTCAGCCACCTTCCGTTATGTGTCTGACTGATTTTTCTGAAGACAAGTCTGTTCCTTAAGATTGTGAATGGTGGGATGAATCAAGATGACAAAGGCCGACCTGAACAATAACAATACGTATAACTGCTTCACATTTTACATGGAAAGTCAAATCATTGTCCCGATCGTGATGAAACAGTTATGTACTCCCCTAGAGACGGCATACTGCTTCAAATACCAGTCCTAAAATACCATTCAATTTCAACGTAATGGAGCCATTATTGAATGAGATAAATCTGTCTATGGGATTTTACGTTTGCGCATACCCATGCACTACAGTAGATCCGATTAATATAAAATTCATAAGGACCATCGACAAATCAAACCGTATAATTCTTAAAAATTTTGTAAAAATCGGTCTAACGATTTCGGAGTTCACAAGGAATTCACGAGAGGCGAAACAAATTTTGTTTGTTTTGTTTCCAGTCCCAGCTTGGAAAATTAATCGAAATGATCGGTGTCTACAAAATTCAATCATTTTACATGGGACACAAAATTCTTAGTAAATGCAATCTTCGGATATCATGATACCACAATCAAACTATTAATAATTAATCATAAAAGACGAAGCCAAATATCGATATTAAACATCAAACATAAACAGTAACTAATCGATGAAATATTCAATTCAAATATTTCAACGTCGATGGTTATACATATCAGCAACATCATGTGGAGAAGTATTTTATTTTAGTTTTATTTTTAGTCATTTTCATTATTTTAGTTAAAAAAGATATTTTACCTCTAATTTGGGAAAAACGAATTACATATTACAATATTAATCAATTATGAATTGAAAAAATAGAATATTACCTACATTTCGATACATATTTTCTAGTTTTCGTGGTCCTCTTGACCAATTAAGATCTCTCAATGAATTAAAGTTTTGAGTTGAGAAAAGAAAATGTGTGTCACGGGCGGGATTCGAATCCAAGGCCCAATAATCGAGCAGCGGCGTATCTAGCCGAAGGTCGTGGGTTCGAATCCCGCTCTTGACACTGACTTTTCTATCTCAACTAAAACCTTAATTAATTTAGAATTTATTTTATGGTACATGTAACCGAAATTTTGGAATTTTATGGCCAAAAATAAGCTGTTGTTTTCTATTTCGGATATTTTTATAAAAGCCCTCGTTAACTTTTATACTCCTGTTAAAACGGACAGTTTAATACCTTGGCTTATTTTAAATTTAAAGCATCAAGTTTGTCGTTGTCAGATTTACTATGCTCTTTGTCCTCCTTTGTATAAACTTGCCAAAACAATTTTAGAGACTCCTGTTCATTTTCAGTGTCTGCACTATGATCTACTTGTTCTTATTTGACTGACATTTTCGGTTTGCTGAATACAGCGATTGATGTACTATTTTCTCAATATGCCAGCTATAATTAGTTCTACTTAATAAATTTAACAACATTGAAAATATGTTAACATGAAAAAAATAGGATTTTTTCAAAAGGATGTTTTTTAATTTCATATCAAAAAATTTTCCACTACTTTTATTCTTGCACGAAAAATGACAATTTTTTAATGTTTGCTTAAAATCCACAAGAATTACATTAAATTAAAACCCATCTCTTAAAAAACAAACAGCTTAATAGTTAATAAAATCTGCATGAATATATCTGTTAATTATAAAATCTTTACTATTGTTGTAAAATAATGAAGTAATGATTTATGTGAAGGTAAAGGAGATACTTAATCCTTTCTGGAGAACCGACTAGTGCAAGGAAATAATTCCCCAGACGGCCTCCTTGTGGTCTGTGGGAACTGAGGAACTACGGTTGGCTGGTCATGAGCAACGCAGTCTTAGAACCCTTAACACACTACCTGGCCCTATATTCGGAGCCTTAATTTATAACGGCCATCAAAAAACGCAATCAATCTCTCTGACTTCTTCGTGCAAGGGGAAAACGGCAGTTTGGCGTAAATGCGCTTTTCCTGGAAATCCGAAAAGTTGGTGGTTTCAATTACGGTCAAATGTTTTCCATGTCCAAATCTAGCGTGATGTTACGTGTTTCCAAATAATGAAGCTGAGAAAATATTAATATGATAAAATAATGCCATAACAAGCTTACTTCTGTTACCTTTTTAAATCATAAAACAAATAGGAGACAATTCATCAAAATAAAATAAACAAATAACAAACATTTAACAAGAATAAGAATAATAAAGTGAGTCCTGCTTTAATATAATATTTCCTCAATAATAAATTAAGAAGTTACAAACTCAAGGAACATTATGTTAAAAGTAATGTCAAATTATTGCATGCTTTAGCTCAAAAAGCTCTCTATTTAATTACCAAGTTTGGCAGTACTTTTTTTATTATATTGTAGTTAAGAATCATGGTGTAACTAAGTTTGTCTTCTTTCGAGCGGTGTCTCTATCGAGAGATTGGAAATTTTACATTTTAAGTTACAGTTTCCTGATAACATTGAACTTGACATATGTTGTTAAATGCACACATCAAAGTCATCCACGGCGTAAACACAAACCAATAATTAATTGTCATTTAACCTTATTATATTTTTGCCGCGTGATCGATGGCAAGAGAGTAATGTCGAGCAACTACTTCGCAAAATCCGTCAATGCTTAGGGTGTGGAATGTGGTTTTTTCTCGCAACACCAGAGTTCATATAAACCCTCAGGGTGTCGGTGTTTTTGAAAAAAAGCCCTTTTCGTAAGTATGTCTGTAAGTATGTCTGTAAGTATACCCTCCCTTACAGTGATAAGCGCTGTGCAACAGTTAACTGTCCAAACAGTTGCAGCCAGCACCCCTGTGTTCCAAAGAGAAACTGACCAATATAGAAAAAATTATGACGACGGACAACACCGAAGGAATGTTGTCATGTAGATCACTCCACAGACGATCTATATTTTGTGTATGGGCTGAGATAATCAGATCTACAAAGTTAATTCTATGATTAATCGTCAAATGATGCCATATTTTACGAAGACTACCGTACCCAGTCCAGCTGTCGGCATGAGTCCTGGCAGTCCGGCAGTAGTCCTGGTTCAATCTGTTGACGAATGAGCTCTATGAGAATCCGGCGCGATCGATGTGGTACTAGAAACATAAAACAATCCTTCGTCATGGTATCAATGACACCGAAAACCAAATCACCTCCAAATAACCGACCGCGATTTTATTTACGATGGTCACGGATCTTTGTCTCGTCTAACTGGACCGTTCACCCCACCATCTGACGGTTCGTCGTACCCATTTGTTACGAATCTACAAATTGGCAAGTGAGATAAAACAAAACCTCACCTGAAAAGTAATAATAATACTTAATATACTAAGGACAACGTTTAATCCTGCGCGCTGAATTTGTGGAGTTCCACTAAGTCATGAACCTGCTAACGCTAAAACGCGTTCATTGCACCACACGACGTGCTTTTTGACGTCGATGACGCACTAATTGCGAATTGTGGCAGTACGATACTAAACTTTTAAAAGACATTTTCAATATAAAACCACAATCACGACGCATTAGTTCACCCCGAATTATGTACTACGAATTAGAAAATATAACAGCTTATCATAAATTTAAATCGATCGAAAGAAATCTAACGTTTTCACATTTATCGTGTGACTGGAATTATAAGACTAGAGCATCTAACATTGTAAAAATAAAGTAAGATAAATTATAGAAAAATATCTATAAACAAAAATAAAAATAATCCGTTTGAGGGGCGTTGGTGGCCGCAACGTTTTAATCATTCTTGCGCTCATCGCGGTAAAGATCCCGGGTTCGAACCCAGCGGCCCTAAATTTGTACCCAACAAACTTAAAAATGAGCTTTTTTTTTCAAAAACGCCGACACCCTGAGGGAAGATATGACCTTTTTTGTTGCAAACCCATACTCCAAATGTCAATGAGAGTTGTAACCTAAGTTTCCTAGTTTTGACCTACCTCCGAGGGCTTACTCAAGAACAATCGACTTTACGAAAGAACGACAGTATCCTAGTCCTTCCTTCTAGAGCTTCCTAAATAGAGGCATAAATACACAAAAAATGAATCTTCCATGCAAATGCATCTGGAACTGCCCTATAAACAGAGATATCCCCTAAAGAGAGTTCCTTTCACTGTATTCACTGCATATTCATGATTTGAACAATAAATAAAGTCAATGACACTCTTGTAATTAAATTATGTCAAATGTTAATGTAAATTAAATATCCTCACTGAATGTTTGGGTTTTAGGAACCTAATTGTTCACTGCAAGTTGTTGGAAAAGTTGTTTATAATTAGCATAATGTAGTTATTTGTTATAAGTCCAACTACCCTATGGGATCGCGTACAATAAGTACTTTACGACACTTCTATCTTATTAATAAAGATATGCCTGCTATATAAATATGAGTCGGACGCCCTTACCACTCGGTCGGATAGGTCCTCCAATTTTGTTATTGGCGAATTAGAAAAAAAAATTAGATTAATTTTCTTGAAAAAGGCAATGGCCATTATTTGTTTAGGTTTTCTTTTATTCTGTTTCGTATTGACTCTTAAAGGAAAAATATTTCATCCATTATGAAGGAGAGAACAATTTGGCGTAAGTAAAGTTTAAAAGTACGCAGTAAAGAACGTTAAATGAGTTAAAACTTATGTTATCTGTATAAACTTACTAATTAATTATGAAGAGAATATAAATGTAATTTTGCATTGCATTTTTAATTTTGCTGTGAACTTTCGACAACTGTAATTTTCAAACATCGTTTCCTTATTTTTTAAACATTCTTGGGCATTCTCAACCCGGACACATCTACACCGAAAACAAACACTTGAGCCCTGAAGATGATCTCCCGATAGATCGAAACGTTGACATCGTAAAGAACATGTTTTTCTAAAACCTATATCATACAAGACACACCTTACGATCTCCAATTAATCTTATTTCTAAACTGCAGTTTCTGAGAGCACTTAGTATTGTATATAGTTCAGCTGCGTATATAAATACTTTCCTTAAGTGCTATTATTAAACATTCATCGTTAAAATGCGATCATGATATATGGCGCTGCTTATTCTCGTTCTGGATTCATGGTACACAGTGCTAATCTCCTCTTTTCTCTTTAAATTAATTCCTAAATAAGATGTTCTGATAATTAAGGAGTCTTGAGAACTCGGCAAATAATACGTCTCCATTTCCTCATATAGTTTCTTCGCATTGAAATTGGTACGTGTAGTATGTCGGAAAGATTTAGTTTATATTAAAAGGGATTCATGTTTGTAATGCCCAACAAGCTAATTTTTTATAACGTTTATATAAAGTAAAGTAATTCTTGTGATACAGGATGGGAAAATATTCAACTACTCGTTTTGTGTTGCACAAAGTAGATCAGATCAACTATAATACAATTTTCGTATTATTTCAACCCAAAAGCCAAGGGTTTTACCCGGGTTTGAACCTAGGGCCACTAGCATGGTTAATACGAGTCGCACAGTCTAATCACTCGGCCAACACGGTCGTACAACTTAGATATATCTACGTATTTTATATTTTAATTTTGTACTATTAGTTTCTCTAAAATATTACGTGATCGAATAACAATATATTCCAAATATTTTAGCTCCAAATATTAATAGGAATTTTTGGATTCCTACTGTTGACGACGGAGAAGCGTCGTTTGTTTTTTGTTTCCGGGCAGATTTACGATTCGCCTTCTTGGTTGGCGTGCAGTTTAGCTCGATCAAAATATCAATCGCAGCCTCGATTTGCTTTATCGACCTACAACATCAATTTCGCATGGTCGCCGAGTCGCAGTGAGGGTCTATCACCTTACCGACGTCACGGACGGTCAGCTGTCAACTGGACCCCTCATCATCAGGCTACATACTCTCATCAACATCAAACCGTACGGCAACCACCATCTCAAATTTTTGTCTCGCACCGTCAGCAAATTAAGTAGATTTTTATCTTTATTTAATTTTAAACTCTTTCTAGAAGAATAATCAATTATTTTGTGGATTTAATAGAAGAATTTTTTCTTTCATATTTTGAAAAATAAATTATAATCATATGCCATTTTGATTATCAGCGAATTATCAATTTATACTTTTTTATCCACTAGATTAACTTTGATGTGTAAATTGATCAATTCAAGGAAAAAAGTGTGTATCTATAACATATTGCATGTGTATTGCCTGTTAAATACGCCCAAGTCAATAGTGACCTTTAATGGATAGTAAATAGTAGTTGGACCTATTTTCAATAGGACTGGCACACCAACTTTATGCCTGAAGAACATTTAATTCGATAGGATAGTTCATCGGCTCAACTGGGGCCACCGCTAAAGCTCTTTCGTGCTACAAAGAGCACGCGAATTGAATACGGAAGCCCATTGTGATAAGACAACCTGTGCGAAGAGCTTTGTGGACCCGCCTCGCCGCGGGACAAGACAAACTGCTTCGCCCTTCTTCAAATAAATACAAATCCGAGACAACAATGTCACCAGGAGCAATACGTGTCGGACACGTTCTCACGATACCGGAGAGGCCAACATGCTCCCTGTCAACACCCTTTATCTAGCCGTGCTCCTGGAAATATATTTTCACCACAGCATCTTCGGGAACGCACGAATACCTTTATTCGGTTTGACCCAGTTTTCAGAATGATGCCTGGTTGAAATGAGATGGGGTCGTTTTCATAAAAAAATATATAAAAAAATGTGTGGATCGGAAACGCGGAAAAGACGGGGAAACGATAGAAGAAGATATTTAAGGAACTGGAAGTTTCAGGGAACTAAAAAGGATGTGTACGAGTAAGGGGCAATAAAAATAAAGTACACGAGTCAAACCTCCATGTTTTCACGAATCTTATTGCCCTGTGACTTTCTATCGGTTATGTATTCGATAACTGAAAAGAAAACAAAAACATACCTCGATTCAGTCTGTTCTAAGTTGTTTATTGAGTAAAATCGATTATTTTTATCTTGGCACACCCTAATTTAATAACAACCAATAGAGTAGAATTATTGGATAATAGGGGTATTGACGAAGTTTGTAATATGTTAACCTGCGTTAACTCGAATCGAGAAATGTCCTGTAAAATCGTCGCCCCCTTCTTTTCTTAGCACGTTAAATTTTCCGCAATGCGATTGGTAAAACCAAAAATAAAGTTATAACAGCCCTTGACGGCTTGTTGTTGTTTGCTTTGGCTCTCTTTTGTGTTAAATTGTAAGATGCCGAGAGGTTAAGTTAATTAAAAAAAGAAAATGAATCAACTCGTTCATTCAAAATACTTATATATGCATTCGAAAAACAACCATCCAATTCGTACCGACAAACATAACTTGTAGCCTATTATCTAATAGCCTACAACCTTGTAGGATAGAGGATATATCTTTTATCACTGAGAGTACAAAGACAGGTCAGAATAAACAAAAGAAATATATTGGTCTGATTTAACTAATGTGTATTTTAGAATAAATATACGTGTGAACGAAAAACAAGTGTTAAATTCTGGGCTAACATGTTGGTTACCTACATCCTAACGGATAGAAATGTGACTTCATTTTTTACCTAATATCTCACATTGGCCTGTTAGATCGAGCAATGTTATCTAGCCTAAACTTACAAGTATACGTCGTCATTTTTCTTGATCTAACAGGACCTAACAGAGTTAACATTGTAAACACAAAGATTGTAAATGTCCTAATATAGGTTTCTATGAGTTAAATCAATGTTTTATACATCATTGTTTTTGTTATTTTTACGTTACATGCTATCGCCGGTCGTTTCTCTTCTCGCAGCAATGTGCGCCTGATTCAAATCCACTTTATCTTGCCGTACATTGTGTTAAATAAAGTCACTATAAAAAACACCAACAAAGACATACATGCGTGCATAAAATTTTATTAATTTTCCATCGATTTAAAATAAACTAATATCAAATAAACATATATTACAAGTAGACAAAACAAAAGTATCTTTCGATACTTAAACAAACATAATTATTCGGATTAAATTACTTGTCCATAAAATGCATTCAAAATGAACCAGAGATATTTGCAATGACTAGAAGCGAAGTGGTTTTTATATTCATCATGCAATGAGTAATTGCATCCATATACATATCAAATATACTTACATTAGAAATGCCTTTATTTAGCTTTATCTTCTTTTATTATGTTAAACAGTGAACGATAAAATATCGCTGATGTCAGGTTTTTCGTACAGTCGTAAGTGATGGGGTGCGTATGCCGACAAAATCTTATGTTATCTTTGTTTTCGGTGTTGTTGGTGATTGGTTTGATAGATCCCAAACCTCGAGACCTTAAGAAAGAGACTTAAAAAAGAAAACACCACACTGTTCCTTGAAAGTGGCGAAGAGCGGAAAATCTGACACACTAACGAAGATTAGCAGACAAAATGATAGGTAACGACTAACTTTCACGTTATCACCCCACATATAACAAGGAAAAATTTCACAATTTATCTCCATATAACCTATGCAACGCAAAAGTAGTTGGTCGACGTTATAATTTACATACAGTTTTTTTGCTGAATGAATAATAATGAATTTTAATAATATGTACATGATTTGACTGTTCGTTAACATATCATGCTTTTATGCTATTCGAGGGCTTTACTTTTAAGTTATTTAATTGTGATCAGCCAGATGATGAACCTATAAGTTGATTCACATATCATCTTGTTCTGACTACCCTCCCTGATTTTGTCGCCCGGGTTTCGTTATTTCGCACCTTCAGAACGAACTGACGGTAACCTAGGTAAATATGCTACTGTTTTCCAGTCTGAAATTATAGCGATTGAAAAATTCATCAGATAAATAAAAACTCTAGGATTACATACCCGGAAGATAGCTATTTTCTCTGACAGCCAGACAGCAAGACAGCACTTAGGGCCCTATCCTTATCCGAGGCAAAGACAAAGAGTAACTGAGTAAGGGTAACGAGAGGAACTGCTTGGATACTCTGATGGAAATTACGTCTCTAATGATCGAACCATGGACGGAATGGGTGATGGGCATTCGTAGCATAGAGGGAATGAATAGGTTGACATGTTGGCCAAAAAGGAGGCCGATATGGACTCTCCCGGCCCGGAGCCTTTCTGACGTTTAACAGCCTACCGCAAAAGAGGATACATTTTAAAATAGATCCTGAATGAGCCCAAAATCTGGTGGAACAATACAACAGGTAAGAGACGCACGAAGAGATTCATAGAAGGACCATCCGCAAAAGTTACAGAAGAAGGTTGGACCGGCACTGTCACTTACGAAACACATGCCGGATGGGAATAAAGACACAAGAAACACTGTGCAGATACTGAAGACCGCAGAACACAGTTTACGTTTCTGTGAAGGTCTATGAAGGTGCGAGTGACTTATAAAAAAACAAAGGAGCACATCTATTCACGTCCGCCTCTTTTATCTTTTCTTTATCCTTATCCCTCGGTGATTACGTCGAGTTCGGAGATCCTGGATGATAATGGTGAGTATCGGTGTATATTATGGATTGAGTTATGGCATTGTGATTGCTAAAATCTGGCTTTGTCATCAGTGGTCTTTCTAATCTTTAAATTTGTGTAATGTTTTTAATGGTCTAAATAATATACGTGATCTATTATTAAATTTTTATAGATTTTTTAGTGTTAAATGTTCCTATATTTGTAAATGTTAGAGTATCTTAATTTAAAAAAAAAAAAAAAAAAAAAAAGTTAGTTATAAGTTTCCTACTTGTTAATATTGTCGATATTTCGTGATTGAATTTGTTGAGTCACGTGATACGATTTTCTGTTGTTGTCTCTAAATGAGCTGATGTTTTCGTGTATCTGTTCTTTAGTTTTCATCCTGCCTGTCGGATATATATATCGATATTGACAAGTTAATGTGTATATTCCGTTTTTTTTTCTAAACAGCTGGTTTTATTAAAGTTATGTCTTCTTAGTATTTATAACGATCTTTGGTGAATCCCTTTCACTCGCTGCATATAAATCTCCTAAATTGTGTAACAATGAAAAATAAGAAACAAATATTTATAATTCCAAAAAAATGAAAAGGAATTTTTGTGCCACAAAAAAAAAACTAAGGTCTCGATAAATAATATATTCAAATACTTGTTGATAAAATAAAATATGTGACAAATAAAAAAAAACATACGCTGCCAACTCTGCCCTTAAAAATTGAAAATACCGCAGGTTGTTCGATTTAAAAAAAAAGATGAGAGACAGTCCTTCCTCGTCCTCTGAAATCTCAACTCACACAGTCCGATCCTGCTGTAGGGGATTAGCTTATCCTTTGAGATAACTTCCGTTTTTAAAAATATTGTTATATTTTTCAATTGTATTTGTAATTTTCAGAGCTGCTTTTATGCATAGTTTGTTGAATAAAATGTGTCGTATAGTTGTACAATTTCTTTCTTTAAGTAGTGAATCTGGTAATTTTCGTGATTATTTTTGTGAGGCTGTTTGTATGGGTTTTGTTCAATATTGGGCCGTTGTTGTTTGTATTGCAGCTATTATTGTGTGCTGCTGTTTGTTTTCTTTTTAATTCATTTTCGTTCCTGTTTAGTTAGAAGAATTGATTTTAGTCTTCTGTCAGTGCCGCCATTTGTGCTGATGGGGTTGGTTTAAATCGGCTTATGATGCTGTCCATGGATGTCGCTTTTTCGTACATTTGACGCCTGTTTTTGTGAAAATTATTTTTACAAATAGTTTTAATTATCATTTTTTAAATACTGCTCATCAACAGAAAAGAACTCTGTCTGGATATTGATTATAAAATATATATGATTATTGAAATTGTCCTATTCCTAATGAAGTGGAGATTTGCAATTAGGAATAAATCATTAGATGTCTATCAAGTGTAATTAAGCATGACAATCGAAATAGGTTCAAACAGAAATTTTATTAAACTACTATGTAAACCGCTAATCAATTTTCCAAATGGATGACAGATTTGTGTAGAAAGATAAATTAATTAATCAATATCATTGATTGGGCTAGGTTTTCTTTAAAAAAATGTTTGCCAAATTTTGGGAGGCCGGTTAATCCCTCGTTGATCGCTCCATTAGTGACACGTCACGTTTCTGAAATTCAGCCACGTCTCGTGACGGATTAGAGAAAAAGTGATGTCAGTAGTAGGCCGAAACCTGTTTTGCCAAGTCATTAAAGATCACCCAGAGAAAAGAAACTTCGGAAACTTTTATAAATCAATACCGAACTTTTCCACCCTCGTTTAATGTACAGGAGCTGTGAAATAAAATGCCATCGGCCAAAACATGATTCGGACGAAAAATAGGTTAATTGCACACAGATGGCGGACAGAAGTGTTTTAAGGAGGAGCAAACGACTAATTAGGGGAGAAATTTATCGCGTATGCCAATGGATTAGCATTTTCGCCACCCCCATACCCGGCCTACAATTTTTTTCTATGGAAATCACCCTCAATTTATGTGTCTCGGCATTACACCCCCCTTTTCGGTTGCAATTTCCCAACGCAATAAAAAAACATCTAGATAAGGCTTTCGTTTTAACATGTAATTTCATATGTTTTCAGAGAATAAAATGCTATATGCGAGATTATAATCTGAACTTTTAAGAACATTTCCGTAGATAAGAATATGTAATGTTCAAAAGCCTATAGTTCATAACCGTTAACCAGTTCCCACGTTAGGTTTCAAAATTATTCATAACCATCACGTTAATCATTATAATTTAAAAAATATCTGAATTGAACTATTCGAATTTTTTTATTATAAGTTTATTTGATGAATCTAAGGAAATCTCTAGATGAAACAAGTATATCACTTACGAAAAACCCTTTATAATCAAACATAATGTATTACGTTGTGATTGATACTGAGATAAGTGCAAGTACCTTTTTATAACCAATTATTTGCAGGTAAATTTGTACTAGTAACTGTACGTTATAGTAAAAACTCACGTAAGTTCATGATTCCCGGAGATTTTACATTTTCTTAGATTTTTTCATAAAAATACTACTGGAACTGTATGCATGCTAGACGCAGTTAATTAATAATCTATCTATCTAATCTATTAATAATGAAAATTGAGTTTATTATACTATTTAAACAAATATTTTTTTAGTTCGTAAGTAAAAAATAACGTTGATAATTGTACGTCCATCTAAATTAACCGTTTTAATTATTTTACGTCGCATTTATCCTTTTGTCTCAATGGGCAATTGGCAATTTAATTAACCGTGAATTAATTAACCGTTTCATCTTACTACAAGGCAAAGATTGAACTCCTTATTTAATCCTGAAATTGTCAGTTCCAACGGATGGACACTTTTTTAGTACAATCATGTCAAAGAGCAATAATACGAGGAAAACTGGGGAGCGTAGTGATGTTAGTACAGAGTTGGGGATGATTAATGGCAGATGTTCCTCATGTAATTAGTAGTTACGTAGTATTCATAGACGCATAGCAAGCATAACGCGATTTGTGGAAAAGCCGGTGATCTGTATATAATTTACAGCGTAATTATCAGGTTATAATGTAATTTGTTGAAGCTTTTGTTTTTGTTACAAAAAATCTGTTGCAACTACAATAATTATTAAGATTGAATTGTAAAACAAAGGATAAAATATTTACTTTTATTGTTCTGCTATTTCAAGTTTTGTCAGAAACAACCAATCGTTTCTAGGTATCGTAAATCTGACACAAATTTAATCTGTCTGTTTTGTTTATATAATGTGCGATCGTCAAATAACTCGGCCTTTTTAGCCTCATTGTCCTTTTAGGACGACCGAGTATACGGGAAAGGATGTTCTACGAGCCGAGAAAAATCATATAAAACCAATTTTTTAAATACCTATCTGCCTGTGTTGTCAAAGGTTATTTGAAGGAAGAAAAAGAAATATATCTTTATTCTGGACGGTGTCCCCTTAGAATAAATACAATGTTTTAACTCGATGTAATTTCCGCTAATCATAAAGTGCAACATAGAACATAGTGAAAACAGCATAAAAACAAATAACTTCTTGGCGGGAAAAATAAAATGAAAATCAAATAAACTAACAAACAGACTAAAAAATAAAATTAAAAAAAGTACTTTTTAAATAAAAATTTTATGAAAACGACTCTGTGAAATGGGAGGATGTAAATATTGGATGGATTGTAAAGGTAATAAAAATAGGTAGCTTGCCAAATAGAATGAGGAATGTAGTTCCAAAGTATATACATAATTGGATTATTTTCTCACGTCAGATTAAATACATTAAATGAGTGATACAAACAAAAATACGAAATTATTAAGGCATGACAAATTGTGTTGTTTTTAGAAAGGATTTGAATTCGTTTCAGACATCGTTGGATGGTGACAGCAAATAGAATTTTAACATTTTTTAGTTTATAATGTTCATTCCGTTGTTAGGGATGTGGTGCAAGTATGATGCTCAAGTGAACATTGTCTGCAGAAGCTGGTCAATAAATCTACAAAACATTTTCCAGTTTAGTCACAAAATATTTATTTCAATATCCAAGATCCTCATGATATGTTTGGTATGGTTTGGTGAGAAATACTATTTTGACGTAGCCGAGAGAATTAAGGTACGTAAAAATGTATTTTTAATCAGAAAGGAAATTGTTTCTTTTTTATCCCCCGAAAAAACCTGATTACAAATGTTTGTGTAAATATTTTTTTACGATACGATTTTTTTTGTTTATTATTCTTTAGCAGAAGAATATGGTTAAGCATTAAAAATTGCATGTTCTAAAAGATTTATATTTTATTTACACTTGCACTAATAGTTGTGCTTAAGGAAATTTGACAACATATAAGGGCGTAAATGAAACAGAATGTTCACAAATATATATCGGCCAATATTTTTTTTATGAAAGGTTTTGGTTGAAAAGAAAAAGTTGGTGCACAAAAGCGTGATTCACACCCACGAACTTTGGCCGTTTCTTTACCACTTGAGCTATCTTGACTTCGATTCACTCGGACACCAACTCCCATCATCTCAACCAACAACCTTTCCAATTTTCGAATGTTTAGAAAAGTGGCAAGAAGGAGGGACCGGTCAGCTGGTGGGAGAAGGATACCGCAGTAGATTTGAACAGTGGAATAACCATTACACGAAATGTTCTCAGATTTTTGCAGGTTTATTGCCCTCTTCCCTAGGCAACCTAGTTTGCTTGGTGATTGTGTCATGGGTTCGCAAGTTTCAAGGTGAGGGCTCAAAATGAGATCAAAGTTGGACAGTATCATCCGCTTAGGTGGTAAGAATCGTTTCAGGAAGAAATGGAATATCTTCAGTATAAACGGTGTAAAGGATAGGTACTAAGGTACCTAGGTGTTCCTTGAGACACTCCCGCATTTCTGAGATAGCCGGTTAATTGACTCCAAAATTATAAATAGAAATCATTTATTTCATTCAATTTTTTTCCTTTGTATATTTTCTGTTGTTAGTGACATAATTTTTATATTTTAATTTATTTTTGAAAAAGGACTTATTTTAATGACTTTATAAAACCTCAAATACCGTCTGTAGTTACCTAGTTTTTGCTGTCCATTATCAAACATATAAATAGTTGGTACAAATTTAATAACAATAATAATAACGACAACAAATAATTATTTAGAAATCGTGAGATGCGTTCTGGTGTGAGGTAGGTTTAAAAAAACATTTTCTTTATCATGCAAACGTTTCGATCTTTATTGAGGTCGTCTTGAGGGCTCAAACTGTTTGTGTTATGTGAACTTGTGCCATTCTTGAGAGTGTCCCAAAATGGCACGCAAATTACACAGAAGACAAACGTTTTGAACCCTGAAGATGATCTCAATAAAAGATCGAAACGATAAAGAAAATGATTTTCTGAAACCTACATCACTCTGGACCGCAACTCACGATATCTGAATAACCTAAAATTATGTTAATTTCTTTCTTTCTTACGTCAATCATCTTCTGGGCTCAAAGTTTTTGTCTTTTGTGTAATTGTGACAGTCTTGCGTGTCGCGTTAAGAGTGAAGATGAACTCAATAAAGATCGAAACTTTGGCACCACAAGGAAAATGTTTTTCTGAAACCTACAACACTCCAGACCGCATCTCACGATTTCTAAACAATTATCCATTAACGGTCATAATCACCACATAATAATAACAAATTTTTGAGAAAATTAAAAAAATATTGTCCGATTTTTTTCAGAAAACAATAAAATGGTGATAACTTTGGAACAACTAGAAACTACACATAACGGCACGAACATGGTCTCTGGAAATAACTTATATCCGGTGATATAAATCAATATGTTTGTAAAATATTTGTTCCTTTTATTCTTACTTTTGAAAATTGAAATGTCAGAAAATCAATATATTGATTATACAGTGTAAAAACTACTAGCAACTTTGTTTACATTGTTACTCTTGGGTTGTTTGAAAAATAGGGTAATTTCATTATCTTGTTAATTGTTATTTATTCTTGCTAAATGAAACACCATTATATATGCTGATTTTTTTGTAAGGTAAGTGTTTAAAAAAGTTAACTTCCTTTTTAGAATAAAAATTTAAATTTCAATGGCTGAAGCGAAGGAATTTTTTTCTTTCTGTCGAGAACGTAATTCTCATTTTCCTCTTGTTATCAGGTTGTCACGAACAGACTAATGATAAGAGGGTCATGTCCTCGACCTGCCTCAACCCCATAGCCAACTCAATTACTCCGACAATAGTCGAACACGTGGTGCGGCCTTCAGGAGGCTTTCGACTGGAAGGATGCCTAACTGTAATTGGTACTGATGAGAGCGATTCTTCCCGAAATGAGACAGCCGGAAAAATAATAAGGCCTTTCATGTCGAGTAGCAAATATAACCAATTCTCCCGTCTCCTTTCTTGTGGCTCGGAGCTTGACAGCTCTGATGGAATAGTTGTTTGTACAAAGCATATATGTATTTTAAAAAATAAAAAGAGATCGTTTATTAAATTTTTTCAGTGAGCTTGTTTCAAACCTTTACACAATTTTCAAACGTGACACAAAGAGGAGAAATGTTTCGGAAAAATACAGTCTGCTGATAAAGTAGAATGTTCTCACCATAAAAATAAATCTAGGCCATTAAATTCGCCCTTTAAACGTTTCGTTACATGCCATGAATCCGTTATCTTCGTTTTTATGGAATCTTTACTTTTCTTGGAGTTTATTTTTATTTTTAGATCTCGATAGAAAAAAGGTGACTTTTAAAATTTGGGTTAGATTTCCTTAAATTCATCTGAATTTACGAATTCGATGTCACTTGGCCTTCGAAAATAAGGCAACTATGTTTGCCTCCAATCTTTTTTCTGTCTTAGTCTCAAGGGCTACTTCCTATTTCACGAATATTCTTTTTCGGCTCCCCCCCTAAATTTGAGTTTAGGGATTTTTGGGGCACAGAAAAGTTATATCAACTTCGCTTCTTCTTCAAGCTATATCAACACAATCTTTAGGTTTTATGTCATTATAAATGAGAATCAACAAAAATCACAAAAATCTCGTTTTACTTTTTACTATCTTGTTCAAATTAATTTACGATAGTATGTATGTACCATGAAATAAAATATATAAGTTCCTAAACTTCCGTAATGTGTTATGTGATGTTTAAATTTTAGTTTAGATACATCAGACAATTTGGAAAAAACAAATATATATTTTTATTTCAGATTGTGGTAAAAGAACAAAATAAAATAATGCTAACATGTATGATTATTTGGAGACCGTGAGATGCGGTCTGCTGTGACGTAGGTTTTAGAAAAACATTGTATTTATCATACCGACGTTTCGATCTTTATTAAGACCATCTTCAAAATCGGGGATTTATAAACATTGTTTATATTTTAGAAGTACTTGTAGGATGAGAAAAAATGAATTTATACAACGCTTAAAAATTTTAAATAAAAAAATGAATTTATACAATGCTACAATTTTGTAGATTCGTACTCAGTCAAAGTATGTTTTTCCCATTGTCATTGCATTTCGCCTCAAAGAAGCCGAATTCCTTCCCCAATCCTTCAAAATCCAGTATCTATCTTCATAAAACAGCAATATCACACTGGCACTGTCAACCCAAAACACAAGAATGGCACATCGACGGGGAAAACAAACACTTTGACTGAGTATAATAATTTGAATCTAAAAGTTTTTTTAGCATTGCATAAATTCATTTTTTTCCACACCCTACATCTATTTGTAAATTTAAACAATGTTTATAAAACGGCCCTGATGATCAAAAGATCGAAATATTGGCATGATAAAGAAATTGTTTTTCCAAAACGTACATCACACCAGACCGCTTTTCACGATCCCCAAACAATCATTGGCTAACGATCACTAAACAGCAGACACGCTAACACATATTTTTTACATTTCCAAGAAAACAACTTTTAAAACTATAAAAAGCTGCAAAATAAATTGTTAAATTAAGTTTCTTTACACATTCGTAATCGAAGTCATGACAGATATTTTGTTAGCAAAATTATTTATTTAAAAACAATGAATATACAAATTTTTAAACGAGTTCGGTTCATAAAAGAATTGTTACTGTTTCAAAAGATGGATTTTTCAAATCCAACAAGGTTAATTTCACCAATGGATTAACACTGTTTCCAAGGATAGCAGCTCAGGAGAAACAGAGGAACAATGAAAACTGCCAGGGTCTATTGTGCCCTATAGAGAAAATTATTCACGACCATCTCCCTGTACATTGACGGATTATGAATTGAGCTTTGTGTAATATTCCGTCTGTATTTATCGTTGTAAATAGATCAAAAATAAATCTAAAAGAGGATAAAAAACCGTTTATATTTGATTTTAAAAAAATATTTAAAAGCGTTTATCTTTCATTGGATCAAGTGTTTTAAATGATTCAAACATCAAACGATGGAAATTAATAAAGTAATTTACATTTAAGACTATCAGATCAGACGAATGCTTCTCAAATGATATTTGTTGTTGGAAATTGATAACAAAATTATACGGTCGAATTATTTGAACGTTTTTGTACATGTGAATCGTTTGATAACGATGTTTCAGAGGCAGAAGAAATCGGTTCTTTATATATTCACCAGATAATCTCGAAAGATGGGGCAAAACAAATAATAGGTGATTGCACAATTATGCAATTTGTAATTACGCCTCTGCCAATAGTCCAATCTCGCAGTAGTTTGGTCAAATGAGAAAATCGGGGAGACGGAATCCGATGATCACGGCATGATTAGCCCCACTATAAAGCTCGAGCCCCGTGAACCTGGCGGAACCTTACGAAAAGAACAAACGAGGTTTATCGATTAGGAAAATACCATTTATCAACATTACGAAGCGTTTTACCTTTTTGTTTCTTAAAAAAAATACAAGCATTGTATTGCTTTAGTTACTAAATTTTTGTCACCTGCCTTGTCTAATTAATTTATTTCTAGCATACAGAATCATGTGCTGAGTACTAGCGCTGAGAGTCATAGCATATGCAGCACGTACAAATGTGATTCCCATGTAGGTACATTTCTCAATTAGAATTGTAATAATATTAACACTATGGTAATGTCATCATGAATAACAAAATAAATAGAAATTTTTACAATTCACATACATCATATGTAACAACAAAGAGCGTGATTGCAAAGTTTATTACGAAATAAATGTTTCTATTTCTGTTTTAAAAAATCTTTATGAACTAATCAAAATGAAACACAAATTATTTCAATGTTTAAGTTTATCAAAGCAAAGAGATCATAGGTTAGGCCAGTGATTCTCAACCACTGCGCGGCGAAATGCTTAAAGTGTGTCGCCAAAATTTAAAAATGTATATACTAAAAATTAAAATTCTTTTTTAATTAAGAGTATAGTTTAAATTTAAGAAAAGCACATATATTTTATATATATGTTAAAATTTTAAATAGTTTTATCTCGCGTGCTGGAATTAAAAGAGAAAATGAAAATGTTTTATGAACAAAATAAAATTTATGATATTGTTCATTTGTTGGGAGAGATAAAATATGGTGTGCTAAACTAGTTTGCTTATCAGAAATGAATTTTTTTCGTAACATAAATTCAAATATGCAAGGGCCGAAAGAAAAAATATTATAGAAATATATTAGAACCGATAAACTGGTGGGGTTTCAAAATATAAATGACTTCAAGGAAGAACACAGCTCAGGAAGGCAATTTGAAAGAAAACATGAGTCCGTTGCAAAAGATTATAATAAAACTATTCATAAAATTGTTACTGACCATTAGGCAACATTAGAAGGGAGAATTATTTGTTATTTGCCAAATTTAGCCAATATAAAAAATTTGGATTGGGTTCGTAATCCATTTGTGATAACGACTACTTCTGTATTTGAATTAAATTTGAATGAAGACGAAGAACTAATTTCACTTTCTAATAATTGAGTTATAATTTTACAATATTGGGAAGAATCAATTAAATCATATTGGATTACCATTAGATGTGATTATCCCATGATAGGCAAAACATATTTAAAAATATTATTACAATTTTGTAATCTTATTTCTGTGAGTTCGGATATTCACCAACATAAAAACCAAAAAAAAAAAAAAAATAAATAAATAAATAAAATAAATAAATTAAAAAAAATATCGAGGCTGATAAATGTACAATACGATATGAGAAGAGCATCGTCATTTTTACGACAAAACATAAATGGAATTATCAAAAAATATGAAGCTCAAATTTCTCATTAACAGTTTTCTCATTATAAACTTGTAATTAATGCATTAATAAAGGTAGTGATGTTTTTGTAGTATATATTATTTTCTTTTGTATTCAAAATTATTATCATAAACTATTTTACACAGTTATAGTAGTAAATATTATAGGTAAATAAACAATTTTTAAACTAATATTTTTCTTTGTGTGCCGCCAAATTTTGAAATTTTTAAAAGTGTATTGCGATAAAAAAGAGATTGAGAGAGAGAGAGAGAGAGAGAGAGAGAGAGAGAGAGAGAGAGAGAGAGGA
>CM077099.1:5824630-5840676 GCA_039619505.1 Cimex hemipterus | reverse complement strand
TAAATATAAATATATATATATATATAATATTATGAGTACTAATGGGTAATTATACGGCTGCAAAGACATACGCGCAATCGTGATTCAGCGCTAAGGCAAGCCTGCGGTAATTGTAGGACTAAGAAATCTCACGGTCAAATCTGGCGAAGGTAATTAGGCGTCATGTGGCGTCCGACTATGCGTCAACTTCCTCTTTTAGTTTCTTCACTTCTTAACATGAAATTACAATCTTACTATTTGCGAATATTTCACGCAGAATTAGTGAATTTCATATCTCCTGAAAATAATCATGCTGTCAGTGGACACAATTTGTTATGCACTTTTTACCTTACTAAAATACCATAATTAATTCAATACCTTACAAGTTTTAAGAAAACGAATTATAGTTTGTACTAGGATAGCTGGACGTTGATATAATTATCATCCTATAAAACATTAACTACCTTTGGGAAAACCACCTAGGGGATAATCTATTTTGCTGATAAGATTCGAAATTCACCACTAAATCCCAGAATGGTCTTAAAAGAAGAAAAGGAGAAGCGGACGAGCAGGAGCAATAAATATTAAACTCTAAATACAGAAACCCTCTTTAAAACTGGCTATTGCTAAGAAACCCTAGTAAAGATAGGGTCACATGAGAATGTTAGGGACATATATCTGAGAAAACTACACAACATAAGTATATTAAAAAATGGCACCATTTGTGGGTATGCGGTGTTGAGGAGGTACCTTCCATCATCATTGAGGCACACACTCAATAACGACAAAATCTACGGTGCCAAAAAAGACCAGGCAAAATTGTAGCAATAACAATTAATTACGGTTTTTAGGTGAGATGAAAAAGTGTTAATGGCACGAGAGGGATTCGAACCCACGACCTTCGGCTAGATACGCCGCTGCTATACCACCTGAGCTATCGTGTCCTTGATCCACTTGAACATCAACTCGAGGTGAGGGTTCGAATTCGTCTCGTGCCATTAACGTTTCTCCCGTCTAAACTAAAGACCGTAATTAATTGTGATATATCAATTGGTCGAGCGGACCACGAAAATAGTGAATTAATGTAGCAATAACATTAAAAGACTTACTATTTTCTAAATCGAGTTAATTGGGCAGACGTAAGAAAGTGGGAGAAGTACAACAGAGTTCCTCACTGATGATGATACAAAACCGAACGTGTTATATAACTTAAAAACCAGCGGGTGGAGATACCGAGTAAGTCACCCTGTGCCAGTTACGTGAGTGCACAGTCTCGCAAAACGCATCGTCAACTCTAAAAGTGCAATAAAGAAATATTAGACACAATACAAATATTAGACTCATTTACTTAAGCAGAACAATTGTTTAATAAATTCATAGTGTTCTATATAATATTAATTATTAAGCTTATGCTTGAATTTTTTAATGAAATAGAAAGTCAATTCGCGTTAAGTTTATTAAAAAAAATTCTCTCTAAACAATATTTCATGTTTTTAAGTAAAATTCATTCACTTCTATAAAAAAAATATATATAAAAAGTAATAATATAACCCCTAATATATTTGCATTCTGCACAAGGTAATACAATCACTGGTACTATTTTTCCGGATTTTTTTGTAGTACTGCGAATTATGATTATATCTTTTAATATAATCCAAATAATAATTTTGAGATACGTACGAATGAGGAAATGTACGAAACAAATTATTACCCATTTTCCTCCTAATACAAATATTTGACATAGTACACTCTGCACAGGAGAACAAGTCAAAGTTCCAATTTAGGAAAAGAAGGCTGGCAAATGTGAGTGGTGTTTTCTACCGGGATAACTCCAACCCTCACGTCTCATTACATACTCGACAATAAATTGTTTGAGTTTGGCTTGGATGCCATGCCTCATCCTGTCTATTCATCATTCAGCTGCGTCATATTTCCACCTATCCCGGGCTCAACAAAATTCTCTTAATGTGAAATATTTCGATTCGCTGGAAACCTCCCAAATCCTTACTGGGGTCGTTGATTTTTCACTTAATTAAGCACTAATTGACTGATATTTTTCACTAATTTTTTTTCAAATATATTATAATAAAATGTATGCAAGAAGTGTTTATATATTTAGAATGATGAAAAAAATATTTGATCGGAAAGTAGTAGCCATTTTTCAGTACTTTCCTTTAAAAAAAAACCTTCCGAACATATTTAAGTAATATTTGACCCATCGGCTAGTAGTCCCTAACGGTGATTTACCGAGGAATCTACTGGGGCATGAAATAAATATATGTACCCGTTAGGGTTTTTAATTCCTTTAATTCATAATTATTTCCATTGTGTAAGATTTTTTCTTCTTTACCTTTTTTTGGGAATATTTTCTCAATTAACATTTTTTTAAAAGCAACAATTTCTATTTTAGATTTTAGTTGTCCATCTAAAATTAAAACCTTAAAAGCTGCCTGGATACTGATTATATAATTGTTATTGCGTCCTTGATGTATTTTTTATTTATTCTTGGTTTATAGGTTTGTAGCTATTCGGCTGTGATGGAAGTGATTAAAGCTAGGCTGCTTTTACCAACGGATTTGATCATCAAATTTAAACTATCTAATTGTGCACAAACAAATGAAATGGATTTTAAAAATTTTAATCATATGTGTTTTAAGCTTTTAAATACTGTAATATCTAAGTTACGACTCGACTTAACTTTAGTACAAAAAAAAAAGATTAATTTTTTACATGGAACTTGTAACAATATAAATTCACAGTAAAACCTTTATTTTTCCACATAGCGTAAAGATTGAAGAGAGATTAAAATATTAACTAGAAACTAAATAAACCGTAAACTTTTCCAAAGTCTTGATGCTTTTTTAAAAATATGTTTGATTACCCTAACAAATTATCGGGCAAAGAAACCAATAAAGATTATCCATCATGTTTTTAAGATTAATTGACGTCACGAAGGTATGGAGTATAAGGTTTTAAATTAGAAAGTTTTAATGTTTTAGGTATTATAAGGTTAACAATTATTCATAAAGGTGTTATAAAATTTTAAACAAAAATGTGTATATATAAAAATTTCAATAAATTTTTAATATATTATAATTACCTAAAATAGGTTACATTTATTACCTATGTTATTTAGCATTAAAATTGCTTAACCTTTGGAATTAGATTTTTTTTGTTGAAAAATTAGGTATTTTCACAAGCTGACTTTTAAGTTGAATGAATGGTCGGATTTGGCGGAAGAACGCAAAGCATGACTTTCGAAAATTTAATCAACTACGTCACCAATAGATGAAAAATTTAAAAATCCACATAACGGGTTGAGGTTGATCTTGAATCTTTACATTTCCAGGCTATACTTTCGGAGCAATTTGGCAACTTACGACCATCTCGTGGAAATCGGAAAGTCTGAAATACCTAGCATCATTACACGTTACAAATCGATTCCTTTGTCTCAACGGAGGACAAGAGCAGTGCGCAAAAACGGTCAAAGAAAGCCTTGTTCCAAAGAAAGTCACATTTGGGTGAAAGGTTATCGTTATTTATTTATTTATTTAAATCCTTCAATATCATTTTCACCAGTTAACGAAAGTATGCAAAGGATGGATATTTTAAAAGTATTTTAGCTCATTTCTTACATGTAAATTTAAATCTGCCTTTAAATTGGGATTATCTGGATTATGTTTCTTTAAAAGAGAAAATGCATATTGCAAGTATCGAAAAAGAAAACTACATTTTTAGGTGGAAATAGTGGTGATCATACCTGAAACATAGCTTGAAATAAAAAATATATGAAAAGGAACTCTTTTTATGTAAATTACATAATTTGAAAGTTAATTTTACACAACCAGAAATGGATACATTTATATACATTACAGATTAATAGAACGACAAGAGATTATAGTATTTTTTATTAAAATGACATTAATATTGCACAGGGATGGTGCACCAATTAGGAAATTCAATCTAGTGCTTATCAAAGTGGAAGAAACTGAAGCCTGATTTTGAAATTTAGAAAATGTACTTGACAACTGTAATCATAGGACTGAGTCATTAATTATTTTTGAATAACCTACCCCCATGGGGGGATGAAGTGGGGTGATAAGTTATTGCGTATCCGACCATGAGTCGGCGGGGGTCAAGTGACACATGGACGGTGCGAGATTACGTGTTGATCGCATCATCTGCATCCATCAGGTCGTTATGGATCCCCATTACATTGCAAACCTTATCATCTGCCCACTAGCGATATCAAAGGCCACTTTCCCTCCAATTTCAAACTCTAAACCTCAAAGCGAAAACCCGAAACCGATCCGGGCACTGGGTCCGAATCGTAATGCATCGGTAAATTTTCTATTGGTCAGGACGTATTTTATTCAGATCCAGGATTTATCCACATCCAGGTTCGTCAGGTTTGTATCTCTTTGAAGGAGAGTGGACGGGTCGTTATACGCATCATTGGATTTGTACGATTTTGCCGTTCCAATGTTTACGTCTTCAGTTTACCATGAAGTACACGACAATTTTTTGTACCAATAATGAATAAAATACACCAGGTGGTAAAACCGACATTTTAAAACTCGCTAAATCGTGTAGATTAGCTCGACGAAAACGAAAATCCTATCATAAAGCTATTTTCATATGAGTGGGGGAGACATTATTGCTCTTCCTTTCTTTTTCCACGACATATTTATATTCCCAATAAATAATACCACAAAATAACTCCAGTTTGCACTATTTTTCCTTAAAATAAATTCTGTAGTCAATTGAGTCATGCTTACTAAATCCTGAAATCCCATAAATAATTCTTGAAAGCTGTGTGTTTGTAGTTGTCAGTTCCGTAAAGTATGTGTACTCACAGCATTTTCGATAAGTTATACCACCATAATAATTAAATTTTTCTCTATTTGTAGTTGAATAAACATCAGTTTGTAAGTTCGACATTTCATCAAACTAATGAAACGAGTTCTAGCAGAAAAAAAATTGCAATTAACATCTATTACATTAACGATCAAATTATTCGGACCCTTCAATTAACTAGATTCAAGCAATGCTTAATATTTTCAGGAACACAGTGTCGCATTTTAATTATTAATATGTACGTTAATTTTGATTACAAATTAATATAATTGGGTTCTGAATTGCCATCTTCCAGATGGTAAAAATGTCCCAATCTAATATTCATTTTATATATTTAAAAATTGGTATTAATATTAATTAATTACTTTACAAATATAAGTACATTTTCAAAACCAAAACAGTAGTAAGCAAAAATATTTGTTTTTGTTTTCCCTGCAAATTACACGAAAAAATTTAAAAAATATTTCTACAGCTATCTTTTAAAAGCGGATAAAATATAAACAAAACTTTCAAATTAATATTTTTAAAAATCAATAATGCGACTTGAAAATAAGAAAGCAGTTGTTCCTCTCGAGTAGACCGAAACTCCGCACCTGATCACCAGCCTCGATCCGGCACTTTTAAGCTAAGATTTAAAAAGTATTATGAGAAGGATATGGAAGTGGGTAATTTCGACAAGCTACCGCATTTTAAAAGCACAATTGATCATTAACAGATTAAGAATAGGCCTTGCTAGATTGACACATGAACGCTTGCTGTTGGTCCCGCTTATGATTCCACGCATTTAATTAAAGCAACGCCACCTTACATGGTCATGTGCTAGGGCACTTAAGGCAACGCAACGCTTTTTTTTCTCCTTCTTGTGAACGCCGAAACCGTTGCGGCCACTGATACCACCAGGGGGTAGAGAATTGATCTTTTATTCTCTTTTGATTAGATTGATTTAGAATGTATTTATTAATGTGAATGTGGAGTCTTACGGAATGTAAAAAAACCCATCAATTTTCAGTTAGATTATTTATATAGCAAGTAAATAAAGGAATAATATCGGTTACTCAACCCCTTCTTGAATAAATGGCATGTAAAACAGTCAAGCTAGGCTAATAAATAGAAAGCTAGTTTATGTATTGTATATGTATAACATGCAAGGGCCATACATCAATCAATCGATTTCATAGCGTCAGTTTTATACTAGATTGTTAGCATTTTACGATAAGAAATATGGATCTTTCATGGGATTTCAAGTGTTCAATTTGAAAGTTTCTAATATTTTTTTTGTTGTTTAGGTATTTTGAAATGTCTTTCAAAAAACTGCAAAAGCTATAAAAGAAATTATTTTTGTGATGTACATTTAATTGTATTGACATTTGTACATACATTTGACGGTGTATTACGATTTTTGTCTTCGCCCTACATGATTGCAGGTATTTCACGAATATTTTCCGTCAATACGTCAAGTTTTTATCAACTTCAGATAATTTCTCTCTCTCTCTCTCTCTCTCTCTCTCTCTCTCTCTCTCTGTATTTATTTTATGTGCATGTATATAGTTATGAAGATTTTTGAACGTCAGTGGTGTGTCTGTCAAAGAAGATTTCCACTCCTTCTGACTAGTATGTTTTTTTAATAGGCAGAGTCTGGTCACATTCTATTTCAGAACGACCGAGGGGACTGTGGACATATACAGAATAGTTCTTGGAACCCTTTAATATTAATACGTTTTGCATCAGTGTCGACTATGAGCTATAATAAATTATAGCAGAAAACCTTATCACTGAGAAGTAAAAGAGAAGAGATAATCTTTTTATAAGATGATGTTATACTGAAGCGAATAAAAGCATATTGTTAGAATGAGTTGGAAAAAATCCAAATGCCTACCTACAAATGAATAAATGGAGATGATGAGAAAAAGAGAAAAATGTCATATTTCTATTGCCATCCTTGTTGTACCGGGTTTCTTTTATTCAAATATAATAAATAATTTGTATTTTATCTTCAGACTAAATGAAAGCAAGGATCAATAACTATTTAAACATTATGTACCATTGTAATTGTTCAATATTCTGACAGAATGTTGTATTTAAGACATGCCTTGAGTTTATCCTTCGGGACCGTTGAAGAAGAGAGACGCCTGGGAATGATGGAATGCCGCAACAAAACTTCTCATAGTTAAAGAATAACGGAATGACAATCCGAGATTTTTCAATCTCCTTGTTACGCAGTCTCGTTTTCGCAAGATCCGTTAAACAGCGGGAGACAAAAACGATTGCTGAACTGAATCCTCGTTGTTGCTTAAATTACCCCAGAGCAAATTTGGTCCGTTTACTTACAGGGTGAAGCAAAATTAATTATACATCCATCGCCGTCCATTACGATTGGACGTTCGTGCCCATTGACATGGTGAGTTATCCGCGTCAAATGATCAGCAGGGCTTCATTGAGAACAATTAGGACGTTTCAGTCAAGCATTAAAAGCTTAACACCGGCTTTAGCCAACTGAAAAGGATTATTCAGATTATATGTACGTTTCAACATTGACTATGCATACTAATCTGAGATGGTGCTTTCTGGAACAAATCTTATATACCTGGGGCATTAAGCCTCATTCCCTTCAGTCTTCACTCTTTCTAACGAAATAACGGAACAAAAAACGTCATTAACAAACTTAACCCTAAATTACTTCAATGGTTTGCAACCAAAAAGTCAATTATTGCTCATTGCTTGGGATTGGTTAAAACTCTTTACGCGTTGTTTTAAATAGAAACCCAAATTTATACTATTCGTAGAGGGGACTAAAAAATAAAAAATAATTAAATTGTAATGATTATTCGGGGATCGTTAGATACGGTCTCGTATGACGTGGGTTTTAGAAAAACATTTTCTTTATCGTGCCAACGTTTCGATCTTTATAGAGATCATCTTCAGGACCCGGGATTTATAAACATTGTTTAAATTTGACAAATACTTGTAGGATGTGACAAAAAAGAAGTTATACAATTTTTTTCACATTCTTCATGTATTTGTAAAAGTTAAACAATGTTTATAAATCTCTGACTCTGAAGATGATTGATGAATATCAAAACGTAGGCACGGAAAAAAAATATTTTCAGGATGTCCGAAAAATCATTAAATAATGATCACTAAACACCACACACTAACTGTAATAGTAAAAAAGTATTTTTCGGTAACTGGTAAAAAGTATAACTCAATTGTGATGAAATCGTCATAATATGATAAAAAAATGGATTTGGTTAAGGAGGTGTGACGTTAATAAAAATAATGGCATAGAAAATCATTCAAAAAGCGGAAGGGAACTGGAAGAAACGTTCAAGGTCCTAGAAAATGAAATTGAAAAGATAAGGAGGAGTATTCAGCTGGATCGTATTAAAAGTTGACTATCAGATAAATAGTGTTACATCAAAAACATGCGAAGGGGGAAAGGACATACTAAGCGATTAATACAACAAGAAAAAAAATCCATGAGGTACGGTGGAAAAACGTCTAATTACAAAAAAAACCACAAATGATCTAAAAGTATTTAAAAAGAAGTTATTGAAGTGAATACGTGTTCGCCCATTTGAAAAATGACGACGCATGTTCAATAAAATTATATCAGCTCTGGTAAACGAAGATATCACTTGATTTCAGGAAGTAGGACTACCTACAATTGATTTGGTGTATGGTTCAAATTGGCAAGAAGAGAGCAAGCATCAAAAGTAAAATGGGGAAAACCTGTGCTACCTCCAACACTGAAGATCCTATGGATGACATTAGAAGGTTAACAGGTAAGACGGACAACAGAAAACCCAAAAAAAGGAAGTGTGATGGCGGCCAAGCGACCCCAATTGCAGAGAGATAAGAGAATATACAGGGTGTGAACAACTAACTGTTGTCACCTCGTCGGTTTTCCCAAAAGTTACTCAAAAAAAACGAAACAAAAAAAACACCATATTTTTAACCTGCACTTTACAACACGACTATATTTCCTTTAAATCAATACTAATATTTAAAACTTATTGGAAATATAATTTTTTCTTTTCAAAGGTTAGTTTGTAATTTCTTTTATGAATTCAATGAAAGTAATTAGGTTTTATGAAAAATGGCGAAACCTTTTGAAAAATGGGGGAAATATGTTAGTTGTCACATGGTGTCAACATTCTAGTGTTCCCTCCCATTAGTTTAATGTTTAAAAAGACTAAAAAAATGTTGAATATTTTTTAAGCATTTTTATGTTGTTTTTTTTATAACTTTTTATTTTCAAAAGGTAAAACATATTTTCATTTATGGATCCATCAAAGTCACAAAGTTTTATGAGAATTGATGAAAATCATTTAACATTGTTTTATAGAAATGTTAGATATACTTTCAGGGACTCAACTTACTAGTGCTTCAAACCTAAACTAAAAAATATTTAACACTTTTTAAGCTTTTTTTAAAATAGAAAGATAAATCAAGGTTTTTCAAATTTTTAAAAATGTTAAGAGTATAACATTGTTTTTTCAAATAATAACATACATTTTCATCTACGATTGATTAGGACATTCCGTATTGTGAAAAATGGCGCAAAAGTTTTGAAAATTGGTACATAAAAACGTGGGATAGATACCATAGTGATATTTTAATAATTACATATTTTTTAGTTTCATCATAAAAAATTAAACTAACAAAATTTCAATTAAAAGTAAAACAAACATCAAGCTTACTAAGTTTTATGAAAAATGTCGAAAACCATGTCAACGAGCATCTCCAATTGTTTTCTCACAAACTAAACCTATAAAAAATGTTTTTTTATTTTTTTATTTTGTTTATTTTTTATTTATTTTTTTTTAATCGTAAGCCTTAATTGTAATGGGGATTTCTTTACCGTTTCAAAAACATCAAAATCGTTTACCAACTTCTCAAAAAAAATTAAAACAAACTGTAATTATTGCAATGTTTCAGTTATGCTAAAAAATATTGTTGTATAATTATAGATTGAATCATTTTTGAGAAATTGGGGGGAGGGGAACAATAGAAACATGACAACCTGTATATTAAACCACGAAACAATCAAATTACGAAAATAAATTGGAAATTAATTTAAAACAAACAACGTTTACTTGTTAAAACATTTTACTTTCGAAATGAAATGCAAGATAATTGGGAATCGATCGCCATTTCCTTTTTATGTGCGGAATTTTGTAAAATTTACTGCTTGAATCCAATTCATCAATTTTATTCATAGAAATTGATCATGGAACTCAAAACATCCTATATATGTAAAATATGCATGGGCCGAATAAATTTTTGGATTGCGTTGTACGTCGGTCATTACGTCGCAATAAAACTACACGTATCATCTTTAACCCAGAAAGATTTAACTATAAATAATTATTTAAAATCCTACAGATCCATTAATTCTTATAATGCTAGAGTGTTTGGGGGATTTATTTCAAATTCATTTCAAAAGTTTATTTTTTATTTATTTTTCTAGTACCGGCAAAACGATTGGAGTTCAAACTCAAAATTGTTTCACCGCAGGTCGCGGGAGCCAAATTAAATTGCATAAGTTGAACTCGGATTTCCTCTTGGTTATATATGAAATCTCCACCCGCCCCTCTAATTAATTCCCGGCAAAGCTTTTGCTCGGCTCTAATGGGAATTCTCAAAGTGTAGATCCTACCGCGATGACTCGGAATGAACCGCGTCGATGGATCCCCTGGGATATATGATGAGAAAATAGTTTATGCGTCGCGAGAAGGGTGGGCGCAGGCATCCCTAATGAGCCAAAGAGATAGGGAAATTCTCTAATCTGTTCTATGACCAAGATTTAATTTCGAATAGGAGTCGGCCTGTTTTCTTGATTCACTTCGCTTATGACCCTTGGCTGATTAAAAGGATTTATACTTGCTACGCTGGATTAAGAAACCCTTTGAAAATAACCCCTTATCCAGCTGAAATTTATGTGCTTGTCTCTGGCAGTTTTCCCCTTTAGTGTCTTTTCACTTTGATATAGATTAAAATTAATAATATTGAGACATTTTCATTCTACCTTGGATAGAAGAGTGCGGATTTGTTATTATAGAAGCCTTGTGCTCTTTAGTGACACTATTGAGGTGTAAGATTCGTTTGATCCCCTTGGAAGAGAGATCTAAAAGTTTGGTTAGGTACAGTGACTTCATTTTAATAAACTATACCTCTATCTTTTAAAAATTAAAACCACACACCTTTTATTTAAAAAAATATCCTAATTCTTCTACTTAAATATTACTATATATAATATTAAATATTTGTTACCTCAACGAAATTCATTAATGAAAAAATTAAATAGAAAATAAATGCACGGTTAAAAATAATTTTTTGGTTTCTCTTCATGTATGCGGTCATATATCAGTTATTTGTAATAATATTGTATATCGAAAATAAAAAGGCATTTGTTATTCAGTAAAGTCTAGTCAGAGCTGAACGAAATATTTCTCCCTGTATTGTTATGTAAATCCGGATTTGGCTAATCCTCGATCATAAAATCGCGAGTAAAGCTTCAATGTAGGAAACGTAAATTGTTAGTTTAATATTTAGTACATCGAATAATCCATGGGTATTATTATGTCAATGAGCCAATCTGAATACAACAAATGCCATATAAAAAGCGTTTGTCACCCAATTTAAGTACATGCATTTGATTTGTGAATTTCAAGAAAACCAAGTAGGAGATAAGCTTGATTTTTGATAATTAGCAGCTTAGCAATAAATACTCGTATATTTGGAACGTATTCTGATCGAACATTTAACCTTCTTGTTGATTTAACCGTGTTTTGATAGTATCTAATGTGTATTATTGAGTGTGTTTTATTAGCAGTGTTTCCGTTGAGGTGCCTACGTTAAGTTCAAGGATAAAAGGAGGAGCGTCGGTTGCCGCAAGGTTCCGTCTTTGACACGGCGCTCATCACTGTAAGGTAAAGGTCCGGAGGTTCGAATCCAGCGACCCTGCATTCGGACCCGACGTAATTACAAATAGGCTTTTTTTAAAAAACAATGGCACCCTGAGGGTTTATATGACCTCTGCTGTTGCGAACCCTCGTAAAAAAAGAAAGAAAAAAAGGATAAAAGGAGTTGCCGTCGTGAAGCCCTTATAGACCGCGACGATCATTGGTTTTCTGTGCTATGTCCATTATTGTCTGGAGCTCTTCGGACATAGTTCACGTAAACTTCACATTTAAAATTGAAATTTCTGCCACCACTGGCATAAAATTGCAAAAGGTCTACTGGATCCCAAATTGACTTTACTAAACTACCAAACAGTAACGCTTTCATCAAACCAACCAGAACTACAAGAGAGCTTAAAGTTCCAGTTTTAAAAATTCCAGTTACCCCAATCCAATTGCTACCCCAGTGGTTCGAGCATCATGTGGGACCGTATCATGACGCAACCCTGATATTATACGTCTCTCCCTTGTAACAATAGGCTTCTGAAGTGTCCACGTGACCATCTGATGATGGAACGTCGGGACCTGCTATTGGCTTTACGTATTTATTGCCAATTCGTTTACAATGACTAGATGGTCGATATATAAATCAATTATTCTGGTGGTGTTGGTTCTAGACCACATCTCACGATTTTTAAATAATTATCGATTAAAGGTCACTAATCTCTACAAATATAAATCAATGCATATCCAAAAATGTATATTTTTAACATTTCTTTATTTTTGCTTTTGAAATATTGTATACAATCGTAAAATAAAAAAATAAAAGAAAACAAAAATATTTGAGTAAAAGAAGCAGAAACGTATTTAAGGTTAATCTCTAAATGTACCACTTATTTTGGATTATCTATTTGTATTTCTAATGTACGGATCGGTATTCTGTTTTAGAAATTACTAAACAAGGAAATTATTAATGAAAACAATTAATTAAGGGTTTTGTTGAGATAAAACAGTCAATGGCACAAGTTGGATTCGAACCCACGATCTTCGACTAAATACGCCGCTGCCCTACCGCTTAAGATACACACACACACACACACACACACACACACACACACACACACACACACACACACACACACACACACATATATATATATATATATATATATATATATATATATATGTATGTATGTATGTATATTACGCAGGGCGGGCGCCCAGGACCCCGAATGGTTAAAAGCCTGGGTAGGCCTGTACCCCATCCCTAAAAAGTCCGGGATTGTGGACCATTTTATCCTGGGGAGTGTTATGGTTACGTCCTCTCCTTCGAAAGTGTCGAATCTTTCCCTGGCATACCTATCGCATTCTGCTAGGTAGTGTCGAGCCGTTTCGTCTTTTGTTTCGCAGAAGCTGTAGAAGGGGTCTGGTAGGGTACCCATTATGAAGAGGTGTCTTCTCAAGGGACAAAGATTGGGATAATACGGGTTGTGGGCCGACAAACGCAGTATTTGATCCTTCTTTGGCCAGGCTATCCGCCTCTTCATTGCCATAGTGTCCCTTATGAGCTGGTATCCATATGAGGGTTACCCAATTCTCATACCTGGTAATGATCTTATTAATGATTTCAACAGTTTCCTCTACCAGCCTAGATGTTGATAGTTTTTTGTAATGATTTCAGACTGGCATGACTGTCGGAAAAAATTTTGATATCTTTTCCGTTTATCCTGTTATCCATAAGTGTTTTGCAGCAAATATTGATAGCCCAGACCTCTGCCTGAAGGACCAAGAGTGGAGGAGATGCTGATCCTTAATTTGGGTAAGTGTATTCCAGCGCCGCTTCCCTTATCCTTAATGAGTGAGCCATCGGTGAAGCAGTCTAGGCTGCGATGGTCATCTTCAGACTTATAGTCAAAGGGAGTAACTACCTGGAAGTACCTAGAAAGTTAATGACACGTGCGGGATTCGAACCTACGATCTTCGGCTAGATACGCCACTACTCTACCACTTGACGTGACCTCCATCCACTCGGACACTTCCCAACTCGGCCCCACCTTTTGAATTTTTCCTCCTAAAAGGTGGGCTTGAGGTGGGGACTTGGTGTCCGAGTTGATCGAGGACACGATAGGTCAAGTGGTAGAGTAGCGGTGTATCTAGCCGAAGATCATGGGTTCGAATCCCGTCTATGACATTGACTTTTTATCTCAAGTAAAAAAACTTTAATTATTTGTAATTTATTAATTGGTCAAGCGGAACACTGAGGCGTATCTTCTTAGTTCTCCCCGATTGATCTAATCGCCATCATTGTTCTCATTATTAGTATTTCTCTAAAAGTTCCTCTATTCATGTGTACGTTATGAAAAAAGTTAACTTTCCTATTGGCTTAGCTATCTACATTCTAGCCGTTCAAAATTATTGGTATTCCTTCAATTTAGACTTTTTGTGAGTTATTCAAATAAGAACAAATGTACCACTTAGCGTTCAGATAAAAGTTGCCATCCAGGTTGTCTGTTCCCGAGTGAGAAAAGGGAAGCAGTGCGTTTTATTAAATCACATTCGAAACAAGACGTACCCTCGGGCCGTACGGGATCAAGGGAGAAGAAGGTTTCTAAGTCCACTCTGGGAATTGGAAAACTTGAGAACCCTACGCCCAGACCCCCAACTAACCCCTTCTTCCCACTTCGTCACATATCTCCCAACTGTTCTGCCTTAAGCCGACTTATCTCCTCTTCATCGCTGACCGGGCAATTTCCCCTTCGGCCGGCTATGGTAAGATCTCGTTGTGGAATAAATCGTTCCATAAGGCCATTTTCTTCATGTCCGTGAAATGTGGAAAAAAATAAACCGCGTTTTTAAACTGTAAAATTGAAATATTGAGGATGTTATGTTGTTTTGCTTTATTGGGTTATTAGAGTTCTAGAAAAAATTTCAATGAAGGTTTATTTGAGCTATAAGGGGTTCTCTATAAGTTACAAAAATGGCTGCACAAAAGGGTTTTCAAACTCATATCTTCGAACAGATACATTTTTATTTTAAAAAATTTAATTCAATTAATCATATTTTTATCTAAAATCTTTTTTAAAATGAAGAAGTTTGTGTCACGATTGGAATTAGAATCCTCATCCTTTCGCTCAATACGCCGCTGCTCATGACACTAACATTTTAATCTAAACAAGATGTTTAAAAAAATAAATAACTAAATTATAACCAATAAAATTATTAAATTAAACCGATAAATGAATTTAAAACAATAAATTGTCACACACAAACAATAATAAACATTATGTAATTATTGGGTAATCGTGAGATGCATTCTGGTGTGATGTAGGTTTCAAAAAAATTTTTTTTCTTTTCGCGCCAGGTTTCGATCTTTATTGAAATCATCTTCAGGGTTAAAAGTGTTTGTTTTCTGCGTATAGATGCGTGTAGAAACACTTTGAACCCTGAAGATGATCTGACTAAAAATCGAAACGTAGGCAAGATAAAGAAAATGTTTTTCTGAAACCTACGTCACACCAGACCACATCTCACGATTTCCGAATAATCATCGACTAACGGTCACTTACCAGCACACGTTAGATAATTATGTTTTTTTACGTATATATTTGTAACATTTATTGTGAGTTTTTTTTAAAACGTGCATAAAATTTTATGAGTAATGATACTTTCACACCAACTGGTAGCAGTTTCACTGGCACAAACCGATAAAATTAGAACATCTGAAATTCTTTGGGAATTATAAAGGTTCTTTGCACTGTGAAAAACCTTCTGAGAAATGTCAGAATTAGACCAAGTTGGATTAATTTCATAAGCTTTTGAATAGTACGCTTGATAGGATTGGTATATATTTGTAATATATGTTGGATAGTAATATATTTGTTACGTTGAGTATAGTTGATAAAAGAATCCAAAAAACCGGTTTTATTTTGTCTTTTGCGTGACATATACTTCTTGTTTAATAGTTATCTATCACCGTGATCTGCTTATTCTCATTTTATTTTGTTACTTCATATGCTGATCGGGATTTCACCATCTCCATTGTGATGTGATCAAAATTTTTGGAAATTATTGTTTTTTTCGAAAATGAAATAAATTCGTAAAAGAAAGTGCATAAAATATATCTACTGAAAATAATTAAAATTTTTTTTTAAATACAAAATTTATATTTTAAATAACATTGTTTGGAATTGATTCCAACTAGTCATCAAGATATCTAATAATTAAAAAAAAAAAACAAATATTTTATTTACTCATAATTATAATTGCTAATGCCTTTGAATTTGTTTTATATATATATATATATATATA
>CM077099.1:5794198-5824230 GCA_039619505.1 Cimex hemipterus | reverse complement strand
GAGAGAGAGAGAGAGAGAGAGAGAGAGAGAGAGAGAGAGAGGGAAAGAGAAAGGGAGAGAGAGAAGGGAGACGATAAATATGCCGATAGAGAGAAACAAAGGGAGAGAGCGGGAAAGAGAGAGAAAGAGTCAGACAGACAGACCGAGCAGCCAAGACAGACCGCGAGAGTGAGAGAGAAGAGAGAAGGAAGAAAAGGCCTGTGCAAAAAGAGTGTGTTTGAAAAGAAGAGAGGAGAACATAGAGAAAGAGAAACGAAGAATGAGAGTAAAATACCTAATAAAGACAAACCAGTAATAATCATAATTCGAATGAAGTCATAACTAATCGTTATATAATGAAACGAGCGCATTGTAACTCATCATAATATGATGAAAATACATCGGAAGGCAACAAACGTAAGGGAAACCTTGTTAAAAATGCAAATAGAAACACTACCATATATCATGTTTGACAGTCGTAATAAAATATTATTTTAGGAAGAGTATTCTACAAATTTTGTAATTAACTATTTAGTTTAAATTAATACAGTCCGTAATAAACAATTACACATCTAACATCACATTATTACACATTTATATCTAATTGAATTTGATGTATTTATGGTGAATCAATGATATACTATAGGGATAGAAACAAGAAAAATTTAAATATTCACTATATTTATATTCGTTAAATTTATATTATAAGTGTTATAGAACAACTCTTTCTTTAAATCACAATTAATTACGATTTTTAGTTGCGATGAAAAAAAGTTAATGGTTAAGTTTCTTTAAAGCTCCCAAACCTTGAAATATCAGACAAAAAATTGCTAATTCGGTCGAATTTCTACAGGCATAGTTACCGATTTCTATATCGGCAGAGGCAAAATGTTGAAATTAAAAGCAACCCAACAATTTGCAGTGTTTTAATTTGGAACTAGACGAGTTGGTCGGTGTTGGAAAGGACTATAAAGATTATAGTACCTGCCTTCAGCCAACTTGTTTCCTTCGCCCCAGTGCTCCGGTTACTCCGGATCCAAGGCTCGTTTACCCAAGGGGGGTTTAAATAACGTAGGAAACGTTTCCAAGTTGATTAGCTATGGCCCTTTATATGTTTTCTAGTAATTTAAAATTTAAATTTTTAAATCTTTTCAGTATGCCCCGTAGGATCAAAAGTACGAATTAAACATTATTTACAAAAGAATATACCGTCCATTTTAGAAGACCTGGTTGAATTTTTCTAGTTGAATGGCGCTATCATAATGAGAAAAAATACGAGTTTACTATTTTGTAATCTAGTATCAAACTTTTACTTTTTTTGGAGAAAAATTATACGGGGTACGTTAGGCCCAGTTCAACTTCAAAATTTCAAATACTACACAATACTTGCTGGCACATCATTTAAATGAATTTTACGGTGACAACAATGGTGCTGTCGGATTTTAAACTAGTCAGGAAATCACATCAAAGTTATGGTACAAAGTTTGAAAAAACGCAATTCGTTTGTTTACATGTTGGCTCCAATAAATTAGTTCTTTACTAAAGTAAATATTAATTGCCTGTATAGTTTATATTCACTCAGTGTTCCTCAAACCCGCACTATGAGATATTAATTCCAGGAAGAAAATTTTACAATCATCCTATTTGTTACTTTTAGTATTCTATGATTGAACCCAAGATAACATTTTTCCAAACTACTGCGAGTAAATAATCGCATTTCATGTTTCTGCTGCCTACATTACTTAAAGTTGAACATATTTGCCCTTTTCAACTAATTTTCACCGGTGCTTAAAGCGGTAGAGGCTTGGAAGATGAATTGACAGCATTTTCTATCGTTTGCCACATCTCTTCAACTGATGTTACTGGGTTATCATTGACGTAGACGCAGTTTTTAAATGGCCTCACAATAAATAGTCAAGTTGAGGTAAATCGGGTGACCGAGAAGGCCAACAGATCGGGCCATGAGGTCCTATCCAGCTATCCCGGAAATGACGATTGAAATAACGTCTCACAAGCAAAGAAGTGGGTGCAAAACGTCGGAGTCGTTGTTTCAAACGAACATCATCTAATAATGCCGGTAAAAGCAAAAAAACCTAAAACCCTTCCAAGATTATAGACAAATTTGGATTTTCGCAAACATGCAGTAAAATATTCAGTTCCTCGTCGAAATTGCGCTGGCGGCTTCTTGCTGATGGAACAGCAACTGATCGGAATCTCCTTATATTGCGACCCACAGAAATAAACGCTTTTGTGGTTTACTCTGGGGCGATCGGAAAATTTCTGACAGTGCAACTCGACTGCACGATGCGCAATACCACCGCAATCAATAAAGCAGTCGTATGTATCAACTCACAGTTGATCGGAAAAATGTGTTCTTGGGTTCATTCGTGGAATACTGAATGTAACGAATATGATTAATGTAAGATTTTATTCCAGGAATTAAGATTTCCTTTCATACTGACAGAATATAAACAATAAAGGCAATTAATGTTTACGTTAGTGAAGAACAAATTTAAAACAGACAACAAGGAAATAAACGAAATGCGTTTTTTCAAACGTTGTACGATAACTTTGATGTAATTTCTTGACCAGTCTAAAATCCGATTGCACCATTGTTTTCAGAGTAAACAATCCATTAAAGTTATGTGTCAGGATGTGTTAGTTCGTATTTGAAAAAAAATAACTGTACATGAAGTACCCTCTATAATTTTCTCCAAAAAAGGTAAAAATTTGAAACTAGATTAAAAAACTATTAAACACCAAGTTTTTATTTTTTATTTTCTAGCGTCGTTGCTTAGAGAAATTCAGCCAGGCCTTCTGAAAAGGACACCCTGTATTGGATTGTGAAATTTTTTTGTTGTCTGCAAGAAGATGATCCTATGGTATAGTTAATTCATTTAAGGATTAATTATGATTATGATTAATCATCATGAGTTAATTATTGTGGTATGTTTATCCATACTGTACGTCGTTCGTCAAATACGCTACTCGTTATTTCGAAATGTTTCTTAGTGTTTAGTCTGCGTATTTCTAGTCAACTCTCTTTTTGAAGGTCGAGACTGGTGTCTTGCGTTGAGTAGCGTTATTTTTGGTTATTGGTGTCTGCAGCCTAATTTTTATTGTTCTGGTAGGACTTTTTGATAGTTGTTCCTATTTATTTTAATTGGATTAGTGTTTCGAATTGCGTAAAAGTTGTACGTTTATGGCTCTATTTTTATGTGATGTTTTGTGCTAAATTGTTTCCGAGAAATTTCAAATAACCCTCCCGTCGTTAGAAGATTTTATAAAGAGAATAGAAGGAAGGGTCAGACCAAGAGATGCGGAAATGGACCGAGCTGATACGTGTTTTCAAAAAGGTTAGAACGAAACAAAGAGGACGGACCAAAGAAAAAAATCCGGTTTTCCAACAAACTTAACTTATATTATTATTTTTTTAATATTATTTTCGTATAAAAAAAATTAAAATGTGGGGTTGAGATTAAAAGTTGTGTCCGAATGGATGGAAGTCAAGAAAGCTCAAGTGTAGAGGCGCATAGCCGAAAGTCGTGGGTTCGAATCACGCTCATGTGACTGACTTATTTTTACACAACTAAAAACCTTAATTAATTATAAGATTGATTGGTCAATCGGACCAGGAAAACTAGTGGATTATTTATATTGAAATTCGAGTCCATATTAGTAAAAATAGTTCACTTAATTTTTCTTGCTGCTATCACAAGACTTTAATCTGTAAGAAGTATATTTTCATTTAGTTGTATTTCACTAATCCGAGTTTTCAAAAGACTTGATTGTGTACGTTGCCAAACAGTTTGTTGGTTTTATCTTTTAGTTTTTACATCGTTTTTTGAACACATATGCTTATATGCTTATGAAGATATTATTTTAGTTTTTTTTCTATACTACTCGAAGAAATTCACCATTTCATAAGAGATTATAATTTGGTATCGTTGCAGATTTCCAAGAGGTCTACTAGCATCCATTTTTGTAAATCGGTTACATGCTGTCAGTGTCATTGTGGGTTCGGGATGATTTTCTTCAAGGTGTGCCACCTGTCGTTCATTTTTTGTCCAAATCAATGACGTCTACAAGCATTTTTTCAATAAATAATTAAATCTACGCATTTATAAGATAACCACTCATTAAGTAAAAATTAATCTACATTTCAATCTTATCGACCAAATGAGGTAGATAGGCAGGCCAAAATGTCCGGAAACGACCAACTATGGGTGTCAAGTTAACCGCGCAAACCACATGCGTGAATATCGCAATTTGAAATAGGTTTGTCGACATCAACAAGCTAGTGGATGTTTAAATATTAATGAAATTCAGCCTGAATTTATAAAACTAAGTGCAACTTTTAAATATGAAATGAGAATATTGTGTCACCAGGGACAAGAAGGGGCAGAGATTTTTTTAGTACTTAGCATTTAAATTGGTTTCGGTTGGAAAACAATTCCAAACAATTGTATTTTAACAGACGGAAAAACATCCGCTCGTCCGTACAATTAAGACTAGATTTTTTTTCTTCACTAACTCCGATGGCATAGAAACGTCATTTACAAACCTCTATGAAGAAACAATAAAGCGATAATTAAATTTTAAAAACGCCATGTCATTAGGAGTAAGGCGTGATGTTTGTTTCTAAATTAAACGAAAATCCTGACTGAATTGAAAAGGGAAAATTAACAGCGGGAGGCGTTAAAAAAGCTAGCGCTTAGTCCGCCGTCAACCTCTATTTTCGGTTTTCAGGTCTGCCCCGTCTCTGAATAGAGAAGATTCAGCGTTGCATTCCCAGCCAATTAAGCTCGTGAGATCGCTTTAACACAAAGGCGCCGAGGGACCAGGGAATTTCTTTGCCTTCCTTTTTCCAAAACTTTTATAAAATCCGCCCTCGGGCGAAATGGCTGGGATGAAAGGAACTCAAATATACCGCGACTTACCGTAAAGCACATTTTTTCGAGCTTGAAATAATAGATTTGGAGCATACCTGAAACAAAAAACAAAACAAAAAATTAGCAAAAAATGGTACCATTTGCAAAACAATAGTGAAAGGTGTTTAAACACTTTGATCACAATAATAAAAATTATTCCTTAGATTTTTTGGTCCGGTTGACCAAATAACATCTTCCAGTTGATTATCTTTATGTAAAGTATGGGCTAAGATAAAAACGTCAGTGTCACGAGCGGGATTCGAACCCACGAACATCGTCTAGATCCTCTGCTCTACCATTTCAGCTGACGTGACTTCTATCCACTCGGACTTCAACTTCCCACCTTAACTCAACCTTTCGAATTTTCCCTCCTTTTTGCCATTTTTCAATAGTCGTCTAATCTAATTGGTTCTCTACGACAAATGAAATGACAACGGACAGCTTTAGTGAAGATATACTTAATTTAACTTATTAAATACATTAGATTTCGTGGTCATTGACAAAATAATATGTTTCAATTAATTAATCTTTATGTAAGGTATGGGTTGAGATAAAAAAAGTCAGTGTCACGAGCGGGATTCGAACCCCGTCGGCTAAATACTCCGCTGATCTAACGACTAGAACTATAGTGACTTTGATCCTGTTGGTGTCCGAGTAATTGAAATAAAAATTATATAGAGATGTAAAGATTAAAATATGTTTTGCGTCTTAGAAAAGTAAACTGCTGACATTTCGTTATTTTTAAAGCCGAAACTTGTAGAACTATAGTATAATGTTAAGTTCATATATAGATAAATATTACACCTGGAAGTCACAAAATACCAAGCTTCAGGAATTAAAGTCAATCTTATTAAAATAAATTTGATCTCAACGACCACTATCAGACGTTTTCAGTACGACAGTATTATTTTTAAAAAATAACAAATTTGTTTACTGGTATACTGATAAAATAAACAAGTAACTAGCTTCGTACAATGTACTACAACAATTTACTCGTGCGTGCAAATTCGCTGAGAACAGTGTGAAGACAATCGGCCCTAATAAACCAACGGTAAATTCCTCCAAATCACGCTACTCTTCACTGAGAAGGCCATTATTTCGGGGCCACGCACATGCAGAGAATCCTTTGGTCAAATGGGGGAGCACAACAAGCCGGTTCTGGATTTCTGTCAACTTTAGCAGCCCGTAACTTCAACCTACAACTAATATTGATCTCATGCACACGGAATCTCCCGGCCGGGTTTGATATGTCACGTGTGATGATAGGCTGGAACCGACGACATAAATAAATAAAAGTAAGGCGCTGGAGAGTGTTCTGGAATTAATAAAACTCTACCGTCTGTAGGATCGGTTTTACGGAAATACGAAAATGCGTTTTTGAAAAGTAATACCTAAAAATTTAACTAAAACACGCACTTACAATAATTATTATTTAAAAAATAATTCTCTATGTGTGGTTTGAAATTCATTATCTCTAATAAATCAAGACCTCATTGAACAAAAAAAGGTCTAGATAAACGGATTTTCAAATTGAGGAATATAATTTTCATTCGCATCATAGGTGTTCTTATGTCTCAATATAGGTACCAAAGGTATATTCATTTACGATGTCTTTTCAATTGAAATATCCGTACTGGCTGACACCAAGAAAGGCGAAACGAGCTTACTGTGTAATTTTGCAGTCACAAATCCAACCTTTCTCTATCAAATTTTAGAGCATAAAATTGTTGATAGTTCTACCAAAAATCAACAATTAGATTAGAAATAAGACGCATATTAAAACATTGATAATAAAGTATTATTTGTGTCAAACAAGTCAGAACACACGTTGTTAAAAACCTTTACTGATATTAGTTAATAGAAGCCAGAGCAAAAACGTATCCATGATATTTTCTTTTTAAAAATTAATTAAATATTTCTTAATTTGTTTTTTCTTATATAAGCATTTATTTGTACGAATAACCCTTCATTTGAAAATTTGTTATGTAAACGGTTACACAAGTGGGTTTTTTTTCTTTTTGTAAATTAACTCTCAAATAAAGCCTTTTAAATCGCGTATTTCTATGAGACGTATACAAATCTCCTGACATAATAAATATAAATTGTGATGCAATACAAATTCGAGTTTCGTTATAACGTAAAGAGATAGAGAGAAAGAGAGAGAGAAATAGTAGATCATATGAATGAGATTTATACAAAATAAATTAAGAAATATTAACATCTATTCAAATCTTAACAATTATAGTTTCAAGTACAATATCAAATAAAGGTCATTCTTCTGTGAAACAATGCCCTGATCATAGTTGACCTGTTCCCATAAGAACTAATGTAAAACATATTGTACTTGAAATCATATTTTTCGATAATAACCGGTAATCCTTTCAAACATTGACCGAGAGGAGTATCTTGATCGTTTTATATTGATGTACAAGTATGACCACTAATGGATATATTACGATTTTTAATGGATATTTCACTACATGCCAAATCTGATTAAAAAACGACGTTCGTGGCAAACTCAAAGTTTCGTGTGTTACTACACTAAGTTTAAGATTTATAGCGCAACGTTTTACTGCTGTGCATTGACTGTTATCTCAAAAATAGGACATGTACATGGAACCTTTTTTATTGCCTATTTGTAATGATCTATATAAATTGCTCCGAAATGAATAGGAAAATTTGTACATTCTTATTCGATCAATTTTAATTATATTAATCGACATATTCTTGTTAGCTGGAAAAAACAAAATGGAAAATATAAACCAAAAAAAAAAAAAAAAAAAACGTTAGTCTTCATTAATTCATTACTTAAGAATACTAAACATTAAGATTGACTCATTTCGTGAATCAAACACCTATTCACGTCTATTTTCTTTTAATGCAGTTGTATTCTCTTTTACAATGGAAAGACATCGACTTGAACCAGAAGTTCGCAATATTATTGTGTGAATGACGTTATCAGTACGTATCGCTGAGAGCGAGATCTTCCAGGTATAGCCCGATTCCGAGTGACTGGAAGTTCCAAAATGTGGTCTAATAGTGGATTTCGGCGCATTACGTGGATAGGGGAGGACAAAAACGTTGCCATTGCTGCAAGATATTGCTCGCCCGATCTTAATTGAAGTACAAGATGTTTTGGCAAAGCACGTTATCAACACAAATGATTCATAATCGCTGAAGTTGGCCTCACATCGTAACCGACCAGAAGCAACAGCCCACCACCAGCAACTCAGAACAATACGGCGCAGCGATAGCTTAGAAGAGAACACCAATTGGAATGCTGTGATGTAAATAAAAGTCGCCGTTCTGTCTGCATAGAGTTAGAAGGCGCCGAGGGTCTACGGACAACCGGGGATGCGTACAATTATCTAATTCGTGCTCTCTTCAGTCCACTTCGGAGGAGGCGGTGAAAAAGGTCCGGGCTGGGATTTAAACTGGAGGGCGATGCGACACAACATTATAGACGGTATCTTCACGTTTGTTACGTTCAAGAAATGACCGAGGAATACATCTCACAAACCAGGCATCTCATCATCATGAATTTTCGATTTCTGGATGACAATGCGAGACTTCGTAGAGGCAGAGTTGTTAATCAATGTTTAGAAAACCAAGGATCTTCCCATCTGCCTCTTCTCCCATTGTCTCCAGACTTCAATCCCAATGAGTACATGTGAAGGCGTTGCTTTTCGATCTCCATTCAGAACCATTTGACCTGCAACAACGAGTGCAGCGTGGCAACATTTTTAGAGTAAAATTCCTTTTGAAATTAGGGACATTAAGTGCGTACCTACGCACAGGGGACATAATTCTCGGTATTAATAGTTCAAAACATACTATGTCCAATAAACAAAATTGTTGAATTAAAACCTTTTATTTTCTGTTTTACAAAATCATTAATTAAATTTTCCTTCAGCAAAAATCAAAATTAATTTCTAATAAATTTTAATGCAATTTATAATAGAAATAAAATAAAAATGCTAGGGAAAGTAAGTTTTACAAAGTTTCCTATTCATTTTTGAACAGTTTATGTCTGACATTTACTTGTTCAACCTTTGAGCAATACAGTTGAATTTTTTATGGCTAGAAAGAGTATGAAGTTGATTATTGAACAATAGCAGTTGAAATAATTGAAGCGTTGTAATCTCCAGGGAAGTCAATAATACCAACTGAACAGGTCGAGTTTCGACCATTTTGGCTTTTTCAAGGCTTTTTCCCAGGACCAATTTGGTAGGTACAGCGAGCTTTCAAATTCCAAGCTGCTTAAGGGGCACGAAGGAAAAATTCAGCGTTATATCCTCTCTTATAAAAACATGTCCTTTCAACGCTATTTATGTCATGTCGACTTTCATAACCGACCCGTCCAGGCCGATTCACGATAATCTCCATTAATGAGCAAAGTTCCTAAAAGGAAAATTGAAACACGTTTGCGCGTTCTCGTTTCAACCGGAGACGTGTGCTAGCCCGGTCTCATATCGGGCGGGTCTCATAAGCTCTCGGGAGTTTTCTTCTAAAAGTAATTTCCATTTAGAACTTGTCCCACGCGGATTATAACTCTCACAAGTGTGCAGTACAACACATGAAACTTGGAATTGGATTATACCTACTTTTGAGTAAGTGCGATCAGGTGGAAGAGGAGCGGTAAAGGGGGTTAAGTTAGGCCGCTAACTAACCACCCCCGATCATTACCGACTCGCTAATATATCAAGACAAACCACCCCTCCGCTCCCTAATTTATAGAGCCTTAGAACCAACCGTGAACTTGACATTCTCGAAGCGAGCCAATTCACTTCGAGTTTAGACAACCGCAAAGGGGCCTAACTTGGCCCTTCTGAATTGTAAGCGTCAATTGTTCCTCCTTGAAGTTATAAATTAAACGTTCCATAACAGTTTATCCGGCAATCGACAACAAACTTCCCCACGGTATGTGAGATTATTGGATATTTTCTTACAGCTCTAGTAAACTCAAGACAAGGAAATATGTACTTTATGTCAACGTGCACAGTTGGTAGATTGTTGTTTATAACTTAATTCCCTAGACAAACTAACCGACATATTATTGTTAACTTTCTACATTCAGAAACGCGGCGTACTAAGTAATAGTGCACATTTAATTAACTCTTTCCTGAAATAAACCAAATACATCTCACTATCAAAATATATTTTTACACAAAAAATTTCCGTTTAGAGTCGAGTTGATTGTATGTTTGCCCATAAACCCAAATACAAACAGCTGAAGTCTACGTGCTTACCTTAAGCTTGATAATTATTCCATAATGATGTATTGTACGACGTTTCCATGTTATTATGGTTAAATATTTTTATTTTATAACATCCTTCCTCAAGGTTTTGGAACATGTTTTTATGATTTACAATATAATAGAGCCGATATTGTTGTATGAAAACTAATTTTTATGTGGTAGTTATTCATATAATACAAAATAGTTAATAAAGCTTTTCATTAATTTTTATGCCCTGATCAATAAAACGTTCATTCTCATTGGGTATTATTATTAATATTATGTATTTACGTGTTAAAACAACAAAAATAAATAAAAAATATAGATTATTGAGATATCGTGAGATGCGATCTGGTGTGATGTAGGTTTCAGAAAAAATTTTCCTTATCGTGCCAACGTTTCAATCTTTCTTCATCATCTTCAGGGCTCAAAATGTTTTTCTTCTGTGTACTTGTGCCATTCTTCCTCCACTTTGAGCCCTGAAGATGATCTCAATAAAAGATCGAAACGTTGGCACGATAAAGTATATGATTATCTGAAATCTACATCACACTAGACCGCATCACACGATATCTCAACAATTATCAATTAACGGTCACTACTCTCTACACAAATATAGAAATAAAATTGTCATAACGCACAAAAGCAATCTTTGCTCCCATCGGGATTTATCCAGTCAAGAATAAAACAGATGTTCCTAATTATTATAAGTGTAACTTTAAATATGTTTTAGTTAAACTGTGTGATTGTGTGACTATTATATTAAACTAAAAAATACGATATAATATTGAAATTGTAAGATATATCAATAAATCAGTAAAATAAATTTTAACCAAACTCAAGCAGTAAAATTTCTAATTGAAATAAAATGAGGGAATATAATATGTTTCATTATTAACACAAAGAATTTTGGTTGTCTTAAATTAATTGGCATCAACCTATATTTGAAATATAATGAAATCTGTTCATTACTCGTGGCCAGGATAATTTAACCAACCACAATATAAACAGCATAAAACAAAGTTTCTGAAGGAATTAAATCCAAAGTAAAACATACATTTCAATGAACAGTATGTAAATGTCATTTTTCATTACCACAATGTAATTATAATATTATCATATAATATAAAATAAAAGCTTCAGTACACTCAAATACTTTTATCACGATATAGTTTGGTCGTTTACGATCATTTTGGTCAGGATTTTGCTGGTTTAGTCAGTCAGACGCGTTTGCATCTGGATCTGAAAGACTTTAACAAAGGCTTGACCAATTTTTGGGTCGATAAGCACTGAATCCTCCACGAATCGATAAAACAAAGGTAAAAGGAGAACAAGATGAGCATTAGAGGTGCTAGATAGAGTAAACTTAGCTAAACTGACACTAAGGCTGGCAAGCTCATTTCAGTTGTTTAGTTTATGTTGTTGTTCAGTTGGCAGTTAAAAAGGGCTAAACTGAGAGGAGTGATGTGATTGTTTACCGGTCACTAGCGTTTAAGAAAATGTCCGCACAAGGTTCATAACCAAAGAGGAGGAAGGAACAGACACCCGTATCATTTCGAATGTGAATCATTTGGTACGTACACAACCACTGATACCAAGAAAAGCAGGTAAAGGAATTATAAAAACGACTGTCAATGACCTACTACTTGTTAGAAAAATGTTCGAATCGTTTGCGCTTAACTAAGGATCTAGTAACGTACGATCTGTAAACTATCGGGCACTAAAACGTCCATCTTTCTTAGTAAATATCATCAACAACATTGAACATTATTGTGTAACATTTAATAAATCAATAATAAATGTTAAGTGCATAAATTCAGGAATTTACAAGCAGGAAGTACAACGGATTCCTGCATAAATAAAAATAATATGGAAATTTATAATAAGAAACGAAAACATTGAGAAACTGTTAAATAAACATTATCAGCTTTTATTATAATTTAATATTTTAAACAAACATAGAGAAGGATAAATAGCAAAAGTAAAGTACTATAAAAAAACATTGATAATTTTAGATTACGGAAACGTTACGGATTTACGGCAACCCTCAACACCTGGGTTCCATCATTTCGCCATGGCAATAAACAATAAGTGGGTTTTTATCCCGTCGAACATGAAGGAAGAAAAATCGCAGAATCGCCCAACCGGTGCCACATGTGCACTTGCCCCTTGGATTAACTTGAGTTTTTTTTCTTCTTAGGAAATGAAAGTTTACCCTAACAATATTTCGTTTATCATAATTTCCTCATTAATGTCACCCTCCAAGTTTGACTCATCGCAGCAGCTCGACGATGTGATATTAAAAAACATCGTGCCAGGGGAAGCATCTGTGGTTAAAATAATTACATGCTACTGTTGACTTCTTAATGGTCACAGAACGAGCATAGAAACACTTGTAATGTTATGAAATAACATGTTTTTTCATATTCGGCGGAATCGTTGCTTATCATTTCACAATGATCATAGTTCGATTAAATGCTTGAACAACTTATTTCGAAAAAGTAAAATTTATCTTATGAGCCCGTTATTGGATTGAGTTATATACAAAACGTATTTATTCCGTCCTAATTGAGTGAGAACGTCGTATAGTACCTCATTAATGAACCATTAGCTTTTCTTATCTGAGCAATTAGTCTTTGCGCGGTGACATTTTACTTAATATAGAAATAATATTCAACATTAGACGAACAAAAACATTCTCCCTTGAAAAAATAAACATATATTAATTAAATATAGTACAATAAATTATTTTTATGCCACCTTTTCTAAAATTGGTGGATGCAACGGTTGTTACTTTGAATTTTTGAACTATTTTTAATTTATAATTCAATATTAAACATGAATTTTTTTCGTAATCATTCAACCGAGCCCCTTGATTTAAAAAGTAATAGTGTTCATAAATTAATACAACAAATAAAATAAATAAAAAGCTAAAGAAAATTTGTTAGTGAGTTTGCAAAAGCACAATGATGATGTAATGTTATTTGCTTGAGTAAAAACTGTTTAATAAACTATGCGCATTTTTCCCTGTATATTTATTAGTAGTTTCTAATGGTTTTATCTACTTAGTTTTCTAATTTTAACATGATCTGGAATGTTTTAGAAACAGTTCATTTTAGCTTTGACTTGACTAATAACATCATTATTCATGAAAACGGATTGCTCTACCAAATTTTTAACGTTATAAAACCGTAAACAAAATAATTATTTGATTATATCATAACCTAAAAATCGACAATTAAACCCGGGGCTGTAGGTATCTTAGGGGAAATATCTTATTTTTGACCTGCTAACTTATGAACGAATTCACTATTTTTCGTGGTCCGCTTGACCAATTAATATCATGCGATTAATTATAGTTTTTAGTTGAGATAAAATAATCAGTGTCACGAGCGGGATTCGAACCCAAGACCTTCGGCTTGATACGCCGCTACTCTACTTGAGCTAATCAATAATCAGCTAATATCTTGCTCAAATGGTTGAGTAGCAGCGTATCTAGCCGAATGTCTTGGGTTCGAATCCCGCTCGTGACACTGACTTTTTTATCTCAACTAAAAACAAATGATATACATCTTTACATACATCTTTAGACTTTTCTTTAATCTATTTTTTAAAAACAAGCTGTATTTTTTTTTTAAATTGAGAAGTTCGTTACACAAAATATTATAGTTTAAATTGTTTAGTTTTTGTTTTCATTTTTCCAATTATTCAAAATTTGTTTTCAAACTTGATTTTATTGGGCCTTAGTACTAGAAACATTTTTATTCAACCGAAGCGTGTAGATTGAGGAATCACAATCAATTTTTGGGATTTGTATCATATGCAAAAACAGCCTTAAATTCTTAAAAATGTAACGATGAAAATAGGTTATCGATTTACCCTTACTGGATACAAGAAGTTCTTTTAGGAGGATCTTCAGAAGAGGTCAAAGCAGAGAAAACTTCCTTACGATTTTCGCCGAGCTTTCGACGGTATTATACTGTCATCTTCAGGGCCTGTTTTATTATCATATAAACAAACAATTATAACATGAAATTTGTTTATATGCTAATAAAACAGGCCCTGAAGATGACAGTATAAAACCGTCGAAAGCTCGGCGAAAACCGTAAGGAAGTTTTCTCTGCTTTGACCTCTTCCGAAGATCATCTGAAAAGATTTTCTTATTCTTAAAAATCTGTACAAATAAAGGAATTACCGATTTACTCTGTTTATAATTGTGCTTTAATTATTCAAATTGATTAAGTTCCCTTTTCCTAAATTTCAAAGTATTTAACTCGGCATTTCTGCTGAATTCTTTCCACTTTTTATTTTTTGTTGAATGTGTCATTTTCTTCCATCAAGTAATCTTTGGTGTAAATTATCTTTTGAATTAGAAATAATAAAACCAATAATACCAAATTAGAATAATCAGGTTACTTCTGTAAAAGTTTATGTTTTTTATGCTGTTTTATAATATTTTTTTATAGTAATTTATAGATTTTACTTAACAATTTCAGTTATGTCTTGATTTGCTTTAAATACTGTTTAAGACCTTAACTCTTCCGACAATGTACAAAGGCAAATAATTTAAGAACAAAGAAAAAATATAAGGCTTAAACAACAGCCTTGCAATACTCGAGCGCTCACTGAAAAATATATGTGAAGTCAAGGAGTGCTCCATTCAATTTATTGACCAAACGAGCAACCTTCCTATTCCTCGGCCTACAAGTTATGTTCGTCAACCGAGTGTGTCACATTCGTATCCGTGTGATTTTGATTCAGATCTTGGGAGAACGATCAACCACCTTTAATACGTCTGGATTTCTCGGTTGTGCCCATTATAACATCCTCCTAACAATGTTTCTATAGCATGTTTAGCGTAAAAGTTTGGCCTGAATGTTACACTTCCCGAACTTAACAAATTTGGCAAAATTGCTTTTTTCTTTATACTTCGGTTATAAGTGTCCCGGATCTCAGACGCTCCAGTCTCTTTACAATAACAGTATGCCGAGATAGTACAAGAAGCAACTACTGTGAGGAAGTCGATGTAAACAAGTCAGCCTGGCTGGTCTTCTCTTATTACATTATTGTAGTTTATACTTTTTTGGTCGGTAAAAGAGGTCCGAAGTAATGTAAAATGTGCAGCAAGTGCCTTTAATCAGTTCTCTAGGAATAGAAATGACGGTACATTTTTCTGTAATTTAGATTATTTTTAATAATAATTTGCATGACTAAAGAAATGTTTTTAAGTCGTTATGGGTATTTGCTTTCATTTTAAAATTGGCGAAGTTAATTGTTTTCTAAAACATGTTTGTAATTTTTTATGCTGCGTGTTGACGACATTTGGCTGTTTATTTAAAACAGTACCTCAAAAAATCGTGTTTAAAAAAAGTAATAAAGCAAATAATGCGGCAGTTTTATACAATTTACTTCCTTTTTTGGTCATTTTTATGTTCCTACTGAACCTGATTGGAATATAATCTGGAAGGGCGGTCTGATATCTCGCCCGCAAATCTCAAAAGTTCCCGTATGCGAACGGTTAGGGGAAGCAAAATATAGGTGGCCCGGGATCCCTACGGTCCTCGCTAATGCACCACCGCCCTTCCTTTATTTATTTATCGTCTGTTTTTATATTGGTTCCCACCCTCCAAGCCTTGTATACATATTTATACGGGATCCTACCTTCAACTGCCATGCCTTTGTACAAAAAACAAAACTTTTTTTTTATCCAACCCGTCTTCCCAGGCCGCTGACCACATCACACCTTCAATATTTATAGCTGATTTTACAAACATGCCATAGTTCGGTGAATTCAATTAATCAAAACAGAAGTCAAATAATTAACTCTTCTTCCAGCAGCGCCGTGAGAATTCAATAATTCATTGGAAATATTAAAATTGTTTTATCCCTTCTCTTAAATAAAAATGTGAAATAAACGTTTCTAAAAATTTAAATTATTTGAATCTTGCGATTTGCAAAGTATTTTCACAAAAGCAATAAATAATGATGTCTCAAACAGATAAAACATAAAGAATATATATATCTGCGCAATTAATTATATAGACCGCTCGGTGGGACGGTCGGGACAGACTTTGTGATTTATGAGAAAATTTAACTCCCAACAAAATTGTAAAATAAACATTTTGCAACCTCACTTCACTCCTATTTTACGAGAAACTCTGTCCTATTATTTTTATTGCTCAACACTTGGACAGTTTCTGACGAGGATTAAAAGATCAGGACTATATTTTCACACACAGGTTAGGTAGGTGAAGAAAGGTATACAACTCTGAAGAAAAGAAAAACTTTCAGATTCTTCATGGCTCATACATAAACTGGCAAAATGTTAAGCAATAAAAATAAAAGAACAGTGTTGTTCATAAAAGTGGAAGTGAAGTGAGGTAGACCGCAATGTACATATCACTATTTTGCTAGGCGACTTTTGGGAAACTTTTTATTAGTGCGCACAGGCTATGGTCCTAAAATCCGTCATTAGTCACAATGTAGACATTACATTGATAGGCTAATTTTTTGGCGGGAACTAGAAACTTGGTCCTTTTCTTACGGTTAGATTCTAGATTTGATTAGTTGAGATATCATACTTTCTCACAGTATATCCGGGAATTGTTTCCAAAGACCACAACCGTCATCCCACCAAATATGTTGTGAAAAGTACGTAAGTTGGTCGATCATCTTTCCATCATTATACTTTTTTCGCGTCAGGATGTCGTCTTGGTATTTTTCCGTGCCCCAGGAGCGATACATGTCCTAAATAAGAATAAACTACACTTTTTTAGATTCTTAACTGCACTTGTAAATATAAGACCTGCATTTCTGCAATATACTGAAAGTGCCTTATAATTTTGATTACAGGACTGCACACATCACTCATTTTGAGAAAATTGCGATATTTATATTTTTAAAATTCAGACATATTTATTTGATATTTTACAAGATATCACTATTTTAGTTATTCGGGAAATATTTTATATATAATTAATTACGGTTTTTATTTGAGACGAAAAAAAGTTCAAGGCACGAGAGGGATTCAAACCCACGACCTTCGACTAGATACGCCGCTGCTCTACCACCTGACCTATCGTGACCTCGATCCATGGAGGAATATGGCAAGAGGAGGGAAAATTCGTAAAGTGAGTTTGAGATGAGGAGTTGATGTCCGAGTGGATCGAGGTCACGATAGCTCAGGTGGTAGAGCAGCGGCGTATCTAGCCGAAGGTCGTTGGTTCGAATCCCTCTCGTGCAATTAACTATTTTTCGTCTCAACCACAAACCGTAATTAATTGTGATATATTAAGTGGTCGAGCGGACCACGAAAACAGTGAATAATTTATATATAATTTTGATTAAAAAGCCTTAATACTTGAATTTCCTACTACTATTTTTTTAATTATATTATTTTTTACCACTAAAAATATAAATACATAACATTTTACGTTAAAAAATGTTTTCCTTTGGTGTTTTTAAAGAAAGACTACATTTAAGTAACATTCACTGTTGAATTTAATCTTCATTGATGTAGTTTATAAATTAAATTTAAATGTCATTGATATTTAGTAAAATATATATAAGGAAAGTGTTCGAACGGGATATGGAAAACGTAGATGAATAAAACGGATCTGGTTAAAAATTGGTTGAAAAGGTTAGAACGTATGCAAATAAATATGTATGGGGTAAATCAGAGGTGATGGGGATTTGAAATTGATATTTATCAATAAAAATTACTTGGAATACCTAAATTGTCGATATACCATCTATTTAATATTTCGTTAATATTTAATCCGTTTAATATCTAAATTCTAATGAAAGAGAGAGAGAGAGAGAGAGAGAGAGAGAGAGAGAGAGAGAGAGAGAGAGTGATGGAGTGAGGGATTTTTATTTCAGCCAATACCTTACATAAAGATTAGTACATTAAAAGAAGTTATTTGGTCAATGGGGCAACGAAATATAATGGATTCAATTCTAAATATTCTTTTCCAATAATTACCTTCAAACAACAGCAACGAAAGGTTAGTGTTGGGAGTTCAAACTACTGACAGTTCCGAATTGACTATCCGTCCTTCGACTCAGCAAATGAAAATCTTATTACAGATAGGTTTCAGAAATGTTAATAATTTATAAACCGAAAATATTAAAGTAATAAATATAAGATAACAGAATTGTAGGTTGATAATAATAAAATAATCATAACTATTATTTATCAAAATCTTTAATTATTGATATTTAATGAATCTAAAGAATGAAGCAAATGTTAAAACAAAATTAGCTATCGAGAACCAAATAACTGTGTCTTCCGGGTATGTCACCTGTGATTGAGCAACCTAATTGACTAAGTGATCTCAGGCAGTCCTTAGTGGCTTTGCTGCAAACTATACGGAGAGCTAGTGAAATGGGTCGAGAGTTCGAGAACGGCAGTTTCCGGGACCAATCAATTAACAACTTTAGGAACAACCGTTTTGTAGTTAAACGTTTCCGATCGTAATTGTTTAACACACCGTATAACCCCAGTCGGCTCTTATCGTCATAATGGAAATTTCAATCAACCAATGTCTCTTATTGAACTCAATAATAGCCGTAAGCAGTTTAATCGGGAACTGTTTATCTCCAGTCAATAGTTGTAAGAGAATGGGATTAGCACCACACAAAAAAGTGGTACAATTTTATCAAATGGCGGATCCTGTATTATTCAGCTCGATCAAAGACAGACAATAAGTAAAAATCACTGAAAAACATTATGCCTTAGCAAATTTCTTTTTTAATGCACTATTCACAAATTACGCTGAAATCGAGTGCCACCACGGATAGCATACACTGCACAATGTTGCTTGTTCCATCTTTTCCAAGATCACACAAAACATGACCAACTCACCAGAGAAAACCAAAGCCAATCAATAAAAAAAATTAAATAGAATAAATAAAAACAACAAAAATTCTAGGAAAATGTTCACCATTGGGGACACAAAAAAATTCAATTATGGAGGGGAAAGTACGTGGGCATGTTCCTGGATGTGGTCAAAGCTGTTGATTATGCCTACCTCCCACCTGACATTCTCTATAACTTTATCTCTATAAATTAAAATTTTCCTACCTTTTGCTGCTCATTTTCACGCAATTTTATAACTATATTACTATCAATATTTACATTGTTGTTAATAATACAAAAAATACTTATTTGAAAAAAGTAATTAAAAAAATAATTAAAAATGAAAACTTTTGGAGAAATGAACTATACGAACATGGCCCAGGATTGCCAAAACGTCGTGAATAATAATTTTTTCCTTTATTTAACTTTAAGTCTACACTACTTTTTTACATCGGAGATCGTTTCCTTTTATTTTTCTTCAAAGCATTGCTTTTGAAAATTTTTATTATGTATAAAAGGAAGGATATGAGGAAGAGAAGTAATTAATAGAATTTGAATACTAAAACTAGATCAATTTATCTTGATATAAGGTATTGGTTGAGATAAAAAGTCAGTGTCACGAGCGCGATTCGAACCCACGACATTCCGCTAAATACGCAGCTGCTCTACCAATTGAGATCGTGCCTTCAACTGGATAGACTAAAAGTAATTGATTTTACTTTTCTTCCCTGCTGTAACTTTTAGTTTATTAATAATTCTTCATTCTAATCTTCGTTAAAATGTCATTCATCATTTTAAAAGGAAATGGTACCTATTTTTAAAAATATTGTTAAAATTAAGTCGTTACTCATGAGAAAGAATTTTTCTGAGGGTATAATAACCGAGTTTTCTTTTTACATATCTGCTACATTGCAAATCTTAAAAAATTAATAAATGATAAAAATTAAAGACCAGCACAAGAACGTCAATGTTTTTTTCAAGTTGATTTCAATTTTAGTTCTTCGATGAGCCGAAGTTTTGAAAGTTACCATACTTAAAAAAATAAAACTATGAAATCATAAATCCGGCATTGTTAAAGTGTAAGACTGGACAAATTTAATATTAAATTTCTTATTCCCTGTCTACGGTTTTCCTATATTCTTTCTTTTGTTTATATATTTTGCTATTAACTTCAGTGTAATTTAATTTTAGGTGTCTTCATTGCAATAATCTATAAAATCTATAGACAGGTGAATAATATAGCAAACTCAGCATTAATACAATATATCTACAATAAAAAGTAAAGAAATTCGGGATTTAAGTATGGGTTAGGTTTTGAATCTAGACTTTGACAGGAACCAGAAAAGTTGTCTCATTTATTTCTAACAAGTCGGAGATTTCTTTGAGTAAAAACACTTTGAGATTCTAGGCTGGAGGCCTGGTAAGACTAATTTTAGAGAGCTAATAAAATAAACCCACTGGTTGGCGGAGACGGGGCTTGAGTTCGCTGGGCAAATTTAACTTTGAATCGTTTTGTCCAAGCCGTGTTTTCTTGATTATCCAAATAATTCATCATTAACATTCCTCGACGAACTTGGCCAGTGGTATTTGACCCGATTGCTTGTCATTCGTCGAGGAATTCCAGACTGAAAGACTGTTTATTTTTATTGCATTATCAATTTGGGCAGTAAGAACAATCTGTTTACATTTTTCTCGACGTCATTTCTGGTTCTATCTCAGTATATTGCAAACTTGATGCTTGTAAACAGAACGTCAATGCCCAGACGAGTAAGAAAAATAAACATAAATAATAAACAAGACTGGATATAATTAGAGCAACCATCTGGTATGTAATCCCTAAACGAAGACCATTTTCTCATTTGCATTGAATGACATCCCAATCGTTAAAATTGACATTTTTCAATTTACCGACATGAGGTGTACGCCTGTAACTGAACTGTAAAACAGGAAACAATTATTTTTATGTATATCTGCGATGTCGATTTAAAATAAATATACTACAAATATAATTCGTAGTTATTTAATCTATATGTAAGTCATTAGGTATAAAAAAGTTAGTGTCATGAGCGGGATTCGAACCCACGACCTTCGTCGGCTAGTTCCCGAGAATAAAATAGATTTACATCTGAAAAATGGCAAAAAGGAGGAAAAATCGAAAGGTTCGTTCAGATGAGAAGTTGATCGAAGTCACGGCAGCTGAATTGATAGAGGAGCGGCGTATTTAGCCGAAAGTCTGGGTTCGAATCCGGTTCGTGACACTGACTTTTTTACTCAACCAATACCTTACATAAAGATTAATTAATTGAAAGAATTTATTTGGTCAATCGGACCACGACCTCTATTGATTGATTGATTGGAAGTTTTCAGGGGTGTGTATACTGCGCCCGTCAAGAGCTATTGTATCCCCCGTTCTTTGCTTAAAGCACATCGGTGAGTCCTAGTTCATCAAGGAACTTGATTATTAGGCCCGGTTTTATTGGTAGAAGCTCTTCTATGGTCACATTGTACATCCCAAAGCACTTCCTCCTGCGGGCTAATGTTGCTCCACAGTTTGTTAACAGATGTGTTGGTGTTTCTTCCGCCTCTTTGCAGAATCTGCATGTGCCATCTTGGTTTACTCCGATTTTCTTTAAATGTCCATTTAGTCTGCAGTGTCCTGTTAGGAATCCTGTTAGGATTCGCAGTCTGTTCCTGCTTCCTTTGATACATTCCGTGATTTCTTTCTTTCCAAAATTGGTTAGAAAATTCTTGGATTGTTTATGTCCAATAAGTGCATTCCAGAGTTCCCTTATTTTCTTTTTGTCCTTCTGTCTGAGATAATCGTTAATAGTGTGGATTCCTATTCCACAGAAGGGTTCGGGTCCTGTTAGCGGTGTGGCTGCCCCTTTTCTTGCGAGGGTGTCCGCTTTCTCATTGCCTTCTACTCCCATGTGTCCTGGGACCCAGCAGAGGCTTACTTTATTCTGCGCACCTAATATGTTTAGTTTTGTTTTGCAGTTCAGCACCATTCTTGAACTAATGATGTTTGAGCTTAGTGCTTTGATGGCTGCCTGGCTATCCGACATGATAGCTATGTTCTTGTTACCACGACCTCTAATTAATAGTATGCAATTTTGAATGCATTGCAAATTAATTAAAACACGTTAGAAACTAATTCGTAAACAACAAACGTGTTTCGGTAAAAAGCAAAAAAGATCGCCTGGCTTGCACCCAATATTTGAACACCTGACGAAACGTTGTCAGTATGATTCACTGCCATGCCGACAGTTTTTTAACAAATTATACGTAGAATATGATTCCTTTTCATCAGGATTTGGCAGAGAAGGTTTAGAACATATGTGTGTCAAGGTTGACGCCTTGAAATACAAAATGTACTATTTGACGGGGCTAACTTTTTTACATGTCCGTAAAAATTAAGTCTGTTAATAAAACTCCAAAACAATAAACAACCATCACTGTTCAAGTAACAGTAATCATTTTAATTTTTCTACGTCAATTCTGCCTTAAGATTAAAACAGGCTAATAAAATTCCTCTAGGGGCGTTTGAAATCACTTAAAGTGTAAAACCGATTGACGATTACTATCACGTTAACTTTGAACTTTTGAAATTTTCAAGTGAAACTTGTCCACACTCAAAGTTCTAGAGAGCATTAGATATTCCGTCCAAGCAGTGCCCATCTATTCCTACAGTCATTGAGGATCTGATTTCGCTCAAAACTATGGGTCGATTGAAACATCGTGTCTAACAATATCATGATTCTAATTTAAACTTTCCCAATTATAAAATTAACTAGGTTAATTGTCGGGCGTGACCTTCGCTAAAAAGGTATATTGCATATTATACTGTCGACGAAAATTTAAGAAATAGGGTAAACTGTAATCACCTGATAATTATGCTTAACATTTCAGCATAATCTCTCTATTGGCGAACCTTTTTGTAATTAATTGATTGTATAAGATGAAAAAGCATCTCTCACATAGTATTAAAATTAGTCGTATCATTAATATTGAGTATTGTTCATTCTCGTTGCTATTCAAGGTAGGACAAGTTTCGGATTCCTGTCACCATCTGTTAATGTCAAAGATGCGGCTTGTTTTACTTTTGACAGACACCCAACTAATTATGCATCAAGCCGAAATGTGACAAAAGAAAATCGCATTAAATGTCATGAAAATTTTAAATGTAATGTAACATTAACTTATAATCAAATGGAATAAGTAATATAAATGTTACAATATTAACAAGTTCAACTTTATTTATGATTATGTAAAATGAATAAAAACACTCAAACATGATAATGTAAAAAAAAACGTCCAAATCAATATACATAAAAATAACCCAATAAAAATAATACATAATAAACCAACAAAACTTTTAACGAGCTTGCTCGGTTTACTACGAGTCTCACGGGAATATTCATGAACCACGATTTGGTAGAAAAGGTTTAACCCTAATTTTCTCTTTGAAAAATAATACGCTCAATTACTTTGAACATGATAAGTACATCAGTTGCTTTCCTTTACCCTTCTGCTTAAACCATAAATAAGACGGAAAATTTTCAAATTGTTGTTTAAGTATATCTAACAACAATCTCTAATAAACTGGTTAATGATCGTAAACGAATGCCCGCATTGTTTTAAGAATTATATTAGCTTGAAGGAGCTTGGAATTTTTATACATGACCATGCAAAGTTGATGAGAAGATCATTGAAATCTTATTGAAATTCTATGTTTTGCTTTGATTTAGTTTCTTGGTAAATTATAGCGTAATATCAATGAAGGAAAGTTTTCAAGCTAAGATTTAAATAATCTCCGTTTCACGAACAGTTATCAGCCTAGATTTTAAATATATATTAATAACAATGCGAGATCAGACGGTTTTCTCTCTTTCTCCCTCTCTCTCTCTCTCTCTCTCTCTCTCTCTCTCTCTCTCCCTCTCTCTCTCTCGCTCTCTCGCTCTCTCTCGTTCTCTTTCTCTCGTTCATTGTAAGGGAGGTCGTTTTGCGGTATGTATCATATATATAATGCAGCATTAATGAATATTTTTTATTTGAACAATATATATATATATATATATATCTGTGCTTACTTATAATTAAACATGTACAAAAAAATTATACATAAATGAACATTTTAATGTTAATGCATGATTACGTTTGATTAATTTTATACGAAACTTCCTAAACTTAATTTCTACTGTGTTTTCTTGTTTTTTTGAGAAATATGGGCCTCATTTAAAATCATGTGATATTCATGGGCTCGATATTCGGAAGCGTTAATGGAAAACGAACAAAGCTTTCATTAAGGAATGAACTGGTTGGGGGTGAAAAGGAGGCAAATTAATTGCTCGTAATCCGAGAGGAAAATATGACGGGCGAACGGTGAGTAAAAAATATGTTGTGAAAAACGGCGCTGCCCTTGTATGCAAAACGTGTAAACGGGGACGCCCCCACAGCCTTAACTGGCATATTTGCCAGGCAACCCCAAGTTCAACTACACTGGGTCAGCAGCTCAAAGCACCTGCTAGCAGATGACGTTCTGTTTGTACGTTACGGCAGGTGCACACGACCTGTAGCCATGACGTACCTTCTTCTTTTTTTTTATTTACACTCGGGCAGTTCGGCTGAACCTAACGACTATTCAAGACGGCTTATAAATTAAACATACTGGCAATTTTTGAAGACTGGGTTAAACAATTGTAACTAAGAAAAGCTTAAAAAAGTCCATTAACGACTAAATTCTTGATTCTACTTAAAAGCCAAATGCACAGACCTATTAAATTAAAAAACAAATGAGATAGTTGACCCTAAATTACGCAAAGCTCATTAAATTAAATTTATATTTTACATTTTTGAAGTTATAAAATCTTTCTATCTACCTTTACCATAAACGAGAATTTTATTAATAAATATTGAAGCTACGTGTTAAGAACATTACATGTAAAACAAAGGAGATAACAAATTTTATACACTGACAAGCAAAAACTCTACCTCTTGTACTTGTTTTGCACATATGTTTACATATTAAGCAAAGTCTAACGTTTTTTATCGTTAGTAATTGAATCTCTGTCTAAAACAGTAGAAAAAAAGCAAATAGCTAAGAAAATGAAAAAAGAAAGGTCAGATAACATTTCAATATCGCGTATTCCGAAGATGCCTGGGAGGTTAGCCCCTTCAACACGAACAGGCCTTTCAAGATCGTGGATTGTCCCAACAAATGATGGGCGTTTATTTGTCTCTTGAGGTTATCCCGCAAATTTTCCATGGAGTTCAAGTCTGGAGAACGGGCTGGCCAGGCTAAGACCCTGCCGTGGAAGGTCCGTCTGTACTATACGAGCGACATGTGGGCATTACCGTGCATTAGAAAATGATTGTCGTCAATTGATGGATTTCATTGAGGATAGGAAACGCTTGAAGACCATAATTTCGTCCATATAGTTAGTAGCCGTCAAAGCCTCTCCACGAACAACAACCAACTCTGAGCCACTATCAATTAAATTCCCGCCCATGCCATCACACCAACAAGAGCTACGTTGAAATGGTTGGCTCTGGGAGAAATTATAGGCTTTGTACCATTTATTTCGCCGCCTCCACACTCTTTTACATCTATCTGGAAATCGTAGAGCAAACCTTACTTTTGTGGAAAAAGTACTGCAGACCAATGGCTTTGTTCTTGAGCACATGCGAGACGTGTATCTCCGCGAGTTCTGGCCAATTCTGGTAAAAAACCATCAGTCCATTCCGATTTTATCTTCTTCGAGCAGTGTATTCAGAAATTCGGACACCTCGAACTTCCTTGAGCTGATGAATCGCTTGAACATCAGTAAGCCGGTTTCGCAAAATTCTCAGAGCAAAAAAAGGCCAACCTGTGGTTCTGTTACCATAGAGCGTCCACAACCGGGCATTCTACTGTAGGATCCAGTTTCTTAAAAAAGTCTAATGACGTCTCGCTGTGCTGTGAACTTGATGGACTTTCCATCATCACTGTGCCACACAATGTGCCACATCCTCACCACTAAGTGGCATTTTTAAGCTTATAAAGTGAAGTGAAGAAAACAAAGTTGAAAATTAAAGTTTTAAATTCCATAAAAAGTAAACATTGAAAAATTCTTTGGCTTTGTATGGACAAGATTAAATGTGTTTAACTGGTATTCTCAATTTAAAACATGGCACGAATATTCGTTAAAACAATGAGACAAAGAGGCAGCACTATCTCGAAAGTTAAAACAAATTAATTTGTTGGAATGTTTTCCGTCAGTTTATAATGTATGGATACAATGTTGCCCATGTGGTAATGATCACATATGCCGAAAAAAATGAGAAAGAGTTTGGACGAAACAAATAAGAATTGGAAAAATGTAAAAGAGGTAAAAGAGATGTAATTATCTTTAAAACAGCTATAGAAAGAATTGAAATTAATCATCTAAAAAGTGAATGGAATAGAATAAACCAATTCGTGAATATATTTCTTCTTAAAATATGGGTATGTGGAGGAGGGAGAGAGAAAGGGAAAAAGAAAGAGAAATATAGAAGGAATACAGAGAAAGAAAGCGAGATAAATAAGTGCGTTACATGGTGTATGAGTGTATCGAATGTTTCGGTAATATTTCTTGTTTGCGAAAATTGACCTGCGTTGGAAAACAATAAAGCTGCTCCTTCTTTGAAATAGCAAAGCTACCCTGTCAGTCGTATGCTGAAACTCGGGCGGAATTGAAGAGTAAAGTGCGCTCGGATAAATGGGCATTGTATTTTTTCCCTCGTGGTTCAGCCTTACGGTTATCGTGAAAGGGTAGGAAGAGGGTTGGCAGGAAGCAAAAGAGTCACGGGTAGTGGATTCAGTCACTCTCCAGTGATCTCCACCTGCTACGAAGTCGTTCTCCAGCCACCTCTCTTAATCCGCTCCCCGTCCCAAATGAAAATACCCCTCGGGACCATGCTCGTTGAGACGATTTCCTAAATTTCCAACCGTTTATTTATAAAAAGGAAAGAAAAACGCCGTCTTGTCGAGGCGAAGGGGAAGTTGTCGTTTAAAGAGAAAACGAATGTTGCCTTTGATTTGAAAACTCTTTTGACTAACTGTCCCGCGGAGGGGGTGGACTCAAAGTCTTCTTAAGCCCGACTAATTGCAGCTTTTCTCACCGTTTAATGAATTAATCGGAAATGGCGAAGAAGCTTTACAAACTGGGGGAAGTGTTCATATACGGTAATAATTTAAAAAAATCTATTAATACCGAGATTTTAATTATAAGGCTCCTTAATGGAGAGCAAGGGAGTAAGTTGTTTCTGACAGAGAATTAATTAAACAATTACAAAGAGGCGTTTTTCTACTGAGAGTGATCAAGGATAAGGTCCTGGGATTTACCCGAGACGAGTGTTACATAAACAAATGTACACATCATTATATTATTTCTACAGGAAATATAATATTAACAACAAACAACAAAGCTTTTCTTATAAACTGACGGAGTAAACGTTACGTTTGAAAATGGATTGGGAAATTATTGTACTCATCGTTTTAGATTCTGCTTTGTGTCGATGTATCCCACGCCTTAATTATGACGGAAAACAGATGCTCATGAAACAACCGATAACGTAAATTATTTAACTTTACTAAACCGATATAACAAAGCATTTACATAACAGAAATTCTAAGGCTTTATTTTAGACAGTAAATTTAATTTTTGTGAATAAAACCATATTCATCAGATAATTAAACAGTTACTGTGAAATTATTATGTAATGAAAAAGGTAAGCAGACAATGATGTGGCATTTACTCTTGAGGACGACGGGTTTAATTCGGTCGCGTCCAATACGTTTGGTCTGACAACCTTTGCATTTTTAGTCAGTCAGTATTCTCCATGATTATTATTTTCGGCGATGGTTTTGCTTTATTTATGTAATTCTTGTATTAAAATAATACTGCCTAAACAATACTGAAATTCAAACTAAAAGCTTTTCTTTATGAGGACAATGTATTTTTTTAAATTTCATAAACATACTACTACATACTAATACGAAGAGACAAAAACGATGGGTAACATTAAAGTATTAAAAATAAATTATTTGCTTATACGTCACAAGCATTTTGCGTTCTTCGAGACGTCTAAATCCGACACATATCACAATCTAAAATATTTATTAGATGATAAATTGTACTTGTCGATGATTTTTTTATTTAAACTTTTCCGACGTTTTAGAAGCATTTTAATTTTCGTTGGCCCTACAGACATACTCTGATGAACAACATGAACGCACCACCAATAAATATTAATGTATTTAGATTTATTCATATTTTGCATCACAAAAATGTGTTTGTCAGTAAAAATGAGACATTTAAAAATGAAATGTTTATTACCTAATTATTAAAAAATAAATATATAAATATAAAAATCCTTTTTGTCTTCTTTGATCCGGTGTATTTCTACCTCTGGCCCGAATTACGTCTGTTAAATGCCTTTGCATACTTTGGAAAAAATTTCTGATAAAATCCTGAGGAATTACTTCCCATTCATCAAAAACAGCTGTTGGTTTCGTCGTCGTAGTCGGCGCTTACGTTGGGCCAAATGTGCTCGATTGTAAGTTGAACATACCAGTTCCAACCTCATCTCTTCAGTGTCGGTTCTAAGAGGTCTATCATAATACTGCATTACCTACCTCTCACCGGGGGGATGGCACGCCATTGTTTTTCAGTTACGTCTTGTGAGTTAGAGATCTGCTTCTCACAACATCGTTAAGTCTCGGGATGGGAATCTGTACAGACGGGTCGATCTATAGTGTTATAAGGGGTCGAGAAGTGGTGAAAACCAGTCGGAATCAGGAACGGACAATTCTTTGACAGAAGGAATGTTGAGTCGTTGTGGGTAATGAGGTTAGTGAGATAGTATGGAGCTTTGACGAATTGTCTGTGGAGTTTAGACTGGATGCGGTGGATGTTGGATGGATGGACAGAAATCCCCAGTACCACCACCAATGATAAGATCAGTTTAGGGTTGGCGGTCAAGACAGAATTCGATGTCTACATAGATTCCAAGAGTTTTGTAAGTTGTAGTCTTTGAAATGTTGTATAAATCCTAAAAAATTTAATTGAGTGGAATTCGGTATCTCTCTGTTGTTGATGAACTGTGGAGGGCAAGGCATGATTTTTCGATGTGAACATTACAATACATTTTTCTTAATACAATCCTGTCCTCCATTTCTTTGTATCAGTCCTTAGCTCCAGGTTTTCTTGGATGACGGAGAGGATTCGAGTTAAAGGAGAAAATTGCAGTATCGTCCACGTAGGTTGTGATGATGGTATCGAGGTGCAGGCAGGTCATTTCCGAATACTCATCGTCAACAAGACTAGAGGATCTTTAACGTCCTCACCTGGCCTACTCGGCCTTATCGGACGTTTTGATTCTCAAGATGAGAGCTTACGCACCTCCGCATACGACGGGGTTGTGTTACCGCCCCAGCATTGGTGTAGAGGCGCCTCAGCCCCTAAGGGCTACGGACAACATTTCCGCTTGTCCGCCCCGCATTAAGTATCGGGTCATATGCCGCACGCAAAGGGCTCGCAGGCCGAAATACATCAGTCTGCTCTCTGTATCTCCCTGAGTGTGGGGCAGGTCAGCAGTACAGATTATGTAAAAGGTGGACCCAAAAATGATCCTTGTGGAACGCAGGCTTGAATCCGTCTGATTTCAATGAACTCGTTGCCGCAAATAACTCTCAACCAGCGTTCGTTTAAGTATCATTTTAGGATAAAATAAATGTATTTTTTTTATAACCTCGTTCTATCGCCAATAAACAAAAAAGCAATACTCATTCTTACACATGTAGAGAAATACATACAATAAATTTATTGGAGAAATACCGACTCGAGTGTGACATACAATAAACCGAGGCCAGTTCTAGTCACAATAAGAAGTAATGAGTTAATAATTTTAATTAACATTTTATATCCAAAAGTCAAAGTTGCCATTACATTACCTAATCAAAATAAATAAATAAATAAATAAATATATATATATATATATATATAT
>CM077099.1:5757900-5780467 GCA_039619505.1 Cimex hemipterus | reverse complement strand
TGAAACTTACGTCACACCAGAACGCATCTCACGATTTCTGAATAATCTTTCTACTGAAACACTTTACCTGTTGGCCAAAGAAAACAAGAGGTAGAAAAGTTAGAGGCAGGTAAGCCTCCCTTTAAAATCATGCAGGTATAACTTTACTCTCATTGTTTCGTATCAACAGCTTCCTTCACCATACTTTCACTTTTCATTTATAAATGAGTGTTTGTATTTTTTTTGTTAGTATATACAATTTTATTTTAAGACTTAGTTAGCATTAATACATAAAATCTCGCACATAAGCTGATTGATACAAAGAAAGAGAGAGGAGGGAGAGAGGGAGAGGGAGAGAGGGAGAGGGAGAGGGAGAGAGAGAGAGAGAGCGACACTTCGAGCCCGGAAGATGATCTCACTAAAGATCAAAACGTTGGCACGGTAAAAAAAGTTTTTCCGAAACCAACACACACGACCTCCTGTAGCGTAGCGGCGTATCTAGCCGAAGGTCGTAGGTTCGCATCTCGCTCGTGCCATTGACTTTTCTATCTCAACTGAAAACCTCAATTAATTGCATGATATATTTTAATCAGTTACAAACATAAAGCTTTCTTAAATGATATGCCCGTCCTAACTGCAGACAATCTTAAGCCCTAAAACTGTACATCGACAAACGGCAAACGTGAAATCTTCACACACGACTTAAACGCCAGGATGCTATGACACGATAAAGAGCTCATGCACTACTTCTTGACAAACGTTGTACATTACCTCTTAAAAATAAAATCCTGCTTTACAACATCACGGTTAAGCCGGTATGGACTTACGGACTGGAAGTGTGGATTTTAGCCAAATCTTCTAACACCAGCCGTATTAAAAATACCCGGTCCTTAATCCTACGAAAAATGCGAGATACTTCATTGTATGTACCGAGTCTAACTACATATACTGATTTACATATCTCTTTTGTTCAAGATGAAATCCGTTCCAGTTACCGCAAATTCCACTTCAAAAACTTTCAACTACAGTAAATTACCACATCAGAAACCTCGCATCCCGAAGAATCCTCTCGAACCCTCCTCGCCGAGTGAAGAGTCAATAGCCGCGAGATCTAAGAAGTTATTATGATGATAGTGAAAGTGATAATGGCATAAGTATCGATTAAACAAACAATATCATTAGAGCAATACCAATTGTTATTTTCTCTACTTTTGTTTATTTCTGAATATATTCCCTTCCTCTGTGTTACGTGATATCTAATTGAAGGTAATTGTAATGTACTATATAGTAAAAAAAATATATTTACAAAAAGTCATGATAAAGTTTTCGTGAGTGTAAAGAAAATTCAGTTTCCCATGTATTATTTTCACACATATAAAAGATCATTCTTCTTCGGGATTTCTTTCCAGCTCGACGGATAAAAGTGCTTTTTAATGGCATATTACGGACCGATAATGAAAAAAGGATTTGGTATAATAAAGCAATTCGGTTGAGATCATGCGGAGCCTCCAAATCAACATCCATTAACCACTTCTAAAAATGGATTACGCATGGGAATGCATTTAGGGAGACTGGCCGGTAATCAGTATGATAATCAGCATCCTGAGAAAAATGTTTTTAACTCTGGTAAATAAAATCGCTGGTGTTAAAAGTGTGTGAATCACTGGCAAAAGTGGAATTGATCGAGTAGGAATGCAATCGCTAAATTGTAAGGTAGTCAGTTTGTTCCAGTTCTGTATCTTTAGAAATATCTAAATCGATTAATTAAAAAAACACTGACAAGATTGAAAATATTGTTTTGTTTAAAAATAAATATCCTTATTCCTATAATTCTTATTATAGAAGTATTGTTATTATTATTATATATTTTTAAGGGCGTTTTAACGGCCGTTCACGCCCTAACATCCAAACATTTTATTTTAGGTTAGCTACATCTCTTCTGAGTGCTATAAAACTCTCTATAAAGACTCCAAACATTCACTCGTAACCTAATTTATCCTATTGCCATCCAAGCTTTGATTTTCTTTTTCAAATTCTTAATTCGGAAGGCTAAGTTACAAAAAATTTAATAAAATTATAAAATTTATTTCTGTTTCTTTTTTTAAATTAAAATTGTGAGTTTTTTCCATAAATTAAAATTTCCCCATAGGCTTGTATGGCTAATAATAATAATAATAATGGAGTCAGACTGGCAACAGTCTCAGCGTGATTATAAACTCATCTTTATTCTTTTATTCTTCCATTCAAGTATGGTAACTAATTCTACATAACAATAATAAGAAACAAAACACGTAAATTGCGATATTGGGCATTGTAGTGCATTACCTCGCAATTCGTATTGTCTTACATTTTATTTTTACGCTCCGGCAGCCTCAAAAACTTCTGAAAAAAGAAATCATGCGCACACAACTCTTATGCAGACATTAGCAGGCATTCAATTGTAAAATAATTTGGGAAAGGGGCCTAAATTTCATTGTAAATTCCAATAAATTTGAGAAAACTGAAAAGCGATCTTCGAAAGTTATTAAAACGAAAATTATAACGATACATGTAAATAAATTTATCCAGTCTTTGATTATTTATTTTAATTAATGTATTAGATCATCCTCAGTAATATCTGAGTTTAAAGTAATTTGCCCAGCCGGTTTGTTATAATACTGCATTAATTTTTGTTTTTACTTTTATAATAATAGAAATATTTTATTAATTTGTCCCACTGAAATAATTAGCCAGTGAACGTCTGGTTACTGTATTCCGTTTCCGTTTAAATCTGAAGGACTCCTAGCAACTTGAATGAACATTCATTCTGATCAGATTAATTCGAGACCTTTACGAAGAGTGTTAATGCGGAAATTGATATCCGAAATCCCAAATTCCATTTACTCTCAACACGACAGACAATAATGACACATCTACACGAAAAGTCCTGAAGATGATCTCAACTAAGATCAAAACGTTGGCACGACAGAAAAAATGTTTTTCTACATCTACTACATCACACCAGACCACATCTCACAATCTCCAAATAATCAATTCCATTTAGCATTTTTCTATCACACTCTATTTCATTGGAATACAATGGCGAATAAAATATTACTGCTTAGGCGAAATTTTCTTTTCAGCAACTAAACCACAGAGCGTCATTAATCTTTTCCTTTGATATCTGCTTGGTTTATGTTAGAAGCTTGCATGTTTTGCCGAAGTATTACTTTGGCACGGAAATAAAACGTTTTAAGTAATGCTGCCTTTACTAACAATTACAATTCAGACGGTTATTCTCAGAAAGATTTACTTTGGTTAGTTCATTTGACTTTGTTTTACAACAAATGTTTGCTTACATTGAAGTATTTTTTGGTGTTCGCCAAATCAGTAAGAACCAGGATAAAATTACTGTTTATCAAGCATACAAATATAGATATACACAGATGTAAAGCCTAGGTGTTGTTAAAAATAAATCTATTCATCCTCCCACGTTGTTTTATTCCCAATTAATAAAGTTTCAAGGATGTCCTTAGCGCATGTCTGTGCAAACACAGGATAAAAACAAAATTTCACTACTTGTTAACCATTCCTTAAAATACGTCGACATTTTATTTCTCTAGAGAGTGAATGGGTTTCAGTAGCTCAGAGGGTTAAAAAAAAGAACCACACAAGAAGAGAGAGGGACAGAAAAATAGAGATAGATAGAAATAAAGATAACATCAATAGAAAGGAAAATATAAAATGAGAGAGAGGGCGAGAAAGAGATAATGGGAGAGTATATACGAGACCTGCAGACAGACCCTGCAAGGCTGCATTCGAACCCGGGACTTTTACCTTACAGTGATGAGCGCCGTGTCCAAGATTGAACCTTGCGGCCACCGATGTATGTTGTTAACTTGAGTATGTTATTATTTTTAGTTTACTACTACTACTACTACTAATAATAATAATAATAATAATAATAATAATAAAGTTTATTGAACACAAGAAGAGAAAAAAAATTACATATAATTCAAACAAGAAAATAAAATTAATACGGCAAAGTAACCGTATGCCGTATACGTAAATGTATGTATATTGTATACAAAGTTGCTATGATATACATACATCACGTTTTTGAAATGCAACAAACATCGTAGGGCACCTGCTTATGGGCCAAAGCCCGCGCAGGTGCCCCTTATGCAGAAAAAGGTTGCTCGATGTGTCCCACATAATGGAGGCGTGTCATGCCTTGGCTCCTTACAGAGAGCGTGCAGGCATGCCGCCGGATTCAAGAAGATTCCTCGAACACGGCAGCGAGTTTCTGAGTCCCCTGTTCCGCTTTTTAGGGGAAATTGGTTTTTGTTTTTATTGTATATAGTATGTGTTATGTGTCTTTATGTTTTGTCTGTGTGCAAGTATTTATTGGTGTGAATGGCGAGAGGTGAGGGTGAATGGAACGTCACAATCGCCCCTCGAACGATGAAAGCGAGTGAGTGTGGGTGAGGGGTCGATGGCGGAATATTAATAAAAGTACCCTATCGACCCCAATCTAGCTTAGTTTAATTGTAGGTCGGTGGAGGAATATCAAGTACTCCACCGACCAAACGGAATGAGTGTGCTGTGTGAATGTGTTTAATTGTATGAACGTATTTATTCGTATGAATGATGTGTCTGAACGTGTATAGAATGTAGACTGAGCGTGGGGCTGAAATGGCCAAGATGTCGAAAGCCCCAGCAAAAAAAAAAAAAAAATCGTATATTGCCTTATCAGTGATGATTTTTGCATTATGCAATTAAATTAAAAGTTGAAAACCTACTTTCAATATGGTATTAAGGGCGAAAGAGTTAATGAGAAAATTAGAGATAGTGAGAAAAAACGACGAGAGGGAGGGTGATAATGAAATAATAAATTTAATGTGTGGTGAGTAGATTTCTGAATAATAAATTATATTTTTATTAATTTTACAGTCGCATTGCATGATCGACCACTTTTAACTTCTAACAAGAGAGAAGAGAAATGGGAGTGAGAGAGAGAGAGAGAGAGAGAGAGAGAGAGAAAAGTTTAAAGAATATAATAAGGAATTAACGAGTGACTGCCGTAAAACAAAGGCGTGGGATAAATACATACAACGAAAAGGACATAATGAATGTGTAACTTTCATAGACAGTAATGAGAAAAAAAAATGATGATATAGAGAAAAGGGAGTAGAGGAAAATAGAGAGAGAGAAAGAGAAAAAGAAAGAGAAAGAGAGAGATTGAGTGAGAGTGAGACAGAGAGACGAGAAAGAAAGTAAGATAGAGAGAGAAATTTACAAATGTATGTATTTATAAAAAGTATAACTGGCTAACTATTTTGTTACGTTTTGCTATATTGATGGGCAAAGTTTCAAACCATTTGTTGCCATCCTATTTTTTATGCATGTGTTATTTTTAATATAACATTAAACATTTTATAGACATATAAATGGATAAAAGGAGTATTCACACCGATCTTTGAACATTACTTCATTAATTACGAAGCATTCAATTCATTTACGAGGAAAGATTTTAAACTTTATCTGTACAACAAACGAAATGTACTTTAACAGAATCCCCTTGCATGTATACGTCAAGTTGTATATGAAAAGTTATATAATCCCTTATGTGTGGAAATCAGTTGATTATATTTAGGCCCTCTGCTACAGTTATAATATTAATACGACAACCTCCCTACTGAAAAATTACTTTTGTTATAAGTCTGATTTACACGTGTTAAATAATAATTAAAAATTAATACGATCGACCAAGCCCAACAGGTAAATTCCAAAATATTGCGACCTGGTTTGACCTGATGACTTCATTAATACACCAGTACCGCTCAAAACACGATTATGTCATGAAAACTTTACAACAGGTTTGTAATAGAACCTTGTATGCTAAGGCTGATGACATGGTTTAACGAGTAAATAAATAAAATCGACGACTTGTTAGATAGTAGTTTACATATACAATTTCTCTATGAATTCTTCATACGTATCAACTAATTAAATAAACGTTTGCAATATAAATGAATAATATTTTAAAAAGTAAACGTTAACCGAGATAAAATATCAATATATTGCCGTTTTTTCGTCTCTTTGTTTTAGAAAAACAGCATTGGTCAGCAAAGAATCGTTCGGAAAAGCCATGAAAAGTACTGCTGACGAAGGCAGCAATGCGCCAAAGTATACAAACCTACATACGCCGACTGCGTTTTTTTAAGATCCCGAGCCCGCCCTCAAGGCACACAATATTCTTGAAAATACTGCTTTTATGCCCTTATTTGCTCGTTAAAAAAATAAATAAATTGCTTCTGCAAAGAGGAAAAGCTTTTCGGACGGGGAAATTTCATAGAAGGCCCCATCTAGACGGCGCTGAGTCGTTTTAACTTTGCCCCATCAATCACCGAAATAATTAACATGACAGCCCAATCCCGGCGTGCTTGAATCTTTAATTTCAGTTAACGTGTCCTATTATTGAAGGATGCTGGCAAAGTTTAGTCTGACCGGACAGACCCAAGGTATACATTGCTAGCCGATCGCTAAACATATAATCCCAATTCCTGAAGACAAGACTATCCCTTTATGAATAATTATATCACACTTATTGCAGAGGGTTTGTCTACAACCCATAAAAAATTAGAAATAATAAATAAAGGAATATTTTGTTGGAAATCGCTGTGGTTCGATGGTTTAGCGCCTTACGCAAAATTTGCCAAGCAGCAGTTCTGTGTTCTATTGCGAGAGTATCTGACAGAAATTATTTTACTGAAGATACTGTGCAGTATTTTTCAGATTAGTATTGATAATGCAAATGTAAGTAATGATAAATAGGGACTTTGAATAATAATCGTATTGAGCACAGAATTTCATTGGATTATATTTCCCGTTTAAATGAAGGTGGTTTATTCTTGGTATGACGGAATTGAATGAAATTGAAAAGTGACTACTTATCTGCGCATTAAAATATTTTTATCCCACTTCTATGGAATTCACGTGAAATAAATACTTTACATACTTAAACTGAGGCGCGTTTTTTGTATCGAAGATAATTGAATAAAAAAAAAAACTTTACAAAGATAACTGAATTTAGATTTTAAAGTGTGTAGGCATTAAAAGACCTGATATCAATGAAACCATGTATATTTAAAAATTTCAATTTACAGAAACTATATAAAAAGAAAAGATTTAACTTTAGATAACATTTTATTTTAACGAGCCTACAGTTATAGTTTTATTTATAGGAAGAATGTAGGAGGCTAGAGCTATGCAAGAGACATGACAGAGTACTGTGCACTTGCCTAGAAATTGGAAAGTAATGCCTTAGATTCCCAAGAGTCGGACTTAAATTTAGCAACAATAGTTTTAGTGAGAGCTGTTATTTTTACTTAATTAATCTTTACGTTAGTATTGGTTGAGATAAAAAGTCTGTGTCACGAGCGGTATTCGAAACCCCTGGTCTAATAGCAACAGCCGAAGGTCATGGGTTCGAATCCCGCTTGTGACACTGACTTTTTTTATCTCCACCAATACCTTAAGGAAAGATTGATTACATAATTGAAAATCGTCAATCGGACCACGAACGCTAATACAGTCATTTTTAGTAATGATGTATGTAATAACTTTTGAGGAAAGGAAAGGAAAATGAAATTCCTATATTCATTTGTAAACATATATTACAAACTTGTTTAAAACAATTACTATGCTTGAAGGACTTTGCCTATCTTCGATCTGTTCTCAATATTCACAATATTAAACGCCATCCATGTCTTTCTACTTTGCATGGTATAATTACAGTTTAATACCCACAGAAAATTACATAGTTACTGTTCGGTGTAATTAACCTTTCAATGATGCTCATACATTAAAAAAAAATTCCCTCCCTAAATATAACATGTAACAGAACAACACCACAAAGTTTTGTAGATTTCGAATTTTGGAAGATACTTATAAGAAATCAATTGTTCTTCACGATAGAAAGAAAAGACATTCAGGGGTGGGATGGGAGGTTTTACTCCTTCCAACTACTTCTGATCCTAGGCAGTCTGATTATTACTTATTCAGGGACGTCGAGCGTTCCATTAAAACCAGAAGGTTTCAGAAGTCACCTTGACCTGTTTTCTTGGGTTCACTGCGAGCAGATACCCAAATGAAGAACGATAACATGCAAGAAATTGTGTAATGAATCAGCGAGGATTTTTAAAACATTATTTACTCCGTTTAAAAGTTCTTAGACAATTGCATTTTCGTGTCTATCAACTCAAGTAAATTCACAAATTTAATTTCCTATTAAACCTATAAACCCATTATAAACTGTAGAAATCTTGTTGTCTTCCAATCATCACTTTTATACCTGTATGTTTTAGCATGTATATTTTTCAATTTGCACGGTCAATTTCAGCACTCAAAGTGTCGCCAAATTAGTTAACAAAAATCAGATCCAAAATCAATAATATGTAATTCTATTATTGTAGATGTATGTGCAAAAAATACTAGACCATGTGTAAAAATAGGGTTTTCCGCTATTTTTTAAAAATTATAATACATCTCAAGCCTTTACAAAAATATTTCAGGCTGAACATATTTATACAATAGCGTGTGGAACGTCAGACATAAACGGATTAATGTATTTATTTTCGCCTCTCTCCTGACATGCAAAACCGTCGATGCTGAAGAATCCGTCCGGAAGTTATGAAGCCTCAAAAAATCAACCATCCCGCGTTCGGAAGATGTACGGTTTTAAATAAAAACTTGATTAATTGGAATGTAGGCCGAGAGATCAAAAGGAGCCGTTCAACTCCTAGTTGAAAATAGTAACGTCCCGGTTATTTTTGTTTATCGGCTTATAGATACCTCCTTCTCGGAATTCACCATAAAACACCGCGGATTTATTTTACAATTGTCTGCCAAAGACGGCGATGAGTTAAAAATATCCTTTTTGCTTTACGTTGGTAATCAGTTTGTTCCACTTATAATGAGTTTTGGGTAAACACTAATATTTTGTATTGAAAACAGGTACTGTTCAAAAAGTTAATTTTTTATTAAAATCTAGTAGACAATTTACTATGCACTTTTAAATCTGAATTTGTAATAATAATATTAATAACACATTTTGTCCACAAGTTGATCGTTCTAAGCATCACGGAGCGCCTATTCTGGTTTTTAATACAGTGGGATCTATATATAACTAGTTTCTGTGTAAGTCAATAATCTTTATTTTTGTAACTGCAAGTAGTCGCCGTATATCATTTATATTTTTGTATCTCCTCTCTCGTCTTTTTGATTCTCGATGTATCAAAAATATATCGGATCATATGCAAGATTTATTTATTTATTTATATATGTATATAAACTCAAGCTGGCCTATCTGTGTGTCTTTATCTATCTAATTATGCATTTTTTATAATTTTTCTGTTTATCTATACACTTACTCAAAAACGTTTTCTGCACCAACGTATTTTTTTTCATACATTTTACCTTGTAAATCTATTCATCTGTCAGGTCATCCAGCTATCATTTTGCATTCACTGACCATTCTCTTTAATTAAGTATTTAATTTTTTATTAATTTCCATATTTAGCATCAATAGGAAAACAGTAAACAAAATAGATTTTAGAAACGGCGGGGAAGGATCAAAAATTCCAGAGGCGATTGTGGGAATCGAACCAATTTTGTTATAGGAGCCTAAAATCTCGCCCGCTAACCACTCGTATACCACAGCCCCTGTTTTAATATAAAATATACATTACAAAAACATACTTTAAAAATTCGTTTTAAATTTATATCCATGGGCTATGCGGACATTCGAAACAGAGACTTCAGGTTTGTAACACGAGTAAATCGCCTAAACCGGCCACCGCAGTGCGCACCCTTGCTACGTCTTGGAATTTTTTTTTTCAGACATAGGCCGAACTGATTTTTAAATGTGTTGTAGATTCTAGTTTATTGGAGTATTACTGGTTTCAACCACAACTTTGTTTCTTGAAAATATGGCCTAAATTGTTTTCTTTTTTTATGGTTACTAATTTTATTCGTTATACTCATCAGTGTGTTTCTACAATATAAATCACGCTTTGGAACATAAATCTAATTAATACAAAAGGAATTTATTTTACAACTTCTGCATTGATTTTGATACGAAAGATTTTAGATTTTATTGGGTTGTCCGGAAAATAATGCAGGATTTTGATATTAAACAAAAAAAAAAGAAACTAGTTACTTTAAAGCAATGTTCTTTAATCAAAATAATTTCCCATACTCTCAATACATTTCTCCCAACGTGTTGGTAACTTATTAATTCCGTCTGAGTAGAATTCAGAATTTTTAGAATTGATAAAGTCAATAAATGCATTTTCCAGTTCCGTTTGATTTTTGAATATTATGTGTTGTAAGTAGTGGTCCAGGTGTCTAAAAAAATGGTAGTCAGTAGGCGAGAGGTCCGGAGAGTAGGGTGGGTGAGGCAAAGTTTCATAGCCAAGCTCCAATAATTTTTGTGACGTTACACGTGACACATGTGGTCGAGCGTTGTCATGCAACAAAACGGGCCCTTTCCGATTTCACTTTTCCAATCGCCTTGAGGTGGTCAGCGACGGTCGTTTTACTGACTTTGAGTTGCTCTGCAAGTTCTCGAACAGTTGTTTTGGGGTTTTCTTCCACCACTGATCGCAGAACATCATCATTAAGAGAGGAAGGCCTTCCACGACCTTCTTCATCTTCAAGGCTGAAATCTCCCTCCCGAAATTTTTTAAACCACCTTTGCACAGTGCACTCATTAACACAACCCTCGCCCCAGACTTGGTTAATGTTTCTAGCCGTTTGGGCTCCGCTTCGGCCGAGTTTAAACTCGTAAAAGAAAATCGTACGAAATTCTCGCTTTGACATTATAAGGATGACTGAATTATTTCCAAGTAGCGGAATGCTACAGAGGTAAACAAACAATATCATTTGGAAGAGGATTAATAAGTGTTGACATTCATACAAATGAGTAATCCTGTAAACGTAAACAGAATATTTTATATAGATTTTTTATAATGAAAACTTAAAATCCTGCATTATTTTCCGGACAACCCAATAAAAATATATTCTAGAAGGGAATGGAAGGAAGGGCGAAAAAACGTGTTTATGCTAAATCAAATGTTCAGATTTTTTTGGCCCATGAACACTTTTATAAACTTACCAACTACCACAAAAATAGGGTAATTCTTGATTGGATCACGTTAAAGACGTACAGGTGCCATTCAAACCCCAGGGGAGCGAGCATGAGAGCCATGCAGCAGTCACTCCTTAATAAAGAAAAAAATGAAGGATTTATACAACTACGCCATATATGCGTTCACTTTTGCAATACTCGTCGAAACCTGGTTGTAAAACTCCATCAACCTGATGATGACCTAAGGTTCGAAATCCGGCTCGTAGGAAAACAACTTACTGTGAGTAAGAACAATCAACAACAATTAAAAAAAAAAAAAGATTGAACACCGCACTCACTCCATCATTCATGATCTCAAAAAAAGTCTCGTGTGAACTTACTTAAGGTTGCAGGTCACAATTAAATGATTCATCGGTAAACAGCAATATGTGAAACTATTCTTATTTTTAGTATTACTTGATTAATTTTTTAAAATCGAAATGTAGAAATAATTTGCGAAAATTACATACTGGGTCGCGGTAACAATATCCTTTAACATTTCAACAACCGTTTTATTTAGAAAGGAACAAAAAAATCTTGTCCAGATCGCATTAATCACCACATTATTTTCGATTATATGACGCTCATCGCACGCCATCGCTCGTCCAACGTTCGCAATGTAAACATTTCCCACGTTAATCTAGGCAAAATCAATGAAATTTCTTTTCAACACGATTCCAACTTCTCTTCGAGCGATAACTTAGTCCAACGCCGGTAGAGCAGGCCCATCCAAATTAATTTTATATTTTTTAAGAAAATTCCAATATTTAATAAGCCTATTTATCAGTATATTTTTTAAAGCAAATGATCCTCCAAAAACTAGATTCTACCATATAAAGTTTTTAAACATTCTGTTCGAAATCCTAAAAGAAATTAATATCATTTTCACCCTGTATAGTAAACAAATATTTACAGTTACAACAAGAAAATTCACCGAAAAACGAAAAACTGAAAATTGATTTAATTTCTCAATTAAAATACACCTAACAATTTACTATATATAATATATATATACTATATATAATAAAAATAAAATACCTATAATTTATAATTTGAATTAGAGCAAAGTAGGAGTATCTGGCTTGGTTGTCCTTTATTTCTTACGTGATAAAGTAACAAAATCATCATTGTTGTACTTCAAAAAAATTATTATTTCCATTGCCCAATTAAATAATACGCAATGAGACTCAATTTCTGGAAGATTTACATAAAAATTAAAGCTTCATGGAAAATAAGGGCTTCACAATTGGATAGGTTTCAAGAAAGATATGCTTCCTTTCAACCGGTCTGTTGCCAAATTCTTAATGTCTATAGATCGTAAATCTGCCGTCGCTGAACAGACCATTCCTCTCCGATCGCCGCCGAGAACTGTGCAAATTTTAAAAGTAATCACCCATAAATCGGGAAAAGTATAGCGGACGTTTTTCCTTTTGAAACTAATGCTTTCGCTAACTCGACGGGCCCTTTTTGTTTTATACCTCCTTTGTCCTTTGCGAAAACCGTTCCGGTAGTCGTGTTAAATTGCGCAATAAAGTCAGCTTCCTTATTGGCCCCGGGAAAAGATCTGGATCCTATTATAAAGGGATAACCACTTGATACATGTTTACGTTCGTGAAAACCCCGGTATGTTCCGAGAAAAAACCCTCCCATCACCCCTACACACCGTGAAGTATAAATGGGAAAAAACAGGATAGAAATTTACCAAACATTCCAATGGTGACAGCTTAATGAATATTAAAAAGCCGTTTACTATATATTAATTAATTTAGTTTTAAAAGTTTTCAAACCAGCAGGTCCGTATGTTCACAGAAATCGTAAATGAACGACATTTATGCTCTAATAATTGGAATAATAACGTTATGTTATACGATCTTTGTCGCAAATTGCTTTGTCTTTTGAAGTGCATTACATTTCTTTTATATCCACAAAAACTTGTAATCGTAAACAATTAATTAATTAAAACCCACTTAAAATACAGGTTGTTTGAATTACTTTAAGGTTTTTATTTTCGCTGTGATAGTTTCATAACGGTATTATTAATAAATCTACCTTTAAGTATCAGTTGTCTTAAAGATTTGCTATATAATAAAAAATAAATTAAAAGAAAAAACAGTTTTTTATTGTTTTCTGACGGTAACCAGAACTAATATAAGTGGTAAATCAACAGCTAACAGGTTTGATTCCAATAATTGGTGTAGCATTTGCGGCGTTAAGGTCCAGACGTTTCAATCTGTGAACTTCGCCTGTTAAGATTAAGCCTCAGGTCACCAGCTCTCGGTTGTCAACGGTACTGAATTACTCGAGATTAGCCTAGGATTCGTAATCTACCGCTAGAAGATTATCAGACACAATCGTTCCTAATGTCCCATTGAAGAAAACGTGCTGTCGAAATGAGTTGAAGGATTTATCAGATACCAGTTGTAATCAGAAGAAATTATTATTTGCATTTGTGTAATATAGAAAATATGGATGTTAAAAAAATCTTAGCCACCATTGGCCAACAGTGTTTCAGATTCGGTGGTTTTTGAGGTTTTTCTAGAACTTGGTACCCGTTCTGTTTTATTTTGAATATACTATTGATTATTTTAATATTTAATATAATCTTTATTTAACATTTTTGGCAAGGTATATAGAGTTTTTAAATTAAAGGTTCTAAAGTAAACTATAGATCATTAATTTGACGAGCCCAAGCTAAAAAAAAAAAATTACCCACAAAACCATGAGTCAGCATACCAAGATACGTTTTACAGGGGTAATGAGAACAACCTCTAAAAGTGCAATAGAAACTTTGCCCAAAATATGAGCAATCAATTTAATTAAACAAATTCACTTCGTCTTTCAACCTTTCATTTCTCCAACCCCTAGAAACCCTAGAAAACCCCTAGAAAACCTTAAAAGAGGTTACAATGGCAAAAAAAGTTTTTATGAGATCAGATCCATAAAACATTACCGAGTAAAAAAGTCATATCAAAATTAGTTCCTGTCCTTCTCCCGCCTCTTTGCGTCAACCATACTTCTTGTATTAAAATGTTAATAGATGCTAACTATTTGTCTAGAATTCGAGAAATTTGTTAAATGTAATTTAAAAAAAAAAGTCGTATTGTTCTAATTATTCTTTAACACTTAAATATATATAAAATTTAGCACAGTCAATCTGCCCACTTTACGTTCACTTTCTGCGAAAAATTTCTTTTCCTACGATACTTCAATAACACCTTCCCAACGCTGACAAGGTTCGGTTCCTTAGGTCTGTACATTCAAAAACTTTTAATAAAAGAATTCCCACACACGACTAAAAGTCAGGAAGATATGACACAACACTTGATAAACTTTGCTCGTCCTCTTGCTAAACTCTCAGACATACCACTCTAAAATATAAGGCAGCTTTATAACACCATTGTGAAGCCTATATAAATACGCGGACTAGACATGTGAGATCAAGGCAAACGTATCCGTTGCTTACAAACTGCCTAATCCCGGTAGCAATCTTTCATACTCAATTTTGTATGATCAACGAACTACGCATAAAGATTTAAATATTTGTTGTAAGATGTAATACGCACTCGTAATAAATTTCATAATATCCTTCAAACTACCATAAAACTTCAAATCCAGAAACTTTCATTTTACTAAATTCCTTGCAATCTCCTCAATCTTCTCGTAGGCTAAAGACCCTATGCAGACTTTTGCATTGGTGTAAAACCTCCATTACAGGTTTAATGCTTAGAAGTTCAAGGAAGATCGAAATTCCCGGATAATGTAATTTATTTTTATGCGTAATTAAAATATGATTTAAGTACTGTTCTCTGTAAACAGACTCGTGGGACTTTCATTCAAATAAGATAAAAGACGACGTTTTTCAAAATTGAATTGATCAGCATAACTGAACCCTGTATAATGGAGATTTTAGTGCATTTTTCCGCCATTTGCAACCCCTGGTCATTTTCAATTATGCATAAAAATAAACCATATCAAACTGTTTATGACTTAAATTGTAATGGCCTTAAATATATATTGTTAACTCTAAAAATTGTGGTTGTGATCGATAGATGTTTGAAGAACAATTATGTGTTTGGTGTTCGAAGACGAGGTATCCTAGAACTGGTGTCTTTTCAAACGACTTCCTTGTTTTATATATATATATATATATATATATGTCGTTTATAAAAGAGGTTAAGGGTTGAAAGGATGGCAATAGATCTTCTCGCGGTGTGACGGGGTGAAATTAATTTGTCTATGTTCGCTAGTTCGACGATAGAACCGCTGGCCGAATCCTGACTCCGGTTGAAAACAATTTCCGGCCGAAACGCGGAAGCAACACCTGATCGAACGTTGTAACCCATCCCAGCCAGAATTTCCTAATAATCCACCTTTGAACTTCATGGTTCGAATAAATCGGATGAGATATATACCCCGCTGGGAAGCCTATTTCATTTTCGACCTGTACAAGTGGGACACTGACCCGCATATTACTTATCTTGTCCAATCCAATCCCCCAGGCGGTACGATGGCGAGGGCCGGATTTACAGAAAAATTGATAATGATTGGAGCTGTCTTTCTGAAATTACACTGGTTTTTCTTTCCTTATGTTCCCTGAGAAATTGAGCTCCCTGTAACCTATAAATAATACAGCCAGAACCTATAAAACTATGGTATTTCCATTCTTTTAGAAAAATACATCCTTTAAATATCTTTACAATATTTACATTTTATTACCACTTTCAACCAATACTATCAATTTTGCTTAATACTTCGAACTTTATTAATCGTTTTATCTACATTTAATTTTACAACCGACAAACTTATTCATTAACGGAGAGGAAAAAACTAATATTCCAAATTAATTCACTATTTTCTTCGTCCGTTCGACCAATTAATATATCACAATTAATTACGGTTTTTAGTTGAGATGAAAAAAGCTAATGACACGAAAAGGATTGGAACCCACGACCTTCGGCTAGATACGCCGCTGCTCTACCACCTGAGCTATCGTGACCTCGTTCGACTCGGACTCCCCAGCACCACCTCACCTTATGAGTTTTCCCTCCTTGCCATTTTCAAATGTCGTGTATTCGGTTTGGATTATCGACGACAGTTGAAATGGCGAGCTTGAGTGAAGTGTACTTCATTTAAATCACTTTCGTGGTCCGCTCGACCAATTAATATATCACAATTAATTACGGTTTTTAGTTGAGATGAAAAAAATTTCAAATTAAATTAATTATGTAAAATATTCGCGCTGGCTTTCAGACTTCGGGCACCCGGCATTTTTTATAAACTGAAACGCTTTATTACCTTATCCGTAGAATCCTACTTAGATATACTTTTCGGAGTGAGTATATCAACATATCAGACCAGTAAAAACCCGCTTACCACATAGAGCATTTCTTGGACCGATGCTGTAAAACATTTATACTGCTGACTTACCTACAATGATGGCACGGAACCTTTATTACGCAAAAACACCTCGATTTTATCAAAGAGCGGTCAAGTGAAAGACTAATGTACACGAGGGAAAATGTATGTAGTGTTGATTTACTTTGAAAAAACAGCCTCGCTTTTCACAGTACAACAACAATAACAATAAACTACCAACTTTCGTTTAAGTCAGACGTACTGCTGGCGTGTCTGGTATTTTGCTGGCCATATTGTAAGAGATGTAACAGGAAGAAAAAAGTCTAATGCATAATTGTAATACGTATGTGTATATGTACAGCCAATATGTACAAATTTATTATTAAACAAACAAAATAAGCAACAAGATGTAACAATTAAAAGCCTAATTACTTGTAGATAACTGTCCATCAAAGGTGTTTTTATTTGTTTATTTTTTCGACAGTTTGCGACAACAGCGGTTACATCAACCCTCGGGGTGCAGGGTTTTTTTTTGAAAAACCCGTTTATAAGTATGTTGTGTTCGAATGTAGGGCCGATGGATTCGAACCCGGGACCTTTACCTTGCAGTGGTGACCATGTAAACGCCTAAACAGTTGCGCCCCCCCCCCTAATGTATTGTTTAAATTTCATTTTTTTCACAGACTTATTAAAAAATTTCAACAGATAGTGTTTTCTTATTTGCATGAAAACCCATTTCGTACAATTCGTAAATATTTATACCTAGGTGGATACACAAAAATCACTTTAACATATTTTTTAATCGTAATTGCAAAATTTATTTTTAGTGCATATTGACATTTAATGATGATTCGTTGTTGCTGCGAACAAAATCAAATAAATCAAAGATGTAAGACCGAGTAATGAATTTAAATGTATATTGTTGTGTATGGATTTCAAATTCTTTTAATATATAAAATATATTTAAAGAACACAGTATAAAATTAAATAATAGCCAGGAGGAACTTATTACGACTTGTCAAAACCAAACGTCCAACTAAAATAAAAAATACACCTTTTATCAAATTTAATTAGTCTTTTTACCTTCCGTTTATAACCTAATTATTTACCCTTTAATAACGTATTTAGGTAAAACGTAAGTTAAATGGAAAAAGGGCTTAGTCATTATTTTCTGCAGACATATATGAACCTTTTTAGATTATTTTTTAATTATCAACAATTCAAGCGTAAGTTATAAGTTCAACAATAAAACAGTTATTCTGCATGTGAAAACAATTTTTTCCCAGGTTTCATAAGTAGTTAAAAAATTGTATTCAATTTGCAATTTCAAGATGACGTTAAAACTCACTTTAGTAACAAAAGATAGTCTTTCTTCTCAAGTTCACGAACAAACAGACAATGAGTTTTACCATGCTAATGATGAAAGCAGAGACCCTCTATTTTCTGTGAATATTCTTGAAATTGACGAAGTGAGTTGCTCTCCGTTGGGTCTTTCTTAAAATTAAATTTATGCAATGAAATTTAGGAGCGGGGCATCAAAAGGCTACGGTTGAACTCACCGACGGAAATAGTGTTTGTCTGGTTATTTTTACTTTCCGCCGAAAGGGCTTCAAGCGATTCACTCGAGCAAAACAGTAAACTCTACATCAAATTGTCTCAGGTTCGCAATTCTAGTCACATCAGAAGAAAACACAACAAGCAAATTTCGCGTGGTACGTTTTCAAAAATACAGTTTTTTTCAAGGATAATTCTAAAAGCGTTAATTTCATTAAAACTCAGCTTTTGGATCGATAAATCCAGCCGTATTAGCAAAAATGGTATGATTCTTAATACAACAGTACTAAAAATAAAGTGGTAATTACATTTAATGCGGTTTATTTAGGCCCGGATCTCAGTTAACTTGTACATTAAAATTAATTAGTTCTGTGATTAGCCTAATGAATCCCCTATATTTTTGAAAAATTAACTATTATTACACTGATTATAAATCTAAATTCATTATAATGGTAGTTTAATACTTGGTGGATAATGTCTCATATTTCGTCATGTAATCATGGTCGCAAATAAATTTTTAATTAAACCAATTATACTAAGAATTAAAACAATACCTACAATTTAATTTAAAATATCTTCATTTCGACATATTGTTTTAAGCAATTTAAATAAATAATAACACAAATCAGAAATTTGGTGTTTCGGATCATTTAATTACCAACAAGAATGATGTTTCGTCTTAGGGAGCGTGAATGGAGTCAATGTGTGAATTTAATTTATTAGCGCGAATGGAAACGAAAAATCTCTAAGTTTGCGGATAATTACCGGGAATGACTGGACAATAATGTCCAATTGCATTAATTGCTTCGGCACACAGGTCATCACCCAACCCGGTTCACGCGACACCTCACTAGGACGAAGTCCCGCGAATTTCTCTCCCAATTCTCGGAATTTAGACTTGTACAGGAGCTCCTAGGATTCGGCAAACTCTACTAGGTCGTCGCGGACGAGTGCGGAAGGGCCAGCAGGGTGGGTTGAACGCCCAGCTGAAGCAACTCCCCGAGGCCCGCCGAGAGAATTTGCAGCTTTTTCCTCCCGCCCCGCAGTTATTCGCAAGTTGAAAACGAACTGTTTCCGTGCAGTCCTTCCCGGCGGATACTCGATTTTTGTTTACCCGTTTCATTACTTAATTGAACATTGACTCTGTTTTAACACGGAACGTTAACTTTCCTCTTAAATCTGAAAACTGCTAATTTTCCTGCAATCCGATATGTTGCACATTGGATAAATACAACCGTCCTGCTCCTTCAAAGTTTCATAATGCTAAGACAGGAAAAGTAATGAAAGACATATATATTGTACTACATAAATAGGTTGGTTAACGATAATCATCCATATTTTCGGCAAGAATAGATAAGTCCACCCAGATCACCAATTAAAAATTACAGAATGGTCGTATTTATATTAATCTGTGTGAATTTAGATTATCTGTTTTATTAATATCCTCTGATCATAGAGAAATATTTTGACAAAAGGTTGTTGAACAAAAGTAATTACACAATAAATCCATTATGATTAGTGGTCTGATGATTACTTCTTTTAATTAATTATTCTTTCTATGTAAGGTCTCTGCATTTTAGCCGACGGCCGTGGGTTCGAATGCCACTCCTGACACTTTTTCATTTCAACCTATACCTTCCATACAAAGAATAATAATATATAAATACTATTGAACACATGCTAATTCTTAAAATGTGATATGATATTTTAAAATAACATTTTGTTTAATTTTGAATTAAAATTTGTTTGGTCTGCCTTCTCTTGCGCTGATTGCTGTATCAGACGAGTTTCAGCATTTCGCCATCTTCAGTGTGGTGAGAGGAACAAAGATTACAAAACGACAATAAAATAAATCGAGCGAGAATGAAAATCTCTTGTTGGCATTAAGTATGTAAAGTAATTAAACCACGTGTATATCTCATTGCAGTATGATTTATTTACTAGTTTACACTTTACACCTCGTTTGTTTCAAGTTGTTTGTTCACTGTTTATTGATAAAATGCTCCATAAACGAAATTTAGGTTGTTGTAAAGTCATTATTATTCCAAACACTTGTAGTCGATGTCCAATGATCGGCGTTAAATCATTCAATAAAACTTTAGAATTTTAAAAGCAATACAAGTTTTTAAATATGATTGAATATGTTTAAAAAACTTAAATTGAATTTTTTTATATAAAAATTCGTACTTATTTCTTTGTGTATGTGTGTGTGTGAATTTTTTCTTAAGGATTAATTTTTAAATTTCTTACAGACCGATACCGATATAATGTGAATGGATAATCTGTTAGATAAGGTGTCAGCACGATTAGTGTATTTATGTGATTATAGTGGATCTAATTAATCAAATTATACTTGCACTGACCCCTCATGGTTTTTCTAAGTATTAATATACCAGATAAGCGAATGTGTAATTTATAAAACCTTTTTTGCAGTCTTCGGTCTAGGGCAAAAAATAATATTTATTAGCATGTCAAAAATAATACGATAATTTCTAAATATATATCTCTTATATCGTTATGTAAGATATTGGTTGAAATAAAAAAGCCGGTGTCAGGAGAGGGATTCGAACCCACGATCTTTGGCTAGATACGCCGCTGCTCTACCACTTGAGCAATCATGACGTCGATCCTCTCAGACATCAACTTCCCATCTCAACCCCCACCTTTCAAATTTTCCTCCATTTTACCAATTTCGAATGTCATGTAATCAGTATTCTATTCTCGGTGACAAATGAAATCGCCTCGGAGCCTTTAATGAAGATATTCTTCATTTTACTGATTATATCCATTTTAGACCGTGGTCCGATGGACCAAATAACTTGTTTCAATTAATTAATCGTTTATTTAAGGTATTGGTTGAATTAAAAAAGTACGTGGCCAGAGCGGGATTCGGACAACGAAATCTAAGCATTTATATTATTTAGTTAGCACAGAGAAACAATGAACAGAAATCAACTAGTAAAAAATCATGTTATACATTATATATAAACTTTTTGATATTTAACTTATTACGTTTATGGTGATAATAATATATTATTATTACTCTAATGAAAATAACAGACTTTCCCTAAACAGTTGTACGTATATTTGAACCATACTAATATGTTTTTAAACGTGTACCGTTTTATTATATATTTTGTGCTTACTATATGTATATTTTATCCTCTACTGAGAGAGAGAGAGAGAGAGAGATGGATATTCCAACAAAAAACAAGAAATTTATCAGTTAAGGCAAAAAAAAACATATGGCCGAAGCAGGAAAAAATTAAATTTTTCCGAACGGTTTCTATCGTACCGCACCATTTAAAGAAGTCGAATAATTATGAACGAAAACATATGCAACATTCGATTTTTTAAATTTATTGGCTTTGTAATGTAATTACCAATGATACAAAGAAGTTCTACTTGAAGCAAGGACTCATTTAGTGGTAAATATCATACAACCTACGAGTGGCTTAATTAACACGTAAGCATATTAGGTTTAGCAGTGCATGGTCTATATTCATACTCTCTCTCAATAGTAGAATAAAATATTTAGAAAGGTTCAACGTTGTGTGAATAACATTATATATGTTAGTAATTCTAAAAATTTGTGAGTAAGAAAATTCAGCTACAGGGTTGTTAAAGCTATGTTTTGTCAACACACTTTGTACGCGCTTTGTAAATTCACTAAAAGGGAAAAGGGCAAAAGCATTTTGAGCAATTTGAAGAAAAATCGCAGCTCTCAAGTTAATGATTCGGGGGAATAAGCATACGGGGCGGATTTTAAGGGTGTACGTTTGAAAACGATTTTCCTCCGGTGCCGTAGGAAGTATTTTTAAGGAGTAATACTGAGACGAAGCGAATAATGTGTAAAAAGCTTTTAACTGTACTTTGAAAGGGCTGTATCGAGATGCATGGAGCAGGCGGCGAGAGCAAAACTTGTCCAATTGTTGGAGCGTAGGAGTTGCCCTAACTCGAGTTTCAGAGGTCTTCTTCACTACCAAAGAAAGTGTTCACACAGGAGTTCCTCTTGCGGAATTTTGTAATTTTGCCGCTACAGTTTCGGAAAATGAAAAAGTACTGCTTACCTGGTTTTGTTTGTGCATAAAAACGTTGAACCAGAAAATAGATACATTTTAACATTTTCCTTCATACCACTATAAACAACCTAAGTTGTTAATGATGAAAAATGTGTTTATTTAGAATATGCCCTATGATGTTGGTTTTTGACGTAAAATGACGAAAAATATTATAACGTTTTGCATCTCTGATTTTGTTTACCATCTATCACACTTGATATAATTTTTCTTCTATATTAAAAACTGCTCTCAGTCCACCAAAAATTAGATTAATACTAATTGCATTTTTAATTTAACCAGTCCGTTAAAGCGTTCTAATTACTTAATATTGTAAAAAAAAATTTATAAGGAATTTAACAAAATTCTTGATTGGAATATGGAATTTCCTCTCTCTCTCTCTCTCTCTCTCTCTCTCTCTCTCTCTCTCTCTCTCTGTCTCTTATACACA
>CM077099.1:5729628-5757500 GCA_039619505.1 Cimex hemipterus | reverse complement strand
TCTCTCTCTCTCTCTCTCTCTCTCCCCCTCACCTGTTCTTTTTTCACTCTCACTCGTTCTCTTGATTTTTAAATATGTGTATCATTGTTTTTCTCCCATTATTCTCTTATTCTTCTTTCTCGACCATTTTTCTTATTGCGACGATATGAAATTTTATGATTTGCCTCTTTCATGTTCATTTCCTTATCAAATGGAATTCGCCATCCGCTTGGAATTAACATGAGACCTGGAGGCAAGAATTTCAGGAAGATTTCACTCTAATTTCCTCGGATCGCCCGTATTTTCCGCTGATCCTCCCAACCCCACCGGGCTAACCGCGGACGAATCAATCTCAATTTGAATGAAGCACGAGGTGTTTTGGTTAACTTTTTCAACGTATTGTTCAACCGGCGGGTGGCCTGAAAAGCTGGAAACGTTTGTGAGACATTTCACATGCAAGTGAGTGACATGATCAAAAAAAGAAAATTAAACGAAAAATTTCTGCCGTGTTGAACATTTGTGTTTATTTAAAAATGCTTACATTCCCCCTTTGGTTGTTGCATATGAAATTCCATAACCAAGAATAGAATCTAGCTGACGTAAGTTTATACAACCTTAATTTATCTGTACAATTACTACACTAATTAAGTCAAACTATTATATAATAAGTATCACCTTTAAGAATATTTGATTGATCGCTTATAGCCATTTATAAGCCAAATTTATTTGAAGTCATTGCCATTGAAACATCAATTGTAAAAAATAATTATTGAATATTAAAAAAATTAATCACCTTTTAGGTGACTATTAAAACGCGACAATATTGTCAAATCGGGTCAAATTTTATCTTTTACAGTAATTAGTTTAGAGTTTCAGTATTAGAATATCGACCAATGTCTCATTTACACACTGGATCAAGGTACGGTTTTGAAGAAGAAAGCGAATTTAATTGCTACTGCTTTCGGCCTATTTTAAGGTCATCGTCAGAGCTAAACTTACCTTATGTGTCTACACGTAGCAAAGAACATAGAATATAAAAAGTAGCGACTTGAATAAATGTAAAAACTTTTTCTTATTTTTGCTAATCACACCCATGTTGAAGCTCATCCTTGTGGTACATATGGAAGGAAGATTATAACAAACAATTATACCGATTTTTAAAATAATTAAATAATTTGTCTTCCCAAATAATAATTTAAAGGGAAATCATAGTTCTTTCATTGTGTTAGGAGCGGAGAGATTGGAAGAAAAAAAAGGGGATCCAGTGAATAATGTATACGTAAGAGGAACTGGGATTGAATATTATATATGAATTTCAAACAGCCTGGAAGAGCACACCTTCGCCTGGGAGAGTTTCTTCTGGTTAATAGAAATTCTACAACGCAAGTCCAACCAGTTTGCTTCTAAATTTTGCGAATTTCGTCTGGCTGGAAAGTATTGGATCCACGATACTCCAGACAGAAAGAAAATTCCCACATTATAAATATTTAATCTTTTTTAATAATGAACTGAGTATTTTATCCAAACATTAAAAAACATCCGCTGAAAGCAGTTCCAATAAACTCGTTTGTGAATGTTGTGTGATAGTTTGACCAAAATGTAACCTGGTTTGCTTATTTTCACCGTACTGGAACACTAGGTTTGAAAAGCGTACACTATAATAAATTTGTCTTCTACTAGAACTAATTATAATAACTGATGTTACTTGACTCATGTGAATAGTTTCATTATAAATGTACTGCTGTACTCACGCTTCTGTTATTCTTCGATTAAACTAAAAACGTAATATTTACGTTTTGTAAAAAAAATATCTCAATAAAGGAGGGACGAAATAATAAAATTGCGTTACCTACAGAAATTTTTCATGTTATTAAAAAAATTCGATTCATTTTGATAAATTTACATTTCATTTAAAAACAATGATTATTTGGAGATTGTAAGATTAAAGTTAAAAAAAAGATGAGATTTTACGATCGACATCCCATGAGTAAAGTATAAATTTTAACACCAGTGCGAAAAAATTATTGTTAAAGCTGATGAGGAACTTTTATGCAAAAGTAAATCTTGGTTTGGTCGGTTCACATTAAAAATCTAGTGTAGACAAATTTGTTTGATATTTTGACAACACTATACAAATTTTTTGTCCGTCTAACTGCATGGCTACTGCCAGGACTTCGTGTTTACTCCATCCTAATCGACCCTTCCACCCTTCCACAAAAGGCTGAGGGACAAAACGTACATATTGTGGTCTAACCTAAATTTGATGGTTCTCAGTGTACGAGATATTCCGCTAAAAATCCACCATCAATCACGCTAATAAATACATTTACATTAACTAGAAACATTCATACTGTATGTGAAATTAAAAATTTGGGTGGCATCGGGGCTTTACGACATTGACCCATTCGCAAACACTAAATCTTTTTTATAAAACTGACTTAAACTGGTTGGTCGAGGGATTTCTAGAGTCCGTCACAAAACCACACAATCACTCAAATCTCCACGCTAATAAATAAATTTAAATAAATCTAAAACCAGGTGTAGTGCATCTATATATTCGACCATATGCAATTCAGGTACCTAGTCAAAATGATTAGCTCAAAACCTATATTTAAGTAATTACAACCAATTTTCAAAGTATAAGACAACATAAATACATAAGCCTAACTAATTGTGTGTTTTAAATTAAATGAAAGCGATAATACTTCAATCATTCTTACAATTTAATGCGTCGACAATTGAATTGACCAACTTCAACTGATCATACATTTTCATACATTATTTCATTCTTAAATCATTTTTGTTCTTAATCTACCTAAAATTGGTCTCTGTGGTAATGATACTGGTGATCGTTTATTCAGCCTTCACAATTTGAAAATAATAATGGCTCACGTATATTTAAAATCCAAATAGCAATAAATTTTCCCTCCAATAAAAACATCTCGGAAACGAATTATTTATAAATCGTTACTTTACATATCTTGTATTGATCTATATTAGACGAGGCAATACACGATAAAAAAATCATTTTCATGGAAGTTGTAAAGTGGGCGATTATGATTGAGCAACGATTTACTATTAAGGTTGAGTCACATCTACTTTAAAAATTCAGCCGTTTAAAATATGAATTTGGTTTTATCTTGATGATCATGTTTTCTTGATGAAGATGATTTCATCTTCGTAAAATTTCCTCTTGGTATAAGTAAAATGTTCTGCCTAAAATTGAATCCTTCTTCTAAAATATCTCAAGATTAAGAATTATGATAACAGTTTTTGATACTCTCGATTGGATGAAATTTTTGCATTTTCTTTCCAAAAAGCCTGACGAAATTTCCGGTCAATTCGGTGCATAGTCCGGGATGATTGGCCTCCCCTACTTCCGACCGCTGCCTAAAATTACCTGAAATGGCCACCCTTCCGGTTAACCAGCGTTATTAAACAACTTATCCCCCAACACAACTAAATTAATTTAAATTAAGTTTAAATTGAATCCGCCATTAAATCGCATTATTAAGTTTATAATTTGCTAATTACGTAAAAGCTCATCGATTAGAAGACGATCGAAGTTGAGTGATTTTCAACAATCAGGTTTCCGCATATAAAGACTGAAGGAATCATTTTCAGTATTCTTAGAAATGTGACTTGACCCGAGTTGAATATATGTTAAATAATCCTTTCTACAACTGTCGGGATATGTAGTGTTCGTTATAAACGCAAAATCCTATTACAGACATTTTAATAAATTAGTTTATTTAAAAGACCGCTTTATGTTTGTAATTTGCTTTCAATGTTCCAAAGTTTAGTGAAGTGGATGAAAAGTTAATTCTGTTTAACTGTAAATTTCACCATTGCCGTAATAAAATATATTCACTATGCTGCATGCAATACCATGCTATAAATTTCGGCATGGAGGTTTTGTATGGATTTTTTCTAATAAAATACGGAAAATAACATTTTTCTGGATGTGCAACAGAAACTGCATTAATAAGTAATTATTCTTTATAAGGTGTTGGCTAAGATAAAAAAGTCAGTGTCACGAGCGGTATTCGAACCCATGACCTTCGACTAAATACGCCGCTATCGTGAGTTCGATCCTCTCCGACACCACTGCCAAGAGAAGCTATTTCGTGAAATGATATTTCTTTTCATTTTTAAAAATAAATCCATTTACGTTTTCGTAGTCCATTGACTAAGTTACTTCATTCAATCAATTAATTATTGTTTCTAAGATAAAACGTAAATGGTTTAGTATTAATAATGATGTAATGATACTTGTTTTGGTAAGCCTCAGTAAATTAGTACTTTTATATGGATATGCTGAGATTGGAGTGGCTTAAAAAAATTATATTCGCGTCAGTACGTGCAGGTCACATTCCATCAAATAATTTTCCCTACCCAATGAATTAAAATAAGTGAAATAATTCTTATAAATTATGTATTTATTAATAACAGCCACGTGAATTAGGTTTGTTATTAACTTTTTGGAGCAAGAGAATCCCCCATCTGAGCAATGCACATCAGGAAAAAAAATAAACTAAGAATAAAAAATTGTTATTTATATAATTATTTGATAAAAACAGGCTTTGATGGAACATCAATGTTTAAAAGAGAAAGAGGTTAATCCATTGTGGCAGTGTGTGTAACTTCCCACAAAGGATAAACTTTCATTACGATCTAGTCATCACTCATATTACATATGTATTTACCTGTTAAATGTATTTTAGCATTTATTATTAGGGTTAAATTATGCACATAATTTAATTTATGCATTGTAAAAATTAAAAAAAAAAAACTCCATTTAAAAAAAGTAGTGAAGAAGGAGGTTTTTTGTTATTTAACATGTGTAAAAAGTTTTTAAAAATTAACAATACAGATGTAACTTGTAAATATTTGTTCTATGTCTATATGAATGTAAAAATGATTTAAAATTGTTCTCTGTAAATCCTGAAGAAGACGAAATATATCATAAAAAAAATGACCACAATCCACGTGGCTAATTGAAAAAGGCTGGTCAATCTCGTAGAACAATTATATATTTAAAATACATTTTTTATTATATATTAAATAATTATGCATTAATAATCTCTTTACAGATTACGTACACTGGAAGAGTAGTTTGCTTAAAATAATGTGTACAAATAGTAATGATCAAATGCTTATGAAAAAATGCATTTTTGAACAGTACCTAATATATGTGAAAAATCTGTATCTGAGTTTTATATTATAATTGTTGACTATGTATTAATATTGTTTCTATTTTCTCCATCCCTGTGGATCGAAATTAAAAAAACAAAAACACTTGTGAAAAATTTTGTTAATTTATGTCAAGTTAATTTTTTTTAATTCCCCAAAACTATAGTATACAAAACAATCAAATTATTTACATAATTTGCATACTATGCACCAACTTTCTTGCAATGATGGGTAAAGGCCGAAACAAGCATGAGAAGCTAAGACTTGCGAACCGAGAAAAACCAAATAAAAATTATTTCATCATATCAAATATAAGATAAAATATAAAAATAAAATTTATCACTGTTTGGACTCGGCCAAATTTTCGTAAAAGTATTGCAATCATTCCTATAATGGTTATTATCTACTGGTCGTAACTAATCGCTTCGAAAGACATACATCATTCGCGTAGTTTTGCTCAAGTAAGGCCCAATTGTCTCTCCAGCCCTTTTTTTTTCTTGCCCTCGATCCGTCGTCGGTTTTAAATATTTAGCCTTCCCTTAACGTCTGCCGTATTGCCCCAACGCCAGAATTAGATAGTTTGTGTCTGCCGTTTCTTGGCACGGGTTTGCAAGTTCGGCCTGCATTGAGGTTTCCCTGTGAGAAGTTGTAGCCCTACTTGAGATTGGGTGTGTTTATTTTGAAACCCATTTTCTCTTTTACACTCCTTTGCCGATATTTCTATCTTTAACGGCGCCGTAATAATCCCTCCGGCGGAATGCCTCGAGGAAATGTTAATAGATAAAACTTCAAACTAGTTGGTTAAATATTTTCTTTTATAAGAAATTTTATGTATGTTAGTATATAAAAAATATTATTCATAGTTTAAAATGATTACAAATTAATTAGATTTTGTGTTCTGATTGACCAAATAACTTCTTTGAATTAATTAATCTATAAGTAAGTTATTGCTTGAGATAGATAAGTCAGTGTCAAGAGTGAGATTCGAACCAAAGAGCTTAGGCTAAATACGCCACTGCTCTTGCACTGGAGCTTTCGTGACTTCGATCCACTCAGATTTTTTTGCAATTTTTCAAATGTACAGTAATAATTTGATTCTTGATTGGTATTCTGACACAAGTTAACTATTTAAAATTGTACTGAGATTTCTTTTAAATGTAATAAACATTTAAATAATACAACAGAATATTATGTAATATAATAATTTAATTAAGTAAGTTATAAACCTTCTATCATTTCAAAAATATAAATCTTTATATAAACATCGTTTTTTCCCTTTTTTTAGCTGGTTTAACTTTTTATTTTTTTAAAATGCACTGCATTTTTTGAGTTGTCCGCTGTTTATTATGGTGTTATGATGTTTATTAAAATAACATCCTTGATAAAATCTGGCTGTTTAACATTTTTACTCATTGACCAGTTTGAGACTCTTCCGCTATTCCTTTAACTTTTTTAATCCTATAGAAAATTACATAAACTCTGTCAAAAAAAGGAAGCTTTATAAAACAATTAAAAAAAATATTTCATGTCGGTCTACTAAGTATTTGTACAAATTTGCTGGGGAGGGACAACAGAAGATCCCAAAACCGGTCCAAGAATATCACTTTTTACATAATGTAGTTGTTTTACTACTACTTTAATAAACCCAACTAACTAGATCACTAATTTCGTGGTCCGCTTGACCAATTAATATATTGCAATTAATTAAGGCTTTTAGTTGAAATAAAAAAGTCAATGGCACGAGCGGGATTCGAACCCACTATTCTTCGGCTAGATACGCCGCTGCTCTACCACTTGAGCTATCGTGACCTCGATCCACTCGGACATCAACTTCCTATCTCAACCCCACCTTTAGAGTTTTCCTTCCTTTTTGCCATTTTATCTAAAAACTAAAATCCTTAATTAATTGTAATATACTAGTTGGCCAAGGGGACCACGAAATTAGTGAATTTAATGATTTAAAATGAAGTATACTTGGCCATTTCATTTGTCGTCCAGAATACAATCCGATTAGACGGCATTTGAAAAGTGGCAATAAGGAGGGAAAACTCAAAAGGTGGGGTTGAGATAGGAAGTTGATGTCCGAGTGGATCGAGGTCACGATAGCTCAAGTGGTAGGGCAGCGGCGTATCAGCCGAAGATCGTGGGTTCGAATCCCGCTCTTGCCAATGACTTTTTACCTAAACTAATAACTTTAATTACAGATCCTTTTCGTTTAAGAGTATTTCAAATTATCTCCATGGAATGATGGTGGTTTGGAAGATGAAATGATACTAAATATTTGTATACAGCATTAATAATAACAAAGCAGGCCAACTTTGGTCGGAGTCATAGAAAAACAATATTTGATGTAATAACTACAACTAGTAAATTTTATTTCATTTCTCAAACTCAATTTTTATCTAGATTAAATATTTTTCAGCTATTATTATTTATATTTTAATATAGTATTAAGAACTTTATAAATACTTCTTAAAATTATATTAAATTTATACAGTTTTTTGTTTCCATTTGTAGTAAATATAGATGGTGGTTCGCTATGAGATGCGAAATAAAATTGGGCGACAGTAGTAATAGTATAATAAATGAGAAGATTGCTAATGAGTTTTCTAAATCACGTCGTCGAATACCGAGGGCTGTCAGTTTTTAGACAAATGATCCTTAGATTTTAAAAATTATTTCAAATTTGATGAAAAATGCATTCGTAAAGATGAAAATTTGTGGGTTTTGTGTGTATAAGTGCCAAATCAGTTTGTTTTTCGGATTTTGTTTTTCTAAAAGTAAAAATCGTTTGTAGAGATTTACTATATTTACATCGACTATAATAAAAAAAATTTATTGTATCTCATAGCAAAATTACGGAGATATAATTTACGTTATAGTTTATCATAACGCAATTACCGTCTATTTATGTACAGTGCATATGTAAATATCCATTTGGCTGAATAGTGAGGATTTGAACATAAACATAGCCAAACAGAAGCATACGAGCGTACGCTCATATATAATTTGAAAGCATGTTAATATTTATAAAAAAAATTGATAAATTTTTACCTAATATTTAGAATTACTGTTATAATATTTACAAAGGATAATTTTTAAAAAATCGAGTGATTTTTACAAGTAATTTTTAAAAGTTCTGATATATGGCACGTATTGAACGACGGTGGTGGGTTCGAATCCTACTCAGACACTAAATTTTTCGTTTTAACAAAAATCGTTAGATTAAAGGTTTAATGAACTGATCGTTAATTCAACGATTCAGGCCACTGAACGTAATGGATAATTAAGTAAGTTATATTTTCAATATCCATGAACTGACTATATTTATATACAATATGAGTATGGAGCTACCTGTCAGTGAGTTATTTGTTCACACGTAAAATTTAGCTAATAAAATACTGTATTGTTCATTGGTATAATATTTAATCAATTTTGACTTCAACAATCATAATAAAAATAATAAATTGAAAAACGTAATTTGATCAATTTGACAACTAAAATTAAATGGATCAATGCTAATAGTTGGTCTTTACAGTTTTGTTCAGGTTTATTATGAAATCAGGAATTCAGAAATAAAATACCACAATACCTTGAATTATTTATTCCCAGGTTTAATATTTGACTACGGTTTCAGCTTATGCGGTGAACGTTAATAATTAATATACCAAGTGTATGGACGAGCTTTTATCGCCTAATCGATTGGTAAACATTCGAAAAGAATTACATTAATTTTGAATGCCCTACACAATATATCTACCTATGTTGGGATCGTTGTGAAACATTACAAAATTATTATAACCGTCATGTATAGTTATTATTTCGTTATGTTAATTTCAGTGCAAACAAGTAATTGTACAACAAATACTTTTATTGAATATAAAAAACATTTTTTTTTTCAATATATAAATCCACTTTTTTTACATTCTACTTGTATTTGTTAAAATTAAAACAATCTTTGTAAATCCCAGGTCCTGACAATGATCACAATAAAGATCGAAACGCTGTCACGATAAAGAACGTTTTCTACGTCACAACCGCATCTCACAATTTCCGAATAACCAAGTAATTAACGTTTATTTAATTAATATTATTTAGAAATTTAAATATAAATTTCCTTTTAAAATTACGAACTTAAGTATAACGAACTCTTTCTTTTTACAATTTTAAAATACAAGTTTAAGTACTCCACGCAGATGCCATTGCGTTTCATAATACTACATTTTCTGGTAGAAAATATTTTTTTAAATATTTTGTTATGTATGATATTAAAATCGGGTTTTTTATTTAGTTGCAAAAAGATAGACATTTCTTAAAATTTAATAATATTTTAGAGTTTGCATTATAAGCAATTTAAAACTTTCTATCAAATTTAACGTCAGAGGAAAGTAAATTATGAAAAATAAGACGAATCAGTTAGTTTTACTTAAACTGTCTAGCCTAAAAAGGTTTCCGATCGGAAATCATCAAAATGAATAGCTTTCAATTGGAAACAGGGGAGTAAACTTTCGCCCCTCAATCTCTTTAAATTAATAGAGGGATTGTGTGGATATAATTGAACTTTAGGTTGAATGGGGAGGCATTGGGGGAACAAGTTGATCGTTGACGTTGACATCCCCTTTCCCAATATATACCCGTTGTCCAATCAAGTGCCCACTATATCCCACTAACCACGGTTAATTTCCTCCAGGCCGCTGTATATTATCATTCTATTGAAAACAACAAATCAAACGGCATTGATACGAAATCACGGAGGCAACATTGATGGGCCAGTATATCCTTTGCCCTCCACCCATCCCATGCTCGGTGATTTACATAATGGTATAAAGTAAAAAGCCCATTAAAAGGACGAGGGTTGTTTGGTGATTACAATTGCGTGCTCGCCGGTTTTGTTAGGTTGAGTAGGTTTGTTTTAGGGCAGGGCTGCTAAACGAATCAAAGAGGTCAGACCATTGTTTCATGATTAACTAGAAATTAACATTAACACTTATTGCTTGTTTTGATCCACTATAGATAATTTCCTTTACGAACAAAACTAAAAATATATGTTATTATTTAAATATTTCGTTTGTTAATACCGAATGTAAAATAAAATGTAAGCTGAAACGTTGTCAGCTGAAAATGGGGTCGTTTCTAAGGTCACTTGGTGTAATACTTGATCGAAATGTGCCCGGCTTTAACGAATTATAAGGAGCGAGAAGGCATCACACACAATATAAAACCAGGGCTTGAAAGTAGGTTGTTTGGTGGGGTATAATTATTTATTGTAAGCATTTTTGGTGTGATTGTACAATTTGTATAATTATGATTGTACGTTTGTTTAAATGTTGGTCACATGTTATAATTACTACAACTAATGCATTTTTTTATGTATCACCACTTATTTAGAAGTCAGCTGTCAGGCCACTCGTGAGATATTTTCGGAGTTCAAACTTTACTCCACAAAAATTTATATTATTACTTATGCAAGTTTCACTGCTATGACATTGAAACAAAATATTAAGAAATAAGAAGAGCTTAACTATAATTAACGGTTGGATTCAGACGATTATAGGTTTGTTCCTAATTAATTGTTATACAGTACTAATGGCCATGGCATGAAACCCCAAGGCTTATTTGTATAGAATTGGAATAAATATTAATTCGGCAACAAAACAGAAATATTAAAACGTTGTGCATTAATATCATTTTCACCCACAACACGATACACAATAATGACACATCTACATAAAAACGAACACTGAGCTCTGAAGATTATCTCAATAAAGATGGAAACTTTTATGTAAGGTATGGAGATAGAAAAGTGTGAAGAGAGGGATTCGAACCCATGACCTTCAGGTAAGCACACCCCTGCTCTACCAATTGAGCTATAGTGACTTTGATCCACTCGGACACCATCTTCCCGTCTCAAACTACCTTAAAACTTTCCCTAATTTTTTTCCATTTTCTGTTCCAGGCACAATTCTCAGCCATATAGCATCTTTCTATTAATTAATCTTTATGTAACGTGTTTGAAAAATGTCAAAATGATCGGAAAATTCGAACGGTTGGAATGAGATGGGATATTGGTGTCCAAGTGGATCGATCTCACGAGAGCTCAGTTGGTAGAGCAGCGGCTAGTTAGCCGAAGGTCGTAGGTTCGAATCCCACTCGTGACACAGACTTTTTTACCTCAACCAATACTTTACATATGGGTTAATTAATTGAAAGATGTTATTTGGCCAATTGGACTACAAAATCTAATGAATTTAAAAAACGAAACGTTGGCAAGATAAAGTAAACCTACGTCACAACAGACCGCATCTCACGATCTGTAAATAATAATTGACATCATTCATAAATTCAGTTTTAAATGTTGTTTCGCTGAATAAAAAAGATGCGCTGCACAGAAAAGACAAGGGGCTATTAAAAAGTGTATCGTGGGATGTGGGGTGACTCCCGAATTACGGTACACCGCATAACAGTAGTTTCACGGTAGAAAGGCCTTGGAAGATATTCAATTATACAGTTACACATAATATGAATCTATTTTCACCGTGGGGAAACACAATGTTCCGCACAGTTGGACTACCCCTTAACTTACAGCTTGAGATCATGTAACTTAAAATTGACAAAATTAAATGAAAAAAGGGGAAATGTTTCGTAAAATTTGAAATGCACTATTTGAATGCTTCAAAATATTTTAAAAATACGCATTAAGTTTTTGCAACACAATTTCATCTATGTTCAATGAACAATTTATTAAATTTCAATATTTTTGATGACGCCATATTTATTAATGTTTTATTAAAATAGTCAGAGTGAAATATATTTTTAGCATTTAGAGAAGTTATTTTCGAACGACTTTTAATAATTGGTTGGATAGAATGGAAAGAAATTTGATCGCCGAGGTTACAATAAATGCTGCCAAAAATAACACAAACTTTCAATGCTCTAAGGAATGATAACCTGTTACAAAGAGTTATTTGTTGGGTACTCATATAGCCAGAGTGATAAATGGCGAGAGGACGAAAAGAGTAGGGGAAAAAAAGCAGTCGTGACGGAAGAAAGGAAAGGAAAAATACAATTCCATCGAGATCTCGACGAGTAGGAAAAAGCTCCGGTCTTTTTACTTACTGTTTGTTTCGTGTTCGTATTAAAAATTATATTCGTCATGCATTTTGTATTCTCCTTCTTTCCCCAAGCTTATTCAAACCTCTTTCGTGAAGAGAGAAAAACTCTTACGCTATGTAAGATTGTCAACAACTTTTTTTGAAATCATATTAAGATGTTTTTCTTACTACAAAACAATACGTGAAAACGAGAGAGCATATAAATTCTAATTGGCATAGATAAGTGCTATACTTTTTTAATTAAAGAAGATGACGAAGTTTAAAAAATCAAGCAGCAAATGATATCTGCGCCCTGATTGTCCAAATAATAACTTTAAGGCACATTTAAGGCTTTGCTTCATATTGCTCTAATAAATTCATTGCCGACAATTACCTGGGAGAAAGCTTATTCAATTGTAAAAATCACTCACTAAGGCAACGTTAAGCTCCGCCTTTTTAATTTACTTAAGTACTTGTCTTTTTGTTCTTATATGAGACGATGAGTTAACGCTATTAAAAAATTGAACATTAAAATGTGCAAAAACATTATACAAAAAAGAAAATTACTGTTTACGAGCAAATGCTTGGAAGCACTTATTCGTCGGCTTCTCGTTTTACATTAAATATTCCATTAAAAAAATGAATTTTAGGACTTCTACACCACAAATTTAATTACCTGAGATTAAAACATAGCACAAAGCAAACAAGTTAAGCAAGTAGCATCACGCCTGGCTTTAAAAAAAAAACCAAACGAAAGTAAATAACATAAAATAATCGCCGTGGCTGTCAAGGACTAAATAGTAAGCCTACGTCCATTTTTCAGTTTATTAGTTTATTAATGTAGAGATTTTCTCAGGTATGGCTATGATGATAGTGTGGCTGTGGGTGGTATTTTGTCCTCCATTTTTTGTATATATCCTAATCAATGATTATTATTGATACATCTTCGAATATTGTCCGTTAGTCGATGATTGTTTGGGGATCGTGAGAAACGGTCTGGCGTGACGTTGGCTTCAAACATTTTCTATATCATGCCAACGTTTCGATCTTTATTGAGATCATCTTCAGGGGATTTACAAACATTGTATAATTTTAATAAATACAAAATATACAGGTTCCCGGAATATGTAATACGTATTTTTAAATCAATTGGACAAATATGTTTTCAATAACGTGAAATAAAGATATGCCTTGATGTTGATTTTAAAGTGAAAGTTTCCGCAGTAATAACTAAATTTATTCTTCAAGAACATATCTTGGTCCAGAGTGTCCATAAGTGAAAAAGTGGTCGGTACTGAAAATTGACAGTTTGTAATAAGTTTTCCGTATTTGTACTCAATAAAATTTCAGATATGTGACGAAATTTGTACCCAGAACCAACAGCATGGCAAATATCAACCGGTCAGCCAAACCAATCGACCGTCGTCGTACCCTTAAAAATTAAGTATAGATTACATATATATTCCAATCTGAATATCTGTTGTTATCCATACACATGGTGATGATAGAGCCCGTAAAATGTAAAATTACTGACAACTGTATCAGTATATATTCATTTCCATGTTGGCCTTATTGACACCTGTTTTAATACTTTAAAGTTTTCAGTTTCAAAATATGCTAAGTTTTATATGTTGATTGTTTAATCTAATTGTGTAGGATTGTTGTAATGGTTACACTTTACACATACGTGGCTGACTCACGCGGTTGTTCACAGGTTACTTATAAAAATAGTTGAAGCAGAAAGTTTAATTTAACTTTTGTTCAATAGATTTAAATTAATGTTTATTGAGTAGAAAACTTGTTTATGGATTCAACGAACGTTCAATATTTTTTTTTTTTAATAAAATTTACTATTCCTTTGTTGTGTTAAACTGCAAATGTTTGCTAAAATATGATTGATTTTTGATACTTCTTACAAACCAATTTACAACAAAGTGTGAATCCAGTATAGGTTGAAAAGTCAACACGATTCGTTATGTTCATGGACTGATTAATCAAAAAATAATCATACTGATTATATTTTTCTTTGTATATAATTTTGCAAAATTTCAAATAACTGTACCATTTAAAAAAACCGCTCGTGACACTAATTTTTTTCAATCGATTAACGTTTTGGTTGTGATAAAAACAATCAGCGTCACAAGCGGGATTCGAACCCACGACCTTCGCTTAAACACGCCGCTGCTCTACCACTTGAGCTATCGTGACTTCGATCCGCTCGGACACCGACTTCTCATCTGAACCGCGCCTTTTGAATATTCCCTCTTTTTGCCGTTTTTTTTAAATTTATCTCACCCAAAGTCTTAATTAACTGCAATGAATTTATTTGGTCAATGGGACCATGAAACCTAATCAAATTAATTTTTCTTCTCAACCATCATAGCATAAAAATTGGAAATTTGTAATTTGAACCGCTTCTATGTCTACCGATTTACCCTTGGTTGGTTTGTCAGACGCGTTTTGGCAGTTCGCCATCTTCAGAATGTCTGTAGACATCAATAGGAAATCTCACAAATTAATTGTGTTTTGCCCTGTTTGCATGAATATTAAACGTATTAATGCGTACTATGTCGGACTGAACCACCCAGCAAGAATAGGCAAATCAAGATAATCGGTTTCGATCAAATTACTGGTCCATCACTCTACGGAGACTCAGTTTCATATTAGCAATCCCATGAAATGGCCGAATTATAAATTAATATACAAGAGGAAAATGCAAAACACTTTTAAAAATCTTTAATATATCTTCTACTTCCATTTCTCTATTATCTCATAACAGGTGAAATATACCTGGCTCAGGTTGTGTATTATAAAAACCGGCTGAGAATGTTTAAAACATGTCGAATTGCTTTATTTTATTTAAATCAGAATTTGTTTGCCCAACTAAACTGTTTAACGATATGCAGGGTCGGTCACTGGAACAGTTGGGCATCTGGCACTATTGTAAATTCACCAGTTATTTTGTGGGAACTAAATTGATTTTTCAACAAAGGTGTTAAATATTGAACATTGAAATCAATATTTGAATTGTGCTCTAAGTGGCCAAAAGCGGCCTCCCTATTTGATTTAATTTTTAATACTTGCTATCGTTATAACTTTTATTATTTGTTACTTCTTGCATATTTTTTAAAGGAATATATAAGATATGGCTATATAAAAAATAAATCAATTAAACTGAGTGAAATAATTTTAGCCAAAACGTTTCTCTGGAAACAATGAAAAAAAAAAATTCAATTCAGTACGGTGTATTTCTTCCTCATGCGTTGGTCACCGCTTGCATTCGACGTGGCATCGATTTCATGAGGTAGAGCTGTAGAATATTTTCATACTCCTCCAACAACGCCATTCTTAATTCCTGGAAATTCTAGGGCATCACTAATCCCATAGGTGGTCTCGATAGGATATAAGTCGTCTGACTACATCCTGGCCATTTCAAGTATTGAATTGAAACTCTTGCCAAATAAATTTTCACGAACGACCCTAGCTTACAACATTCTCTTGGCCGTCAGAAGGCAGTAAACAAAACATTGGCCCAACCGAAAACAAGATTTTATCCAATATTGCTTCAATTATTATTATTTCTTGCAAAACAACCGAGTTGTTTCTTCTCGCACGTAATACAGCTTCGCCTAATAGTGCGAAAATGTCATTAACATTTCTAACTGTTCAAGTATTTGTTTGACCTCTAAAGCGGTAGATGGTCGGATCAAAACAATAAAACGATCATGCCTTTGAGATGCTGACGACCTGATCCATACCTTCTTGAGTAACACCCAGAATCGTGGTAGGAATAGAAGACCCTGGTGTTTCTAGAAACGTTATGAAGCCGAGCTACTTACTCTTGACCTCTTCCAAATTCCAACAATGCTGCGATTTTATCGGAATATGTATCACTTAATTCCATCACTCAAACAAATTTGAAACTTAAAAATGAAACTTTTTTTTAAGGAGGCAATTGAATTACTAGGTTATATATAAATCACTTGGCGATTTTTACCGTTGACAACCCGTTCCAGAATTCGTTCTAAAATCCATCTTAAATTTATCTCGCAACTGTTAAGACCCTAAATGAAGATCGCGTTTGTGGGACCTTCCATAGAAATGCCTGCCCAAATCATAACACCACCTCCGTAGTGAAAACGTTGAGAGAAATATATCGCCTCTCCTGTTCTTCTCCAAATCTTCCTTCGGCCATCAGAAGACGACTGAAAACCTTGCCTCATTCGAAAACAAGATTTTAGTACAATGTTACTCAGACCAATGGGTATGATTTCTTGCTAAAGTTAACCAATCTGTTCCCTCTTGACTGAAGTTTGTATCCGTGGCAGGCATTCTCGTATTGCAACTACTTAAAGTCTTCACCTTGCAGAGCGTACTCTAACTAACGTTTTTCATTTGTTGAAGTCTATCCTTGATCCATAAAGCAGTAGAATGTCCTCTGAGATGTGACTATAGCAACCTGATCCATGCCTTCTTAAGTAACCTCCAAAAGCCAAGTAGAGGCCTTTTGGACAGTAGTTCTGGGAATGTTAAGGCATCCTAGCCGCTTACGATTTACTCCTTCCACCATCCGACAATTCTATGATTCTACCCGAAGAAGTACTCTTAAAATCATCACTCAAACAAATGTTTGTTAACAACAAATGTAAAAAATCTTTTTTAAAGAGCATATTATAATCACGAGGTTATATTAACATTGCAGTGCTAGAGCACGGAATAAGCACAGTTGTAAGTATGTGGCCAGAATTCTAGATTCGAACGCTTACAATGTTGAGCGTTGTGTCATCGCCTAAACCGTTGCGGCCACTGACGCCCGTAAAAACCGGAACATTAAAAAGAACCTTTAAGAAAAAACCAACAAAAAAGAGATTTTCTATTTGAAGATTTATTTACAAAATCCAATTGTAAACAAAAGTGAGAGATTATATTTGTGCTTTTAACGGTCCAAATATTTTTTCTTTGCCTCTCAGTGAATTAGCTTTACGAGTTTTTTTATGTATTGACTTATATATATATATATATACACATCACCTAAGTATCATTGTTGAAATAGTCCAATCTACAATAGAATAAGCTCAATTTAAAAGAAAAAATATGTGTGTTCTGCTTTTATCTTATCTTGCAAAGAATGAAATGTACATTGTTTTACATGAACTGGATCCGTCTATTTTCGTTGGTAAACGTTTTAATTATTCGTTTCTTGGTTTAAATCCATTAAATATTGATCAGTTGAACTTACATTTTATACTAATTCTATCTAAGGTATCGTACCATAGATTTCATTGTAATATAACTCACTATGATGAGTTAGTAAATAAATAAACTCCTTCACAATTTCTAGGGCTAATTAGCTCTCTAAAGCATTTTTCGCAACGGCGATACCGCTGGTGAAGGCATAAGGTCTCTCGTGTGCACAAAGATTAATCATGTTAATTGCCCAGGATAACAAGTAGAGCACAGGATGTCATATCAATTATGAATTGCGTCCGGAATCTGGAGCATTTTGTTGTTTCGATCTAGTTAGGAGCCGCCGGCTCGCAATCAACGCAATGTAAATTACTTCCCAAATATTTAATCAGGATTTCCATCAATTGTTTCCTTCTGAAGGACGGCGCGGTGGCGTAATAGCACTGAAATGATAATGGCCGAAGAGGGTGAGCCGGTAATATATATACCAAGGTAAGTTAGTGTCAGGCAGAGGGCGAGAAATTCCATTAACCCCCGTCAGACAGATGGACCGCCAGATGGGTAACACCTCTTATTCTCAGGGTGAATTATTGATAAAAGTTTCTGCCTTACTTCGATCGCAAAGGCCGAGGATTAGTCCATTAAATATCAATCGGATCACTTTTTGTTCCGATCCTATTCATCAAAAATAAAAACTTGAGAGGGTCCGTGGTTATTCATAAACGTATATAGTGCACCCTCGATACTATCTTCTCATTGCATTCAGAAACTAATCCATCGATACAGGGCGTTAATTTATACATCTCACTGGTCATATATGATCGTTATCAAGCGAATATCGCGTACTTCCCTCCCTTCCAACAGACTAATGAAGGGTTGCCACAGAAACCCTTTTTACACTTTGGTTTAAATCTAATACCAAGAGGAATGTCAAAACGATTAACTCTATTTGATGTTCCTTTTTTGTCCAATAAAAAACAAATTGCCAATTGCAAATAACTCACAAATTAAAGAATATAAATTAAAGTCGCAAAGCATAGTAAAGTTTGTTTACTATGCTGTTATTTGTAAAATAAACAAATATATGATACAAATCCTTTTAAAAATTCTTTGTTTTCTTCCGTAAGACACAAAATTTAAGATTACTGGAAAAGGGCTAGACTAATCTAAAATCGTTCAAACCATATGAACTACTTATAAAGTTTCAAACGTCGCCTTTGTAAATATACTAAAAAAAGGAAATGTTTTGGTGGACGGAGAAGACTATTGTGGGGAGTTAAATCCCCAAAATAAAGATAAAAACAAACGTGGAAATAAACTAAAAACAAATGATATGCTGGAACTGGTACGAATTAGGAAAGGATCTCCTCTCTTGGATTGACCAAATACAAAATTTGGTTTATTTTTTCAGGGGCTTGTCATGCAAACAAAGCTGAATTCCCAAATTTAATTTATGGAGTGTAATAAATAGTTATAACTACAATCTGTTTACAAAACTTTTAAGTTTGTATTGAATTTAGTCGGAGTGAGAATGTGCGAAATCAACTTTGTCGAAAATTGCATCGGATTGCTGTCTATAACGTTTCTTCACTTGAACAAAAACAGGATTGTTCAAATGTTTTTTTGTTTATAATATGCTTTTTTTCAATCGGGTCTGGCAATCGGTTTGCGTTGGGGACTGAGCAACGTTCTCCCTCATACGTATTATCACTGTGATTTTTTCTAACCGATCAATTTTGAGTTCGTCCACGAACTGAATTCTCACCTTGTATGTGCATTAGAGCGGGTGTTGCTCAGGCAAGTATGCTCACTCCATTTCTTTTTTCAATATACACTCAACCTATTCCTACTTGTTAACATTTCAACTCGTATGTTCGCTAATATTACTAATAATACAGCGATTCTTACACGTAACTCGGTCCGCTCAATTAACAATTAACACTTACAATAACATCTGAATGAATTAACAGTACGGTTCGAAAGTGGAGAACAAAAATAACGTAATAAGCGTACAGATAAATTGTACCTCATGTAAAATACCTAAAAATATGCAGGGAGTATACAAGGAATTCCACTGCCTTCTATTGATGTTGTCCATTATTTTGGTGGATAAACGACTGACTTGAAATCCTCGCAAAAGACTGAAAAGACAACAAACGGAATTTATAAATTATTAAAAATAATAAACATACTACTTGATGACGATCAAAATTTGAATATTGATATTGAAACCAAACTTTTAATTGAGACGGTAATGGCTAGACCTCTCTGGGCTTACGGTTTTGAACAGTAGGGCTCAAATAAACTCACATGAAAATACTTTTCTTCTTCATACCCTAGATGTTCTTGAAAATGCAACCTAATGGAATAAAAACAAACAAATTTATTGTATGAATTTAAACTTGGATGAAGTGTGGCCCAAACTTCAATGAAGTTAAGGGGGTAGGAAGACTTAGCCAATGCACGATGCAGCGACGGTTTCGGAGATTTTGTCTTGGATATTTAGATCTCGAAGAAGGTAGTCAGCAGGCCTTCGTTGTGGATGACGTCCAACTCAAAACATTTATTGAAGAAAATTCACGTAAGACAAGGCGGGAAATTGAGGAAAAGCACAGTTCTGACCTCTCAACCATTGTTTGCAATTGGGAGCAAATTGGTAAAGCAATGGAGCTCGTCAAGTACCGCTCGAACTAACCGAATCCCAAAGACGTCGACTGAAATTTGCACGACTCTTCTGTTCTGGACCAAAATGATCATTTCTCGTTCGAATCATCACGTGTGATGAAAAATGGATAGTGATCGGCCAAAGCACTTCCGGATACAAAACCTACACCCAAAAAAGGTTATGGTGGTGTTATTCACTATAATTTCCCGAATTGTGGTAAAAATATTACGGCAGAGTAATGTTGCCAAAAAATTGATAAAATGCACTGGAAACTGCAACAGTTGGCTATACAATTCTTCTCCTCTTTCAGCTGTTTTTGATTTTTGTTGATATAATTTATCTTTTTCAATGGTGAAATTCTAATTTTGGAGGCATTTAGCCCAGTTTAACTGACCTTCATTTTTCATGGATGAAAAGACTTATAAACTGTTTTTATATTTTATTATTATATTTTACTTTACACACAATGTAATAGCACGCGCTATAAATCTCAGGTAGGGTATTTGTAAAGCTATAAATTAATTAATATAATCAATGAATTAATTATTAATTTATAGGCGAAATCTGAGTACAATTCCAATAAAATCCACACCGCGTATGCCATAATACTCGAACACATATGACGAAGTACAGAATTTGTTCGAAGAACTTTGCAACAAAGAGTAAGTAAACCTTTGTCAATTAATAGGCCGATCTGTCGGATGGGAAACCTGCCCGAGAGGCTTATCGCTATGCTTACAATTGCCTATCGGTCAACCTTATCTTCTACCACAAAACGATAAATCCAGCAAATTGACGGGGTAGTAGAACGCGTTAGTGAGATAGACGACTCGGTGCGTAATATTTTTTTCCTACATTTACTAACCGTACTAAACTGTATTTATCTTTAATGGCTCCCCACACAGTTCTCTCATTCTATCTCCCTAGATGGGAGAAAGTTTCCACTACAAAAAATAGCTAGGAACAAAAGGCCAAACTCAGCAGCAGGCTTACACCCTCTTCGCGAAACGCAATGAAGAAACTCATCGGGTAAGCAAAAGTGTATCTTTACCGATGACCAACAATCATGAAAATGAATCTTCATTTACTACTAAAAATCTATTTTAGTCGTCAGAGAACCAAAAAAACCTCATAAATTGCTGCTAGCACTCACATAGCATACTTTGCCTACGATACAGCTCTGTTGTCCTTTCAACCCGATTCTACAATTGCTTCCGAGGAGCTCCAAGAAAATGGGCGAATCGAACAAACACTGGCATATAAAACTTAAGGAAATCAAAAGTACACATTCATCCAACAAAACCACTCATAGAAATCCACAATGTTACTCCCATCCCAGAAACAAACGCCAGGCTACCTTGTGCTCCATGACTATCCTAAACCAACACGCATGACTAAAACGGCCGAGATTAAACCAACCTGTCGGATTACTCGATAGGCTACTTTCGCACAAATTTAATGTTTCAATGTAAACAAACTGACAACCCGGATAATTTTAAAACCATTCTAGACTAGAGCTGTGGGGCACCCTCAAACTTTCTAACATCCAAAGAATATCCTATAGTCCTTCCAATCCAAGCTCCACAAGCTTTTTACTACCTCTCCGACAACAAATTTTCGTTCCTAAACATTTTACTCTTCTCACACAAAACTCTTCTTTCACCACAATTAAGTCACCTAAACCTTATCCATTAGAGGCCATCACTGTCACTATTTCTTGTAAAGAATGTTCCAAATACATGAAATTTAAAAAAATTAAAAATAAAACAATTCTAATTCCTCTGGAAATAGGAACAGGGAAACCAGACACTTGACACTCTTTTCGGTTGGCATACCTTGGCGCTCTCTATATGGTTACAAGGAATTCTAACCCTTAATCATTTAGGACACTTCAGAGAACCTTTCTCTGCACCCCCGACACATACGCTGGCTTGCTATAAAATTATCTTATTTTTACTTATAATATTTCATCGTTTGCGACAATTTTTAAAAAATTTTGAAATTAAATAGTCAAAGTAAAAATGAAACGTGTTTTCAATATAAACTACCATTTGAAATTTTTTCGTTCTCCCCTAAATAAAAAATATAATAGCATTCATAAACGTAATATTCTTATTGTAGGAATCAATATTTTTGTCAACAATCAATTGTTGTATAGCTATGAAAAGATTTTAATTGAAATATGTTCAAACAAGTGTTGGAAATATATGCAGAACTGGCAGGTTCATGTCCCTCAAACCCGCCTTAGGAATTTGTACTATCAGTAAATGGTAGGGCTCATCAGTTTGGTAATTATCGTCGTTTGCATGCTAAATGTAAACGTCAATCAAGATGTGATTTCAAAAATCTGTTGCACGGGCGGAACCTGGAACAAGTGAAGAACACGTAGATCCTCCTGTAGGATAAAAGGCGGCAAATATTCAAATGCGGGGTAGCTTCTTGTTTTTAAATAGGCCTCTAAAATGTTTAGAAATAATTGCCTCAGTTTTTCCTTTATGTTTCATCGACCGCCACATCCCATGTTCTCGGAGGGGCGGGCGGTGGTCTTGCCAATCTTCGTAACTTCTGAATCTGTCTGGATGTTTTCCCTCCAGGCGGTCTACCTTAATAAATAAAACTCAAGTTACCAAAATTGTTTTCAATTTGAATAATAAGACGAGTCTCATATTTCTTGTCAAATTTTCTCAAGGGCCAACTCTTCCCGCTCAATGTTTTTGTGTTGGGCGGTGTAGTCTACGCGAGTACTCTATAACAAAAGAAAAGTCATTTCAGAATATTCAACGGAAGTCGACACGGTTATTCTTCCAAGTTCCAGCCAATTACCTTGACAGCCGGTCTTATTTCTATTAGAAGAATAAATTATTTCTCTTTTTATTGTAACATCTGAATGACGATAATGGCGTTAAATAAGAAACAAAAATATTATATTAAAATTAAATGTTTAAAGAATATAAAAGATCGATATTAACAGCAACAGCCCTACTTTAAAACGCCCTTAAAAATTAATAATAATAATAATAATAACAGCCCTACTTTTTCCCGTATGTTATCGATTGAAAATAAAAGGTTATATTTATTTTTAATTAAATCAAAGGTGCCAAGAAATTACCTGGAAGAGAACGAAACACAAAAGCGAAGCTTTAATCCTCTTTGATACCCAAGCTTGTTTTAAAATCGCTAAGAGCCTTTGAAACAAAATCAAAAGCATAGCTGTGAAAACAGACTTTCTTTGAGTTAGATTCCTGGCTATGTGAGTGAGCAAATGCCATGAGTTCAGCGATCATCAATTCAATCGGCAGGCTGAGAATCGTGGAAAATTTTTCGGCATTGCAATCTGTTTCCTGAAGAATTAAAGCGCTCAATAAACGATATTTATTTAATTGTGATAAAAACATCAACATTGTACTTATTCGTATAATAATCGGTTGTCATAAAATGTAATCATGATCTAAACCAGATAGTATCTGTACACCAATCTAGTACATTCTGCTTATCAATCTCACAATTAATTTCCAATTAAAAGTAAAAATCTTAAAATAGTATATATACCAGTTTAATCCGAAACTATTTACCTGGTATGCATTACCAACATGTTATTTAAAATTCTATGTTTCCTTATTAATGAAATGCTTTTCACATAGAAAATACATTTTATTTAATAAAAAACCGTGCTAATTCATATACGTGATTATTTATTTATCGAATTTGTAATTTGGAAATTATATTTTGGTTGATCTTCCCGTTGTTGATTCCTCACATAAATTTCTGCATTTTGCTATGGGATTTTTGTCGTCGCAGAATTCACCAAAAAATCTCACAGTATAAACTGAACGTATAAATAATGAACAGCGAAACAGCGACAATAATTTTTTGCAGGCCTGGATGATCGAAATCTAACGAACTACGTGAACGGAATTTAATATTTTGTTGGAAGAAATAATTAATAACCTATATTTTTGTATAATTGTACGTAGTTATCATTCACCTAAACTAATAGTTTTGTACCTTGTATGCAAGCGGATAAGGGAATTGAGCTTAAACACGACAGCCAGTATTGGGTTCTAGTTCCGATTTTTGGAGAGACAGGACTGATTTATTGGACATGGAATGGAGTATTTCTCAAGGACACCTACTGATATATTTTTATATTTGTGTGTATTGAGATTGAATGACTTTATTATCGGGAATGGATAGTGTAAATTGGAAGAAAAGAAATAGATCTCGTAGACATTCAGTTATATTAGTTATATAATATGTATAAAGGGTGAAGAAGATTACTGTCTACCCTTCTAATTTAGTGAATAGTTTGTCAATAAATAGAAAACAATGTATGTGCGAGTGTATATGCGTCTACCTTTAAAAACTACATGTACCACTCTGTATAGCAGGGTAGACAGTGCCCGTAAAAAGTCGATGAAATGGCAAAGGAAAGTTCGATGTGGACACCAATTGGTTTTGAATGCTATCGCGGGATATCAAACTGACAAAAACAATAAATATTCGGTTTAATGGGATTGTATTCCCGTAAAGTACCATTGGAAAACCTTTTTTTTATTACATTTAACTATCTGCATTAATAAAATATACATCTCGTAATTTGAGGTTATTTACATATTTACATTTATACACCGTATATCTTTTCTTGAGGGGAGTCGTCAACCACTGTTGATCTGCTCATTTTTGTGAAAGGTTAGTGCTTGATGAGGTCTCGAGGCCATCTCCGCTTCTAATCGGCTTACGGGATGTAGGAATGGATTGGGCTAGTGGGTTGGGGTGAGTGGAGAGTTTGTCGTTGAACTGGGTGAATTTGGACGTGATAAATTTATTTACGAAGCGTATTTTGAGGTCAAGATGGAGGGTGACGTTGACTATAATTGTCAGGACTTTGAATTGGAAGGATTGAATTAGTTAGATATTGGTAGGTTTAGTGGTATCCCACATTTCAATCCGATTGCACAAATCAGTTTCAGTAGTGTTCTGTACAGTGTTTTTTGTTGAAAAACTAGATTTTCGTACGGTTAGTTTATGGAGTAGTCCGAATCGTGCATTCAGCCCCTGTTTTTTTTTTATTTGGAGGTGTTGTTTCGACGTCAGTCGTGAGCCAAGATAGAGACCAAGGTATCGTAAGCAGTCGCCTTTAGGTATAGGTATGTCGTTGAGGTATAATGTGTGAGGAGTTTTGTTTCAGAGGGTAAAAATACAGGTGATGCACTTGTTCCTTCATTCATTTCTATTCTCCATATTTTGATTCATTCTGCAATGCGATGAACGTGCGATTGGAGCTCCTCCGAAGCTTGTGCAGAATCGGGATTGGACTAAAAGACGACTGAGTCGTCGACGAAGGATACAAGGAGAGCAGAAGGTGTGGCTGGTATGTCTGATATTTAGAGGAGGAACAATAGTGGACCGAGAACAATGCCCTGTGGTACTCCCGCTCCCACAGGGCAGTAGGCGGAATAGTCCGACCCTTGCAGGACATATATATATAGGCGCAGTAGAAATAAGCCTTGCAGGTAGAAGAAACAGAAGAACATTTACTGTGTTGGTGCGATGGCTGATGAAAACGAGCTTTCTACTCACGGAATAAGTAGACTCAGGGCCTAGAGGGGACAAACGGAAGTCTTGGAAAAAGCATTTCAAGGTGAAAAGCCTTTAGCATAAATCGGAGATATATACAGTAGTGGAGAAGCACCATAGGCCCCCAATAAGGTGCCATGTATATGCCATGTTTGCTTTTTGTGACTTAAAAAAAAAATGTATATATTGATTTTCAATAGAACATTAGGTAGTTATATGTGTAAATCCTGCCAGTATTACGTACTTTTTAATATTCCAGAGTCCTATTTGGTTGGTGTAAATGAGCAAATGACTTATGATAAAAATATAATTAAAAATATTATTACAACGACTTTTGCAGAGGAAGACCTAAAAAAACTAATATTGTTAGTTCCTTCAGACATGATAAAACATGTCCAAATAAAAATAGACCCTAGAAAAGTCATATTTGAAAATGAAACTTCGACAAAGTCTATTTTTTAATCAAAGCAATCATGGTTGCAGAAGAGAAAAATTTTATTTTCATAAAAGACCTGACTGTAATAGAAATAGATATTTTAACTGCTCTATGAAATGAAATGAAAGTGAGTACCGATGTTACAAAAAAATGTATCAATTAAACATGTTAATGGAGATATTGCTTTCACTTAAACATTTATCCTTTCTTTCGTAAACCTTCCCTATCTTTGAAGGATATTTTTCATTTTTCACTATTAAACCGACACTATATAACAGACAATCAACTAAATACATATCCATGTAGGTGGAGGAAAACAGTATTGCGGATTAAATATAAAACGAGCTAGCTATTATCAAATGAAATAATTTTTTAAAAATAAATAATTAAGTTTATAAAGCACCAAAATATATTACTACTGTGTTGGATGTAAATTATACCAGTGATGACCGCTTGTTTTCAGCATAATGGGAAGTAATCAATTATAGTGTACACATCATTTTAATAATGCTGAAAACGTTTGTGTACACATCGTCTGATTAACGGCCTGAGGATGATATAGCTTATTGCAGCAAATTGATAACACGGTGATGCTAATGGAACCGCCCTGTACAAGGGGTGGGCTGGTTCTTAATCATTCAGGCCAAGAATGTAGTGGCCGACCACAATTATTTCCTGTTTCAGCCCAACCCTGGAAAGTGAAAACGCTCATGAATACTTAAAAATCTTTTTTCGACTCTGCCTTTAAAAGAAGGCACAGTGGCTTTACGACGGGATGCCATTTGATTAGCCTCGGTGAAAAGCTAGAATAAATATTTGTTCAGTTTTCTATTGGATGTCCTTGTTCGCGAAGGGTGGACCCCGCCGATACGTGTTGTAGCGATGGTTACCGCTTCTGATAATAATGACAGACAGGGATAACAAGTAAAGACAGCTAACCGTCTCAAGCAAAATTTCTAAAACTTTTAAAATTAATTAATTATAATTTAAATTAGCATTTTCTTTATTAACAAATCATGAATATTAAATAAATCTTTGTTTACTCAACACGATAGTTTTTATTTATTTTTTATTTTCCGGAAAAATTCATTTTTTTTAAGAACAAAGAACTCTCATATATTATAATATGAACTTGTTCAAAAGTAAAACTCCATTCCATTTGAGCGTATCATATGAATGAATGTATAAAAGCTAGGACTGTAATGTTGAAATTAAACTTTTCGGCGTAAAAGTTTGATAAAAAGTAACAATCCAAATAATTTAATATGTAAGGAGAGCTCTTGATCTAGTCGTTTTACAAGCATAAAGCTAAAAGCTTACAAGCTAAAACATATAAGTATATTTTAATAGTAACATATTACTTTGCCTCTACCGAAAAGTGGAAGACGATGAGGCTCCGTAGATAAAATGAGGAATTCCCTTGGTTTGAAGTACGAAGAAAAATATAGTTCTTAGTTTAAAGTTATATATGTCTGAGGAGCAAGTTTAGAAATGTAATAATGTGATAATGATCTAAAGGTAGATTGTATCTGTAAGATAAGGATTTTCCATGATCAGCGCTGGGTCTTTGTTAAAAGGTAAATCAGGGACAGGCAGAGTGATGTAACAAATCCAACACTGTAGATGGCGAGAAGCCAGAACGCGATTCAGAGACTAAAACAGACAGTTGTTCCGTTTAGGTTTTCTCTCTCTCAGGTTCTTCCACGTAACGATATATATATATATATATATATATATATATATA
>CM077099.1:5708862-5729228 GCA_039619505.1 Cimex hemipterus | reverse complement strand
TATATATATATATATAGGGTATATAGGGTAGTAAAAATTACATTTATTATTTGGTTTCGTGAATTCTTGTACATTTCATGCAATTGTTTGTTATATGCTACATTTACATTTTCATTGATGTCTATATTATCTTATAAAATTTTCTACGTCTATAACTTGACATTAAATTATGACAGTTCTTAAGCACGAAGAAAATCACGTTAATAGCATGTTTTAAAAAATAAATATACATACTCTATTATCATAGAAATAAAAAACTCGCAGATTACCAGATTATTAAGGGAGCAACTAGGAATGAAGGAGAGGATAACAGAATAACTAAATCGCAGATCTGAACGAAATATCTAACAATAAAAATCAATTAATTTTTCTTTTTATTCTATTTGTGTTACATTAGTGTGCCTTCATTTCTTATGTTAGCATGGAATAACAAAATTGAATTTTTATATTTTTCAATTATTTATATACATTTATATCATTATGCACTTTTTTAATACTAGTAAAGCAACGTACTTTTATTTCTAATTCTTCTGGATTTATGCTGATTACTACAGTGAAGAAAGGTAAATAGTTAAAACACGAAAAATTATATTAACTATCCAAAGAATTAGACGACGACTAGCAGTAATGAATATTTTTTAATTATTAACTTAAACAACGCCACACTAGGTGATTAGAAACAACTTGATGCATTTGTTTTAATGTAAGATGTTTCGTTACTGCAAATTTTCCCAAGGTACAATAATAAGTTCTCGTTTCTTTTGAAAGAGCAAGGATCGCACAAAATTAATAGAGAATGAAAAGTGGTTTCTGTACGACAAAGTACAGTCGGCCAAGCGATCATGGCAGGGTATCCTTTATTTTAAAGAGTTTTCCTCGGAGCGAAACTAACGAGCTATCAAGGAAAAACGGCCAGCATTAGTGTACAACAATGGAGCCGTTTCCTCCGTGACAACGCAAGCCATCGAATTCCGTTTTTGATGCGGCAAAAATTGTTGCAGTTGGGCTGTCTAACGGAACAGCTTTGCCTGGTACGACGCGTACAAATTACCTTTTTTAACTGTTAAAATTATTTCATCACAATCGCTTCAATAGTGGTCTAAATTATTTAAGAAAATTTATATTTAATATAACAATAACATTAAATACCTTACTGTTGACTAGTTAATAAAATTATTGGTGATTTCGAAAAACATACATCTGAAATCGGACTGCCTAATCTCGCTATGTTCGTGTTTACGAAGCGTTGGTATTACATCATCAATGCTGAGTATAGTTAGTATAGGACAGACAGTACAAAGTTATAATTTTTACGGGTAGTTTTGGTCTTGATGAAAATATGATTGAGACGTATTGAACGGGTTTTTTACACAACCGTTATAAAAGAAATAAAATGCAAACAAGAATAATTAATAAAAACAACCAATTACATTTACTGAAAACAACCCCACAAGCATATTGTTGATACCAAACTAGACTATATATTTTATAAGAAAATAATTCATCCAAACCTACCCTACTAGTGCTAAGATGTTTAAACCAATAAGCCATCTTATTGGCCAGAGCGACTTAGTTATTCATAACTAAAGGGAACTAATTATAACAAAATCAAGATTACAAACCAAGACATGGAAGATTGAAAAATCCTGTGACGCGACTGAAAGATCGACAGGCAGACCAAATCTCAAATTAGTCACCTAGCAGATAAAATAACGATATCTCACAATTTAACCCCCTTCACCTAAAATTGGGCTTAAATTAAAATTAAAATATGACTGTGGCATTTCCGCTTGGGTGTACTGTTTGAGACTCCAGCCTGAAAACAAAAGAGCTAGGTGGAGCAAACCAAAATGAATGGACGTAACCAAACAATATGGATGTACGGCTGTTTGAATATTAAATCATGTTGAATTTCTAGATTTTGTTTTCAATCCACAACATCTAACAAAATCGATATGTTATATTATGCTATGTCATGTTTTTGCTTGCAGTTGAAAAAATGACTTAACTTTGATAATCGAACCTTCATGGTATATTGAACGAAATGGCTTTGTGATTTTATATTCATTGATTGCCCTTTCAAAGAACTATCGAGGGCACCAATAATAAGGATAATTCTTAAACTTAGATCTATATTTTAACAAATTTTTTTATCGAATCTTTCCTAAAAATACCTCCTAATTCCTAAAATACATAACCTCCAGAGAACTCTTTAGACAAATGTATTTGCTAACGAATCGAATAATTAGATTGATACATTGAATAAATCAGTGCTAGAGAGAGATAGTGCGGGAGAGCGATAGCATGGGCGATACAGAAAGAGAGCGAGAGAGAGAGAGAGAGAGAGAGAGAGAGAGAGAGAGAGAGAGAGAAAGAGGAAGGGAGGAGAGAAAGGGAGTGGAACAGGGTGATAAAATTGTGTCATAAGTAATGATAAGCAGAAAGAGATAGAGAGGGCGAGTTTGAGATAGATGACTATATTTTTTCTTAACCAGCCATCGTTAAGTCTCATGGTTCTTTCTCCTACTCAATATGTATAGAGAGAGGTACAATGAAAAAGAGAGATGGTGACGATATAATTTTTTAAAGAGCCATTGCGAGGTCTTAGGAGGCTTTGTACCATATAACTTGAAAAGAGTCTAGGGGATGATGATGAAACTAGGAAGAGGGGTTGTGCTCCCTAAGCACTGCAACCTTCGGGCTTAATGTACCTATTGAATAAATTCCGTAGTTCAGTGCAATCGACTCAATCCTTCTCAAACGTTATTCAGATATCGTAATATGCGGTCTGGTCTGATGTAGGTTTCAGAAAAACATTTTCTTTAACGTGCCAACTTTTCGATCTTTATTGAGATCATCGTCAGAAACTGGAATTTAAGAGCATTTTTTCACATCCTTCATGTATTTGTATAGTAGTTTCGATCTTTTTTGAGATCTTCTTGAGGGCTCAACGTGTTTGTCTCTGTGTACTTGTGCCATTCTTGCGTGACGTGTTGAGAGTGCATTCTCAAAAGTATTAGGCCTGAGACTCGGTGAGATGGAGATGTTGAGAAAGAGATGGATAGAGGGAGGGGAAGAGATAAAGTAAAATAGAGATTGTAAGATAAAAAGAAAACGAGGCAAAGAGAGGAAAAATTAAATAAAAATTGAAATTCTTATACATTTTTTCTATTGTAATAAATGCCTTAGTAGAAATGATCAATGATGGAATGAGTCTAGTGTTCACTACGTGTTAAGCGTAGGAACTATCTTTTTAAACAGTAATGTCTTAATGATATCAATTTTAATTTTAATAAATTATGAAACACAATTTTCTGTGCCTTTCGATAGAGTCTATTTAAATTTTCCGATCATTAAAATACTAGTAATATCCCATAATTTTACATAGTATCTTTAAATTCGTAACATGATTAATTAATAACGTTACTTGGAAAAAAAGCTGCAGAGATACATCAAGGTTGACGAGGTTTTCACGAAAAAATAAAAATAGGAGAGAAAACGAATTGTCAATTTACGCTGACTGTCAATTTATAAACGTTAATGAATTTTTCGATTGAAAGAACTTAATTGCTTGCTGTTTTCCAATCAAAATTCTGTATCAATTAAACGAGTATTGAAATCGAAATCGCTCACTTTCGTTGTAATAACTTAAATTTACCTAAACGGAATGGGAACTACATTTAGATTATTTCAATTTAAAACCCGTAGAGGTTACATATAACTATGAATATGGTGTAAATCACTCGCTTAAATCACAGATTGGTTTTTCCAATGTGTTGCGGCTTGACGGAAGGTCTGGTCAGGTTTCAAGCCACATCCTTCGTCAAAAAGGTAAAATATCACCTTTCGCCAACTTCTACTATGTCTTCCTTTCCATGGCAGGTGTCTTTTTAAAACCAATATCGCTTCTCAACCGCCCAAGATATTTCGACATGAATTCTATACTAGTTCTATTCAATCTATTCAATCCTCCAAAAAGACTATTCGGCCAGAAGTTCTATTAGTCCTTCAGTGTTGTTAACACAAAATGACGCAAAAATTAAGAAGTGCAAAATTTATTCGTGCGGTCAAAAAGCAACTTTAAAACGTGTTATGTTGACAGTTTAATCATAATTACATGAACTATTGCACATGATTTAGGGTAATATATTGAAAATAGTTTTTCAACTAAATTGAATATACAAAATAACTTAAAACTGAGAAAGTGTACTCTTAAGTAAATAAAGAGTCAATAAATTTAGGTCAGAATGATGTTACCGCTGATTTCTACCGGTAACGCATCTCAAAGGGGCTGTTTGTGGTTTGAAAGCCTTCTTTGCAATGCATGCACATGTCGTCAATGTGGGTCGAAGTCTGGAGATAACAGGGTTAGAAGTTGGTGTGAGGTAATCAACATTTCCAGCTATTGCTGAACGATTCTACTAGTGTTTCAGTTTTATCGTCGAACTGTACAGAATAGGTTCGTGATCCGTTTGGCCAAACAATTTTTTTCAATTAATTAATCTATAAGTAAGGTATTTGTTGAGATAAAAAATCAGTAGTACGAGGGGGACTCAAACCCACGGTCTTTGGGTAAATAAGTCGCTGCTCTATTCAGTGAACTATACTGGCTTCGATCCCACGAATCCGGCTCGTGACACTGACTTTTTTTTCATCTGAACCAAAACCTTAATTAATTGAAAAGTATTTATTTGGTAAATCGAGCCACGAAACCGAATCGATTTAAAAACCAAAATGAATAATACTTTATTAAACTTCTACGTCGGCATTGCATTAAGAGATTAATTAATTAAACTATACGTTATCATTTCGGGTGTTAGTCTCATTCCAAAATGATAATTCTAAATTGAAATGCTGAATATGTCCATTGAGGGGTGTATTTAGTGCGTAAATGATGACCTATAGATAGGATCCAGACCCATTAAAATATGTACAAGGTTTGAGTATGATATTTGTGCTCTCGGTGTTTCGCCGGGGTCATAAATAACTGAAAATCCTGCTTATTTATCTTGGCATCTAGTTGAGTTTCATTACCGGAGGAAATTAAATTCGAAACCGACTAACATTAACTCTAATCTTGCCGCAAAACTAAAAAATGTTGTACATAAATTTTAAACTAAAGAAACTGATTTTCTGTACGTGAAATGAAATGGTTTATTAATTTAATTTACGGGGCGTGGATTTATTATTTTCTATTGAGAAACTGTCAATTGGAGTTGTGCAAAACTACTTACATCTAAAATTATCTCGGGCTTTCAGCTTTCCCCTTGCTGTTTTTTAAATTATTTGACAAAATTGTGACGTTCTTTAATTTGAAGTGGCAGACTATTTAATTGACGTTTGATAGGTTGATCGATACATCTTTCATTTCTGAATTTCTTTATAACGAACTGAACGATAATTAGACATTTTATGATTACTATTCCGAGATCGTGAGATGCGGCGGTCTGGTGTGACGTAGGATTTAGGAAAATATTTACTTTATCGTGCCAAAGTTTGCCTCATTATTGAGATCATCTTCAAGGACTGGGAGTTATTACCATTGTTTAACTATACAAATACATGTAGGATGTGAAAAATGTTCATAAATTCCAGTCACTGACGATGATCTCAATAAAGATCGAAATGTTGGCCCGATAAAGAAAATGTTTTCCTAAAACCTACGACACACCAGACCGCATCTCACGATCTCCGAATCTCCGAATAATCATTCGGAGACACCACACATTTTATGTTAACTTTGTACCGTTCTTGCCTAACACGAAAATGACCAGTTGGTTTGGTTTATCAAGGATATCATCATGGACATGTGGATGTCAACAACATATGAATCATGTATGTTAAAGTATTAAAATTTATTAGCTTTTTATGTTCCCACTAGAAACTACAGTGATTATGTTAAATAAGTTGATGGATAAATTTGAGGAATAATTATGACCGCACCTTTTGAATTTTCGCTCCTTTTTGCCATTTTTCAAATCAGCGTATCTAGCCGAAGTTCGTGGGTTCGAATCCCGCTCGTGCCATTGACTTTTTATCTCAATTAAAAACCCTAATTAATTGTAATATACTAATTTGTGAAGCGGAACAGGAAATTAGTGAATTTAATGATTTGACTCGATAATTCAACAGAATAAATGGAGCCTCCTGATGTTATTTAAAATTATAATAGTTTATATTAGATTAAATTCATCAAATAGATAGTATGCTATTTCAGTTGTGAAAATTATTTAAAATTTTGTAATAGCCTACATATTCCTATTATAAAAAATTGAAAGGACTAACATGTAAAAAGGAAACAATTTACACATTTTTGAAATGTGTTCATTATATACCTACACCATTATGAAATACATTTCTCACAAGCGTTGGTAGTATGTCCAGGGTGGTCAGAGAAAATCAATATTTTTTTTTAAATTATTTGAAGTGAATGATATATTGATATCTCCATCGTCTATGATTAGTAAAAATACAAACGGTTTTGACACAGTACATCTACATTTATGCATGCGCCGTATTTGGAAGTTGTGGCAATGAGAGATGGTATAAATTTTAAATTTTTTAAAAATTTATTCAAAGAAATACCGCTGTGTATGTCAACGTGGTTAATTCCCAGTCCGACAACACAAAAGTTTGCTTATTACCGTTCCGCAAAAATGCCGACTTTTATTCTATTCCTCTCTTTTGAATTAGGTGGTAAAATGAACTTTTTCCATCTTCACTTGACACTAGGGAATGGGTGAGAGGAGAGATCAGATAGTAGAAAGAAGGGGAAATGAAATCCTGACAATTTGTCAACTCTTCGTTGAACGTTTCCTTTCTACGGAATAAAAAATATTAAAAATGGAATTTAATAGTATTCCAAATCATACTTAAATACGATAAACTCTATTTCTTTACTGACTATAGTATTCATTAAAAAAAGTAGATCTCATTTGCATTAAACAGAATATCCTAAAAATAAAATACTCTTCTGTATACCTCTCTCTCTCTCTCTCTCTCTCTCTCTCTCTCTCTCACTCACTCACTCACTCTCACTCTCACTCACTCTCTCTCTTTCTCTTTCTCTCTCTATATCTCCCTCTTCTCTATATCATCATTTTTCTTTCTCATTACTGTCTACCTAAGTTTCATTGATTCTGTCCTTTTCGGTGTATGTATTTATCCCACGCCTTTCTTTTTACGGCAGTCACTCGTTCCTTATTCCGTTAATTCCTTATTATATTCTTTAAACTTTTCTCTCTCTCTCTCCCATTTCTCTTCTATCTTGTTGGAAGTTAAAAGTGGTCGATCATGCAATGCGACTGTAAAATTAATAAAAATATAATTTATCATTCAGAAATCTACTCACCACACATTAAATTTATAATTTCATTATCTCCCTCCCTCTCGTCGTTTTTTCTCACTATCTCTATTTTTCTCATTAACTCTTTCGCGCTTAATACCATATTGAAAGTAGGTTTTCAACTTTTAATTTAATTGCATAATCACTGAAAAGGCAATGTACGATGTTTGTTGCATTTCAAAAACGTGATGTATGTATATCATAGCAACTTTGTATACAATATACATACATTTACGTATACGGCAGACGGTTACCTTGCCGTATTAAGTTTATTTTCTTGTTTGAATTATGTTTTTTTTTCTCTTCTTTTGTGCAATAAACTTATTATTATTATACATTTACGTATCACTTTTAAAATCGACAGCAAACAAATGTGAATCGATAACCTGGAAGTTTTATAACGTTATTATGTTATTTATAGCACTACCAAAAATAATAACATACTCAAGGGGGGCGTCGGTGGCCGCAAGGTTCAGTCCAGTTCTTTGACAAGGAGCTCATCACTGTAAGGTAAAGGTCCCGGGTTCGAATGCCACCCTGCAGGACATACTGACAAATGGGCTTTTTCAAAAACACCCTGAGGGAAAAAACTTGATAATTTCAGCAATATGAATTTAGTTTGTGATGTGCGATTAATTTAAACCATTAAAACAGAAACTGGAACGTAACAAAGTGTGTTTAATAAGATAAATATTGTAATGAGTAATAATGGAATTTATAATATGTGGTGTTTAGTGACCGTTAGTTAAAGATTATTTGGAGATGGTGAGATGCGGTCTGGTATGACGTTTTTTCACATACTGCATGTATTTGTAAAACTTAAACAATGTTTATAAATCCTACCCTGAAGATGTTCTCAATAAAAATCTAAACGTTGGCAGAATAAAGAAAATGTTTTTCTAAAACGTCAAACCAGATCACCTGATCTCTGAATAATCGGGAATTTACTATCTTATGGTTTTGTTTTAAGAGTGTAAGTTTTAGCGACATCCGTTAGATGACATGCAATACCCTCTCGTCTTCAGTCACTAGTGATCGTCTCCACTCTGTTTCTCGTCGAATTTGATAGACGTGAAGGGGAAACGCGTCACAACAAGAAATAGGCATTACTAGCCGTAATCGATCATGAAACAGATGACTGTGTACCATTGTAGGTTGCCCCATAAGAGCATCGTAAGAAATAATCCGTTCACCAGCTTCAAAATGAAACCGGTCATATACAAGGCAAAAAATGATTTTCCCAGACGTCAATAGGCCGTTCACGTGTATTGCGTGGGTTGAAACAGCCGATGTTCATCTAGGCCGATACCGAAAATGTTGCGCCGAGATTTGCATGGAAGGGAGCTTTGAATATTACACCTAAGGGACCGTAAGATGCCAAGCTTTTGAGCTTGGAAGCATTTTTTCAATGTTTGTGCTAACCCGCTCGCACCCTCACACTCCTACGATTGGCCGTCATGTTCGATAAAGGGTAGATTATTTCATCCCTTTCCAACACCAAGGGTATTGTTTACCAGGGAAAATAGAAACCGAACGGGTTGTGTTTATTAAAACACAAAATATTAGTCTGACGGAATCCTCTATTTGCACTTATGTTTTAACCTAAATTATTTAAAAGACATAACATGGATTTGTTATGATCTAATTAAAAGCTTTTTAAGCCTCACTTTTAATTGATTTTAAATATCGAATTTTTTGGGGAGACCAGGGAGCGGTGTGAAGATATTTTTCATGAAGGGGCGTCGGAGGCCGCAACTGTTAAGGCGTTGCGAAGGCGCTCATCACTATAAAGTAAAGGCCTCGAGATCGAATCCAGCGATCCAGCGACATACAAATGAGCGGTTAAAAAAAACCGGCATCGCGACATTGAAATACCCTCGTAAAATTTTATTTTAATCTCTTGATGCTATGTTCATTTCCATCTGTCCTAACCAATTTAGTTGCCGGCCTTTGCCAGCAAATTGTAAAAAGACGGTTTTTTGGTTGAGTCGAATGAGTGACCATTGACTTGGTTTGCATTAAGTCTAAATCAAACCCGATAAACGTCCGATCATTTAGGTCTCCTAATTCATGCTGTTTTTCAGACAGGTTTTAACTTGTTATGACAATAAAATATTTCTTATCGTAAGAACACTTCTAACCGTAATAATTATGTAAATTACACTTAATAATACTAAATACTGAAGCTGGTGAAAATCCGAAACGTGACATAGGGTTGTATAAATGAATTCAATATAGCGTACGTTTTAAAAGGTATCATGAAAAGAGATATCGGTTTATTTATAGCATTAAATTTAACATATATATTTTATACATATTACATATAACATGTTAATAATTAATTATTTAACGGTTTAACCTATTGTTGAACGAAAACAGAAAATACTTCGCAGCATGCGGTGTAATTTAACTTTAAAAAGTGTTTTCAATTGTGTCGGTGCTTTTTTAAAAATTACGAATTGAAAGAATGTGCATGTGGTAGAATGTTAAATTATAATTTGTTGGATACAAAAATAAACTATTGAATGAAACTGTAACGGCTTAAAACGACAATCGCGTGTAAACTGATTTCTTGATCACAGAATTTATATTTATATTTTCGATTTATGACACAATTCTAAAGTACAAATTAATCAAGAAGATAAATATTGGTATACTGAAATCTCACTATAACTGAGAAAATTTGCTGATCCAATTGAGCTTACACTAAGAACAAACTCCACCTTAATTTGCCGTTAGTATTCATTTAAAAGTTAAACAATACAAAAACGGTATAATTTGCAATTCTAATCGGATTCGGTCGGGTAAAAATAAACACAGCAACCAGTGACTTTCAAAACTGCATGAGAATAAATATTATACTTTCGTGGTTTTAAAATAAAGCTGTTACGTGGATTAGCACGCCAATGTAGTCTGACAAAACTTTACTAAAGGATAATGCATAACTCCCGTAAAGTTTAAACAAAACTGAATAATAGTTTCAAAATAGGCGGGCACATATCTATTTTGGTGTACAGGTGTGTTTATATAAATAGATCATATTGGTTACTGTGTTTGCGGTTAATTCCTGCTTACATTTACGATGATAATTACATTATGATTGCGTTTGTACTTGCGGTTTGGTTTAATAGTGTTGGGTGTTTTTCAAGGCATGATTTAAATTTTTATTTCCATTCTGCTTTTAGACTTTTTTTGTGATAGTGATTGTTTTTCGTATTTATATTGTATATTGTATTTATATTACATTACTTATAGTTCTGTTAGATTTAATATTGATATTTCACTTATTATCTCCTGTCCCCTGTCCTACCTGTTATCAGATTTACTGTTACCTTTTACTATTATTCTTGATAACAGATAGAACGCGACATTATAAATAAAATAAAATTTATTTAGAAATCGTGAGATGCAGTCTGGTGTGATGTAGTTTTCAGAAAAAGATAATATTTTTAAAAATAAATATTTAATAATTATTAAATATTAAATATAAGTAAATAGTTTCTTTATCGTGCCAACATTTCTATCTTTATTGATATCATCTTCAGGGCTCAAAGTGTTTGTCTTCGGTGTAATTGTGCTACTGTCTGGTCGAGAGTGCCATTTAGCCCGATAAACAAAATATTTTTCTTAAACCTACCTCATACCAGACCGCATCTCACGATTCCTTCACAAATATCGATTAACGGTCACTAATTACCACACAAAAATGAAATCAAACCTTAATTTTAATTTAAACACAACTATAAATAAAATGCATACATATAATATTCCTTTGTTCCGGTTTTCTTATTTGCTTGCTTTAGGTAATTAATTTTCTCGCCCTCCATGCTTGTGATATTTATTGACTTTTTTCTTGAATTTCATTTATTAGATATAAATTCTTTATGAATAAAGTAATTTGTTTTTGTTATGTGTGTATTTCCATTTTCATATTGTTGTTAAAAATCATTTCTCTTTTTAGTTGCACTTCTTTCTTTCTTAGTGCGATATCGTTTTACTCATAATTATATCTTATCAATTCTTAGAGATTTACACTTGATAAAATGATATATGGCGGAAACAGGTAAACATTATTTGATGTTATATTTTTACGATGTATATTCATATAGTATTGTTGTTCACATAACAATATTGTTGATAAAAAAATTTCACATTAGGTATCGCTGAAGAGGGGCAAAATGAATTTACAATACGTCTTGCGGTCTTACGAATGGTGCATCCGAATCGGACTCCGCGGCCTAAGTTATTTACTTGTTCAAGCTTCTAATTATATTGACACAGTCAGTAAATGATAAAATACAATTGATTTAATTTTTCTCAAGAAAAAGCCATCGTCATGATGTCTTTGTATGAGTCCAGCCAAAATTTCGATTTAAAAAAAATTCCAATTATCTTGTCATCCGGCACGACGGCCAGGTATTCACTAAACAACGGTTTATCTCACGTTTGCACTGAGGATTAACGAGCAGCTCTTGGTCAGACATCAATCAAAACGAGAGATTAATCACAATGCAGGAAAAAAAAGGATTTTAGAAAAATCCTGGTCAACATTTTTGTTTAATTTTTGTTTTTGAATACAGACAAGATCCGTTACCTCTTTTCATTAAAATTTTTAAAAATTTTCTTTATAAAGAGCTTAATTCAAAATTGACTCCTATTGGAAATATGTTTATTTTATGATAAAAAAATTATATGCATTTAAATTATATTGAATTGAAGAAATCAGGTAAATACCTATTGCGGGTTCAATACATAATGCATTTTCTATTTCGGTATTTACTGATGAGTATCGGGTTTTTTTTTTTCAATATTCGCTTAGGTTTGAACTGAAATTTCTTCCTTTGTTGTGATATGAATGTGCGTCATGATATATTGTGTTTTTGATGACATCAAAGTACGTTCTCACTATAATGGAGTTGGACAATTTTTTTATCCAACGGGATGGCTAAACTGTGGACATATTTCTCGTGAAGTGCAGTTATAAAAATTGGCTCTGAAAAAAATAATAACTGTCTCTTTTTAAATTTCTATCGTGGATAAAATGAGGTCATATAAAGCAATTGTGTTCTGGATCAGCTGGACAATCACCCGCCATTGGATTTGGTGGGCCTTAGAAAATGACCATTGAGGATTTTCTGTTGCCCACTTAATGGGACCCATTATTGGGGGAAAAACTAGCCTCGACTGTCCATGGAATTTTCACGAGTTGAAAAGGATTTTCTTTGTAGATATAGACGGCATAGAAAATTGGGCAAAACCCCAATCAAATCATTGAATGAATCAAAAGTTCGGAAGTTGTACGATTTACATCAAGTGAGTTTCAATTCAGGGAAAACGGAGATTACAAATAGATTTATACCGATTGTAACGTAAATGTAATTCTATGGACATGGATATGTTTTACGGCTGGGAGTCAGTCCGAAAGTTTAATACGGAAACTGTTACCACGACCGTGCGTCGGCGGACTGTTTACGAAGGATACGCGAGAAGGAACTGGTGAGCAGGTGTTTTTAAAGCCGCGCCGCGATTGATTCTTATGACGCAACGCGATTGACGCTTATGACGCGAAGCGATTGACGCTTTTGATGCATGTGACGCGATTGACGCGTATGACGCGACGCGATTGATTCTTATGACGCGACGCGTTTGACGCTTATGAAGCGACGCGATTGACGCCTGTGACGCGACGCGATTGACGCTTATGACGCGACGCGGTTGTAATGAGCTTCCAAATAAAAATGATACTCAAATTAATAAATAACCGTTTCCCTGATAATTGGCGACTGTGTTTAAATAGCCATCATAAGACATATCCACGTACAGATGTATCTGCATGCAGTGTAGATACTAGTTACATTTTTATATAAAATGGTTACTCTGAAATAAACTGTTGTTTTAACTGTAACATCAATTGTCACAACAAAAAATGCATAACGTATATTTAGAATTGGAGAATTCTGATATGTATGTAGGTTATCATGAAATGCTTTTGAAAATAAATAATAATGAACAAAAACGAAATAAAGTATTAATTTTCATTTTTTATTTTGTTGTTTACACCTTCGCTCATTTCATTCTTTCTGGCCCTCTGCATAGCTTTCTCTCTCTCTCTCTCTCTCTCTCTCTCTCTCTCTCTCTCTCAATTTTTATGACAAAGTTTTCAATTGCCTTTATATTACGTCCCATTACACAATTATAATGTTCAGTTTATGCCTGTTTAATTAAAAGTAGCTGATGAGCACGTTAGAGAAAATTTAACTATCACACACACTCAAAAATAAGAATTTATTTACACAGAATAAAATACGATTCACAAAGCTATTTGAATTGTTACGGTTAAAGGTTTTTCCCGGATGCCTCAAATTGTTTGGTAAAGAAAGATTGAGATAATCAAGTGCTCTCGCCACTGGTCAATTAATAAAGCACAATTCTAACGGTACCTCGTAAAACTTCCGAACGAAGTTTGTGATTACGAAAATACGATGCCCTCTTCATAAAACTCTGAAAAACTGCCAGTAATAAATAAGACTTATTGTCAGTAAACCTTTACATATTGTTGAAGGGGTTGTTGATGTTTCTGGTCTTCATTAACACAAAAAAATGAATGTTAATTAATTTTAAAGAATAGTACATAAATATAATTTCGTTTTGTATGCAGAGAATACCGAAAATCAAACCATAATGTGACAAACATATCAAAGTAAAGTTTGGCGAGAAGTAGGTTTTACAGTTAATTTAACATACCTATTGTAGGTTTTACGTGAATCAATTTATTGACACTCGTCGAAGTAACGAAGTATAACGCGTTTTCGGAGAAAGAAAACCTTTGCTTACGTTCATCACATGCTTTTATATAGAACACTCACGTTTTTTAATATTCGAAACTTTACATAAACAATTTTTCTTATGATTTGGTTGCTTTTCATATTTTCAAGGCTTATGCGTGCGACGGCGAGGTGATATAGAAGTCATAAAAGTCGTTTTGTTTTTCAGTTATGCAGACATGCTTACTTTTTTAAACAAACCTGTTCTATATAAATTTTTTCCGCTTTTCCGTTAAAACAATAATATATTTTTTATGCGTCCCAAAATCTCAAGCTACTACCTCTTGCAGTAGGGAAATACAGTTGGATTTATTGCGTTGATTCTGTAGATAGAAAACTTTTTGTTTAGATTTGTGTTTATAAAATAAACAACATAAATTAAAATAGATGGTTTTAACACACCATGTGAAAAATGTACGTATGCAAATTTAAAAAAAAATCTACCTAATGATTTATATAAGAATGGGTGTATTTCATGAAAAAATTGTTTAACAAATTAACAAATACTTGCTGGCTAGTCGATATTTTTTGATTGTTATTTAATAAAACCAAATAATTCCAAACGTATAAAATGAGCAAAATGCTATTTCATACAATCGTACAAACTCGAATTGCTTATTTCAATTTTTGAACATTAGATAATTAGATGTGCACAAGTAAAATGTGGAGTACGTGAATATAAAAACCTTTTAAATTAGTTGCATGGTTTGTTTATAAACAACAAAATATTTAAAATTACAGAGATATGCGCCAAGATTTATTTATTCCATATTTCCTTTGATGTTAAAAAGTAGATAAATTTTCTGGAATATTTATGAAACAAGTAAAGGGGTATTGAAAATTGATTTTTGTCAAAAAAATTGAAGATCAAATATACATTACTATTTACAATAACTGTTGTTAGTCTTTATACAAATTATTGTTATTTTATTATTTGTGTTTTTGTAGTTTATTTTGTAATTCGATAATACGAAATTATTATTTTTTCAATATTTGAATCAAATGTTTTTGATTGGTAAACAAATTATTATAAAAATTATTATGAACAAGTATGAATGTAAAATAATTACGTTTTCTCTATATTATAAAGAAAATAGTTTCCAGCTGGAGGCTGTTAGTAATAATAATAATATTTTATGACAGAACAAGCGATTTGTCTATTATAATTCTGACGTTTTAAAAATGAAGTTTATATAAAAGGTTATAGTTTACCTTTCAGTACTAGTGTACTTTTCAGTAAACTACGAAATTAATATGTAATAATGAGCGTATTTTTTAAAACGATATGTAAACAAGTATGTAAAACGGTTTAGCATATTAAACTCATAAACAAGGAATTGTTGACAGTACAAATGCAACAACATTTATGTTTCACCATTGTATCAGTAATCATATAATATTTCTTTTTATACTCTTTTTTCTTGTTATAATCAAAACTTTTTTTTTAAATAGCTGATAACTTTTCTGGCTTTTATACAAATTGTAAGAATGACATGTATTATTTTGTACACTATCACATGTAGTTCAATAAAATGTGCATACTAATGTACAATAAATTTATACTGATTACTGATGACGTTTAAAGAAAAATTAAATGTAAAAAAATGAGCCTGACAAGTGAGATTTCCTTAAATACTTACTGTTTACAGTTTTTTTCTTTGTCCCGGTAATTTAAATAGAAATAGTTAGAGGGTGTATGTATAAGGAAAAATGGATTTTGTTTGAAAGTTATAACAGAATACAGAATTATGGAATTGAATGAATTGGAAGTCACGTATTTTACATATGCGGATACATTCGGGACATCTGCTGGTAACCAATGCAGGAAATTTTATATAAAGGAATCTGGTTAGATATTAATTCACCTTGAATAAGGCGATCCTGTAACAAGCGATAAAGTTAACAATAGAGTCTGATTTTATTCTTTATTGGATAATTTTGTTTACTGACCGAAACATACAATGTTTCAATGAAGGTTTTTTTGTCTTAACGTATTTTACACCAAAAATATTTATGCGAATTAATCGGAGTTTGAATTTCAATAATTCTAAATTGATAAACATAAAATTAAGCCTGAAGACTTTATTTTTATTTTCTTTCTTTTGCCTCTCTAAACGATTTTTATTTATTAGGCCGGTTTCTTCTTATTTACACGCAAAACTGCTGTCTTTTGTGCTATTATGAACATTTTAATCATTTTAATATCAAAAATCGTTTTAATGATGGTGTTTCATAGACAGTTAGAAATGTGTAATAGTTTTTACAATGCTGTATGAGTGTTTTATGATTACTAATGTAGAAATTTATTCAATCTATTCTCCATCCAATCAGGGCGTTTTTACGAAATAAATTTAGCTCGTTCTCTAAATAGTTTGTGAGAAAGAAAGTGGGGAAGTATTCTATATATAAGCGATAATACCTCGTGATTGTGTCCAGAGAACGGATAGGAGGAACAGAAAACACAAGAGACGAGAAAACATGGCTGGATCCTTTAAAAACGACCGGTCATATTACACTGACATCACGTACGCACACTGTCTTGATGACGAGAAGCAGCTGGACGTGAACCTCCTCTGACGGTGTTCAGGCTTGAACTGACTTCTGAATCTCTCCGATGCCGTGGTGGCGGGAAACCCTTCTCATCCCGGCCACCTGCCGGAATCGTCACGAACTCGTGTGTGAGCTTCACGAGTTTGCACGCACCCACGATCTGTTGGACCGACCAAGAAGTAACGAGCACTCGGCGAAAGGGGATTTTAGCAAAACAGAGGAAAGTTGGTTATTGAAGGGCTTTAATTGACGGCGGTGGCCCAGCCGTTGAAAGCATCCCTAATTAATGGATTGGGATTGGCGCAATCCCCGACATCCGTATATTGAACAATGCATATGGAAAAATTCCCAATATCAAATTCTTTTGCCAGACACTCATGATTGATCTTCTTTATATAGAATTATCAGAACATGAACGCAGCTAATCAGGATGAGTAATGCTCATTGGGCAAAATTGTTACTTCTAAAGATGAAACCAATGCCAAATCTATTCTACCACCAAAGTTTTATGTTTGAACATATAAATAAATAAAAATTTTCCAGATCCCTCATGACTGATCTACTTTACTTGTAATTATAAGAACATGAAAGTAGATAACCAGAATGAGCAATGCTATTTTATTTATAAAAGTATTTCTTTCCTTCATTAAAATACAAGATGAATAGCTAAGCTTATAAAAATTGAAACGAGATGCGGATAAAGGTACATGACCTTATTACAAGAAGCATCAGTTACGTACTAGCGTACAACACTTCACGATAAAAGTAACACTATCACACGTACAAGCCAACTGAAAAAACAAAGCATATTTGAAACGCATGCACATCAACGAAAATGCAGACTTTCTTTGTGGAGGTGGGGAACAGGCACGGACGCATCTCATCCAGAAGTATGGCTGCACCTTGATTACAATCTGAGGAGAGGAACAACATGGTCAGACGATGAAAACAGGTTAAACTGCCAATACAAAGAAGACTTTGAGTTTCGTTAATTCATTGAAGATCAATAAAATCTAAAAATTTAAACTTATCGTAAAGTCATAAATAATTAATTTATTGCATCTAATGTAAGAGAATTACTTAATCTTAAAGAGTACAGGTTTTTCTTAACTGGCTTTTCGTTTCCACCGGACTTTAAAAAACAGTACAGCTAAATGTTAAAAAAAAAACGAAAATATATGTAATATGTAACATAATACAAAATTAGAAAAAAACCTGTTATCATAACGGGAATGGTTTAAAAAAACAAGAAACTTTCCCACTGAACGGTTACTATAGTGAGACAAAAAAGTACACAAAAATGGAGCGAGTTGCATAATCTTTACTTAAATCTATGGCGAAAAAGAAAGGTTTCCATCTGTGCTATATGTAACCTCATAAAGAGAGAAGATTCTGTCCAATTTTTGACTGTGCGTCGGATCCCCTCCGAATTTAGATATCCCCAGATCCGGGGCACAAGAACCTCAGCAGACCAAATTGAATTTCTTAATGGTACCAATTTCTTACAACTTTCCAAATATGCACGCAAGCTTTTCTTATTGTTTTGAACTTGTTAATGGATTCAATTGTCATAAATAGGTTTTTAATGATTGACTGATCCATACAACGCTTATATTAATTTTTTATTGGTTTTTTTAAACTACCTACTTTATTTATTCATATGAGTATAATAGTATAATAATATAATCAGTAGGGCATATTTTACTTTTACTTTTTCTTGAATGCTTAAATGTTTTCTATCTTTAAGTTTTCAATTACAAGCAATCTCATATTTTTGTTTGAGTACAAATTCGGCTTCAATTTATGGCAGATGGATTCTATCATACACTAAGATATACTTATACATTTTTTTTGTTGCTGAATAGACATCTTTACTATTATGTTTATTATTTTAAGCACAAAGACAAAAAATACAGGACAGATGGAGTATTATTTTGTTTATTACCGTTCACCGTTATAATAAAATACAATAATACAACATTTTCATTTTCGTGTTAAACAAATTAAACGAGTTCGGACCTTCATGAGCTTTATTAAAAAATATTTAATTATTATTCAGATATCGTGAGATGCGGTCTGGTGTGATGTAGGTATCAGAAAAACATTTTCTTTATCGTGCCACGTTTCGAGCTTTTATTGAGATCATCTTCAGGGCCTGGGATTTACAAACATAGTTTACATTTAGAAAATACATATAGAATTTGGAAAATTGAATTTATACAGTGCAAAAATTATATTTTATATTCTATCAAAGTATTTTTACTCACTCAAAGTGTTTGTCTTCTGTATAATTGTGCCATGTCCTGTTGAGAGTGCCAGTGAGATTTTACTGTTTCATGTTTATATATGTTTGATTTTGAACTGGTGGGGAAGGAAGTGGGTATAAAAGAGACAATTTTGTATAAGTCGTCGGCTTCTTTGAGGTGAAAAGACAAACACTTCAAACACTTTGAGTGAGTCGAAGTACTTTGATAGAATATAAAATATAATTTTTGCATTGTATAAATTCACTTTTACAAATTCTATATGTATTTTCTAAATGTAAACTATGTTTGTAAATCCCAGGCCGTGAAGATGATCTCAATAAGATCGAAACGTTGGTACGACAAAGAAAATGTTTTTCTGATACCTACATCACATCTGACCGCATCTCACGATATCTGAATAATTATCCGTTCACGGTCGCTAATCTCTACATATTTAATTATGATGGTTTGAAAGAAAAGTCTTCAAAACCTGGATAATCATTTAGTGAGAAATTAAAGTAATACTTTTTAGCCGAGTTTAGCCCTTAATAAGTGCAAAACCATGTAGAAATTGTTAGATAAATTTATTCTACTACGAAATGATTTTCCGGAGTTCGGTTGAATTTCAAACAACATAATTTTTATTAAAACTCATGAATTTTTGTTCTAGTTGAATTAGGTTTACGTAAAAATAAATATTGAAACTAAAATAAAGATAAAAATCATACAGTTTGAAATAAACAACAAAATAAGAATGTCTGGTTCTTTTGGTCTTTGACTATGTAAAACTATGAATTATTCAAATTAATCTAACCCATTACTTAACAACATATCCATGCCGTAATTTATATATATATATATATATATATATATATATGTCGATGAGAAAGAAGAAATTAAATAATTAATGTTTAAAATGTTTATGTTGTATCACTTATCAAACTATGAAAGGCAAACACATTGGGTTGTCTTGGACGCTCCCCACTGGTTAGAGAATCTAAATTAATTGCGGAAGAACAGTTTATACAAAATACCATAGAGTGCGCTCTTACTGGGGCAGAAAGAAAAGAACCTAGAATAGACCAGTAGTAGTAGAGCAGTTGCTTTGGTTACAGTACCACACAACCTTCTTAAGCGTGCTTGTGGGGAGTGCATCCGTGCCTTACTATTTTACTGAATACAATTACAATTGTTAAATTGTTGTGTCTATTACTATGTCCGACCTTGAAGAGAGCCAGATCTCCGAAGATGAGTAGGTTCATAGCCCAACGGATGAATATATATATATTCATATGTATTCATGAATATACATATATTCATGTCTGATAATGTCTATATATATGTATCTTTCTAGAAACCATAAAAAACTCAACTATATATATATATATATATATATATATA
>CM077099.1:5669993-5694934 GCA_039619505.1 Cimex hemipterus | reverse complement strand
GATTTTCCGACCCCAGGACGTGATATCTTTCAAAATCGATAAAAAGCGAAATTACTCTGAAATGGTTGAGAATCGGACCATGGATAATATGAACTTTTTTGTTCATTTTAGGGTGAAGAATCAACTGGAGAAGTTTGTAGCACGAGTAGCAATTCACCCTGTATAAATAGTAAGTATGTTATTAATAATATATTGTAATTTTATAGTGAAAAATAGATAGGACTCATTATTTATGATTTGAAGAATTTAATTTTAATACATTATATTATAATCTGCTCAAATATGAATAGGGATATATAAATTAGTTTAATTAAATTAACAGATATATTCTTGTTATTTATATCCAACAAACGAAAATAAAACGACAACAAACAAATTAATTTTTAATAACGGATTAATTTAAGAATAGTAAACATTAAGATTAATCATTTTTGAAACATACATCTTTTCTCGTCTTTTCTTCATTTTAAACGATTTTTATTCCCTTTAACCATGGAAAGGTCATCTTGAGACAGAATTTCGCATCATTATTATCATTGGTGGAAGTGGATATCACACAGGAAGTTGGCACATCTTAGAGCGCGATCTCCCGGACTTTAGCCCGATTACGAGAGACTGGAAGTGCCGAACGAAGGCCTGGTAGTGGATCATAGCGCATCACGGCTCTAAGGGAGGGCAGAAATAGAAATCTCTGCCAGTTCCTAAATGAAGTACTTTTTTATATTTTGGCAAGGCATTTATCAACAAAAACGATTCGTAAGTTGGCCTCACATCGTATGTTCTCTTTGACACGACCGATCTAGGGGAGATAATTGAGATTTTCTAGCTTGGGCATTATTCATCATTTCAGTCTACCTATCGTTTCTTTTTTGGTGGTTTTGGTTCACCTCCCAGGTGAATTTTTGTTTTAAACCAACTTCTATTAAATAGAAGAGTTAAAGCCGATTTGGAAGAAAATAAAACAAGGCGTGGCTCCCGGGTTTTTGCGCGATTCCGGAAGAAAAGAAGTGTCAATAGGAGACCGGGTAGTGGATCTCTACGCGGGATAACGCTAAGGGTGGTCAGAAATATTGTCATTGCTGCAAGACGGAACCCTTTCCATACTGACCGCCAGACATCTAAACTGAAGTGCGAGATGTTTCGGCGCGGCATTTATCCATGAGTTAGCTTTACACGGTGCCCCTTTGAGCCAACCTGCAACAACTGAAGAGAATATGGTGCAGCGAGCGGTAAGGAGAGAACACCAACTGGAATACTGATGACTAGCGCTTCTGTCTGTATGGTGTAAAAGGCGCTGAAGAGTCTGCCGAGAACAGAGGATACGTACAATGCCCTGGTTCGTTCACCTTTCAATTTTGTGAAGGCGGTGTAATGATCTGGGCCTTGGATTTTCAGACGAACTGGACTCCATATTATTGATGACAACCTCACTGCAGTCCGTCATGTCCAAGAAATTGTCGAGGATTCATCCCGCTTAACAGGGAACTCATTGGCAGTGATTTACAATTTCGGAAGGACAATAGAGGCAGAATTTGTCATCAATGTATCAATGAAAAACCTGGGAATTTCCCAGCTTCCCCTTTCCCCATTGTCTCCAGACCTCAATCCCATTGAACACATTTTGGATGTGATGCAGAGAAGGCTTTCTATCACCATCTGCAGCTAATCAACTTGCATCAAGGGTGTGCACCAGATGCAACAGATGACATTATACACGGTATTAACAATTTTTACAAAAATTCTGCCCAAAAAGCACAATTTTGGAATTAAAACCGTTTATATTGTTATTTTTAAAACTCTTAAATTAAACTTTCCTTTATAAAATTTCAATAGTATCTAATAAAGTTTAATGAAATTTTGTAACGAAAAAAATAAAATGCTACTGCACGTAAATACTACAAAATTAGCAACATCCCTATTCACTTTGAGCAGTTGTTAATTCATTGCAATTATGTAATTATTCCTGTTCAAAAGATATTTTTTTTACTTTTCAAATAGTTTATTCCATTGGGTTCAGTGTTCATTTTAGTTTAATCATTAAATTCTAGGTTACATTTTATTTATAAAAACAAATTATGACTTTGTACCTTCCGCTGCTACATGTTAGCATGTGGTTAATCTTGCCTTGTTTAATTAAGCAAACAATCCAACAATTCTCCCACTAATGTCGTTTACATGCCTAACTTTATTAGGCCGTTCTTCGTCGTATTCACTTGTTTGTTAAAACCACACGGATAATGTTTATTCCAGCCGGATTGCTTGGCACCGATGCATGTATCCTTTGCACAATCCACAAAATGCGTTAAAATTTAGAAAAAATACGGTTATAAATATTATATTTTCGAACGTGTCATCTGGCGTGAAAAATGACTTCTTTCTCATGGCTCTAGAACCCATATCGGTTTGATTGATGCAATCTGGCCGAAGTCACACTTGATATTCATGATAGCAGTGATTTAAGAGATAGCAGTCAGATAAAATAAACTATCAATAACAAACACTGAACTAGAAAGATTTTTCTTCTGGTTTCCCGAGTGGTAACTTTTTGTAATACTTTAGGAATAAAGCAATTAAAAAAATAAGTTACTCAAAACCATGTAAAGGAAAAAGTGTGATATAGTTCACACTTTCTTATTCAAATAGTGCTATTTTTATACCAGTGCATAATACAAACTTCCTATTTAATTCTATTCTGCTGCTTACCAACTTGACTTTTTTTATTTTATAAGAAACAGAACTTTTACATTATTAATTCACTGGTTTCGTGGTCCGTTCGACCAATTAATATAACACAATTAATTACGGTTTTTAGTTGAGATGAAAAAAAGTTAATGGCACGAGAGGGATTCGAACCCACGACCTTCGGCTAGATACGCCGCTGCTCTACCACCTGAGCTATCGTGACCTCGATCCTCTCGGACATCGGCGTATCTAGCCGAAGGTCGTGGGTTCGAATCCCTCTCGTGCCATTAACTTTTTTTCATCTCAACTAAAAACCGTAATTAATTGTTTTACATTATTCATTTAAAAACAATGCTCCAGAAAGTGCAAAAATCCTAACTATAAAAGAATATCAATATGCACTCTCAACACGACATGGCACAATTACATAGAAGACAAACACTTTGAGCTCTGAAGATGATCTCAATAAAAGATCGAAACGTTGGAACGATAAAGAAAATGTTTTTCTGATACCTACATCACACCAGACCGCATCTCACGATATCTGAATAAATATCAATATCGCGATCCGAAAGTAGATATATACTACTAGTCTTTGACTTACAAATTTTCCTCAAAGCGTTATGAAAAATCTCTATTTGGATGGAATTACAATATAACAATAATAATAATATTCAGAATTATATTATGAAATATCCCATGACAGATGACAAAAGTATAGCTTCCTTGTAGACAATAAATGTGGAAAAAAGCCAACTTTCAGAGGGATAAATTGGTGTATCACTTTGGACTGCTATGGCACCACTTATAATAGCAAGCCAGGAAAACTGAATTTTGAAATTAATTAATTTTGGAATTTGGGAGTTTACATAGATGTCCCTTCCATTGATATAAAAACTACTCCTAATTATCTGAAAAATCTCAGTTGTTTTGTGTTGGCAAGTATGCACGAATCATCGGTTTGTACTCAATAGTACTGTGATAGAGATAAAAACCCACAAACGATCTGACGATATGCTATATTCTAATCAATAAAACATTGACTGGAATAGATCTGACATGGAATGAAAAAAGGCACAAAGGGGAAGAAAAAAGAAGTACGTGGAAACAAACCAGTAAACATTTCCATACCATTTTTTCACAACCTTTCACATAAATTTAACAGATTTCTCTAGTACGATAACTTCCAAAACGGTTTCAACAATTATAAAACTATTGAAACACTTTTTTTCCAAAATCCCACACCAATAACAAATAAACCAGACGTAATCTACAAAATCAATTGTTTAAGTTGTCCGGCAACTTACATCGGACATATGGACAAGAGAGTAAAGCAGCATATCTATGATTACAAACAAAACCAAGGAAAATCCTACAGCACTCGCTACCCACCATTTTGAACACAAACATAATTTTGACTTCAATAATACAAAAATATTACACACAGGAAAAATAAAAATAAACGTAAGTTTTCAGAAATGTTAAATTCAATAATTTCGTGGTCCCCTTGGCCAATTAATAAATTACAATTAATTAATAAATTAGTCAATCGGACCACGAAATTAGTGAAATTAATTAATTAAAATGAAGTATACTTCACTAAAGCTCTCCGTGGCCATTTCATTTGTTACCGAGAATCCAAACCGATTACACGACATTTGAAAAATGGCAAAAAGGAGGGAAAATTGAATAGGTGGGGTTGAGATGGGAAGTTAGTGTCAGGGTGGATCGAGTTCACGATAGCTCAAGTGGTAGAGCAGCGGCGTATCTAGCCAAAGATCGTGGGTTCGAATCCCTCTCGTGTCATTAGCTTTTTTCATCTCAACTAAAAATCTTAATTAATTGTAATTTTTAGATATGATTTACATCTACTGAGATTAACACAGAATCAATTAGAGAGCACAAACATGTAAACTCAGTCGCAGCAACGCCAATATCGTTAATAATCCAATATAGATAATATAAAAATATCAGCCTATTACATTCCACACATCAAATATTTTCATATATTCTAATTTTTCCACAATTTAGCATTCCTTTTCCTATTTATCCCCGTCTATATAACCCTCACCGGATAAGTTGGCCGAACCTTTATCAACGTTTATTCCCTTCCTCGCCTTATACAAAAATGTGTTTCCTATACCGACTTCCTTCCCCATCCATTCGAAATCTAACATATGTATATATATATATATATGTCACTGGTACTCTCAACAATGGCACAGAAAACAAACACTTTGAGTGTTTAGAAATACTTTGAATGAATATATTTGTATTGTATAAATTCACTTTTTTCCCTATTGTAATGAAGGTATCCGTTATACGGACACTGCCGAATGGGATAATATAAAAAAGAAACATAATTCAGCAGATCCTTGCTGCCCAGTGGAAATTATACAATAAAAATGAAATCCGAATTACAAACAAAAAATATATTCCTTTTAAAATAATAAACCAAACAAATTCAAATTTTCGAAATAAAATATTTAAAAAATATCTCAATTAAAATTCACACAAACTAAGGATCAAAATATTTCTTTTGCCAACCTGTAAACGCTATACGATTTAGTTGCTATGACGCCTTCAAGCTACTACTCGTTATGGTGAAACCAGCACTAGTTTTTCCAACCATTAGTTTGACAAATAAACTATTTACGTTTTTATACAATACAAATAAAAATAAAATTTTCTTGACTTAACAAATTAAACAATATAGAATAAAATTATTCTAAATAAATTGAAAATTAAATAACCTTTATTTCCTTGTTAAAATAATAATTTACTTGAAAATTATTATATAAAAAAAAAGATAAACAAAATTGTCTTAATTTTCATGACAATATTCTACATATATTTGTTAAATTTAAACCATGTTTTTAAATCGTTGGCACGATAAAGAAAGTGTTTTTCTGAAACTTACTAACTAGACCGCATCTCACGATTTCTGTGAAAATATCGAAACACGATAAATGTGAAATATCTTAATCTGTAGTAGAGTAATATGTAGGCGAATGTATATGTTTTATTTTCTTTCCTTTTACAATTTATTATTTAATAAAATAATTAAAGAATTAATTAATACAATTAATTATTATTATTGAAATTCAAATTATATTGTCGATTTTAAATTAAAGCCAATCACGTACAAGTTAAATTAACTAATTATTAAACATTCGCAGCACTATAAATTAGTTCTGTTTACCCATTAATTTCTAAAAAATCTAACTTATGAAAGCTTTTGAGAAACTGTGAAAAGAAAAGGTACTATTAAATACCTCCTTGGCTCCTTTATGAATGTACCCACATTGATCCTTAAAAATTTTTTTAAACAAATAAAAAGATTTCCCGTAGTTTTGCTTATTTCCGCAAGTAAAGATACTGTCTATTTAGTAGAATATTCAGATCGAGGTATGTCCTTCGATATGAAAGAGGTAAAATTCCATCATTTTCATATGAAACTTTCAAACTCGTATTGACCAATCGGTCCTATCTTCTTTCTCTAGGAAACGATTGAGAAAAATCCTTGAAATATATTCGAACAATGTCAGCTTGGAAAAGAACATCGCTCGGTAAGCAAACATTTGCGATATTGAGAGAGAGCATTTGATACCTCACATTTATCTATTAAAGCTGCAGCAACCAATAAAAGCAATGAAAATTCTTCTAAGAATCAATCCATACTATGTAGAATAAACTAATAATAAAACCAGAACTTACGAACGAAAAGCATACGATAGAACTGATGAGCCGCAGGGCAATAAGAGGAGGGCTATCACTAATTTTGTGGTCTTTCGTAGAGTGTATGCTACATAATCTGACCACAATGGGCTTTGATGTGCATAGGTACGCAAAAAAAATGGTGATAATAATTAGAACCAATCACGGCCAAACTTTATTCGATTTATTGCTATAAGTATTAAATAAATAAATCAATATTCAGCTGAGGAAAAGCGTCAAAGCAAAAGTGGGTTGTTTCTATTCACTAGCAAGACACAACTAAATCACAACTAAATCTTACAGCTCTAAACTTTACATAAAAGATGAAACATATTAAAGCAGCCTAGAAGACAAATCTGGAAATATTTTGACCAATGAGGAGCAGTCGACACAAAAATAACGAAATTAATCAAATTTTTGGAAAAAAATGTTAGAAAATATGAAAAAAAAAAACTTTGCAAACGAATGTAAGTTCTTCAAATAAATGTTTCAACCTAATAACCACTATCGTTTTATGTGGGTTCATCTGCTCCGTCCGTTTCAAAGTTTTCTTTCGGCCCTCAATGGGAATTGCTCTTTTTTTCTTTGTTGAGGCCATAAACTATCTTCACTTCTTTTCAGACGAAGCAAATTAGGTTCCATTATAGCCTGTAATAAGAAGTGCTGAGGATCAACGCGTAATTCATTGAAAAACTTGCAACGAGTGATACTTCCCACGTTTCAGGTAGGAACAGCTTCATACACTCCAAATGTTACGTTAGACAACCCAATATAATTTTTTTTTAGTGCGATTCCAACACAATGTTGTTAAGAGGTTCATTGGGATTTTGGGTTTTCTCCTTCAGACACCCGGAAAAATCATTATGCTCCAGGTCGGGGAGGTGATTGATATAATGTTGATTGAACTCAGACATTGACTATAACATGTGCAATATGGAAATGAGCACTGGGGTCGTATTTCTCGTTATTTTTGAGGGGCTTTTGATAGTTACACCATGTATCATTACCTTTTTGGCACAATTCATGCATAGGGTTTGCACTTGAACTACCAATATGATGATAGACAACGCATACTGCTTTTTACACTTCTTACAAGCTTTTATGTGTTTTGACTGATGGCTAAACAATAATAAGTTTGGATTCTCAGAATATCAGATTCAGTTATTTTTTCACCAATAGTCTTATTGTCAGCCAATTACTTATTTTCAAGTGTTTTCTTGAAATTTTTCAACTTTTTCCCCATCCGCTTCTGAACGTGGCCAACTGCATTCAGTGTTTTGAATAAAGTATTCAAGACCGTACGGTCTCACATTATGTGCTTCTTGCTCTCATTCTCAGATGAAATGACTCACTTACTTAAATATGCAAACACATTGTTGAAACCCTAACACGAAATTATGCTAATAAACACGATTTAGTAAACAATTAGTAGATAGGGAAATAAGCATTACTACAGCACAAACCGGGCAGTTCCCCTAATGCACAAATTAAGGCAAGATGCACATGAAAGAAACTGGTTTCATGAAACCTGAAACTTGAGTATCATGAAACCGATTGATTAAAAAACATTCACCCAGCGTTTCAAGAAACTCGATTTTTGTGAAACCAGAAAAAAATTGTTTCAAGGAAATTACTTTCATGAAACTCTGCCAAATGAATGTTATTCTTATACCGAAATATGTCAGTAGAACGTAACTAAAATTTTCAAAGAATCGTAGCATTGGGACAATAAATAATTTTTCGGAAAGTTAAATGAAAGCGTCATCAGTCCAATGTTGGCCATAACAAATGTTTGAAAAGTTAAAAGCACCGACACAGATAATTCTGCCTTTAACCTATTCGCGAAAAATAATCAACACACATTTAAAAATTGAGAAGTTATATCGAAAGAAGAAAAACCTGTAGCTTTTGTGAGGTATGAAAATGGATCAAATATGAGACCAGTGCAAGCATAAAGAGGCCCAACTATAAGCACCACATGGACCTTGACCATTCCATAACTTGTTACATAGGTTGCTAGCCGTAAAACGATGTGTACATCACAAGGATGCAACAGTAAGTCTATAATCCCGGCAGCTATACAGGTACTCCTAGCTTACAAGATTAAACTTGAGCATGACTCGAACTGATTAATATCCATAAAAATAACTAGGACCCACAAATATCATGTCACTAAAATGCGTATAGGAGTCATGAGGGAACTTTAGGGAACAAGGCAGCAGACATACCCCCTAAGAATGTATTATGTATGGCCCCCATAGTATTAAATATGGGCCCAAATCCATTTCGTGACATACACTATTGTAGAGTAAAAAAACCCGGAATCTATTGCATTTATCTATATGAACAGAATCTGTATGTTGCGTCCGATTATTCCCATCATCTTTAAGTGTTCATTTGTCCTGTGAAGAATCTTGTTAGGATTCGCAGTTGACTTGACCCAGTCTGTAATTTATTTTCTTCCGAAATTTTTAAGGGACTCTTGGATTGTCTTCTTGTGTGGGTTTATATGCCACAGAAAGGTCCAATTCCAGCGGTGTAGCAGCTCCTTGCCTTGCAAGGATTTCCGCTTTCTCGTTGTCTTCTGCTCTCATTCGTCCTGGGACTCAGAAGAGGCTGATTTTGTTCTGCGTACCTAATATGTTTAATTTGGATTTGGAGTTAAGCAACACCCTTGACCTAATGATATTTGAGCTTGGTGCTTTGATGGGTGCTTGGCTCTCTGACATGATAGCTATGTTCATGTTTTTGTGCCCTTTATTCAGGTAGAGTTGAGTACATCTCTCGAATGCGTGAATCTCAGCTTGGATGATACTGGTGTATTTCCCATGGGTTCTGAGTATTTCGTTCAAGAGCCAATAATTGTTGAGATATACTAGTCAATTTCCTTGTCAAACATTTATCTATCTGAAATTAAATAAACGCACGTACTTTACTGATCATATGGGCCAGCTACATTAACAATAATTATATACAATATATTGTTCAATTACAAGTTTTGTATGTTGAGGGATAAACTGAGGAAATCAACATTTCTTATCTGACCGAGTCCATCGTTGTTATTTACACTGAGCGATGGGAAAGTTACGTGTTGATGAACGTTAATAGCCCTTTCTTCGCCGCTCCATTCATCATCAATCATCATTATGTAGTAAGTCCTATTCTCATTCTATGTATTATTGCTTTTATACCGAGTCAACGACTTTGCGATAAGGCATATCTAATTATTTCTGAGTGAAGGGTAAATCTAAGTGGTTAAGATCTAAGGGGTTTTATACAGAAATTGATATAAGTACTTTAACAGAGGGTAATTTGTGTTGAGCATTTTCATGTATAAATAACAAAAAATGTATTGATTATGTATTTATTTTTTAACAATATGTTTTATAATTGCTCTAAATTAAACATCAATGGCCGATCAAATTTCGCTATTACACAGGCATCGTGATCGTGCCGTTTTACATATGCAATACAATGCGTTTCAGTGTGAAACATGAATTGTATAATAAATATAATCGCACATAAAATTACCCGTCATAACTGACCATGTTAATTATTTCAATTAATTTTACATTTTATCTAAGTTGTTGGTGGAGATGAATAATTAATTGAAGTACCGATAAAGTTAACAAAACAGTATTGGAAAATAATATAAAATAAACATAAAAAGTGATAAACCAAGTAGGTAAAAGTAGATTGAATATGAAATCATTGAGATATTGCTTTTTCGTTAAAGTAATAATTCTTATCTTTAAAGCAGCAATTTTTAAATTTCAAATTAAACCATTTTAAGTTGAAATTATCAGGTTTTAATATCACCATAACTCTTTAAATTATCTTAATAACATTTTTAGTAAACGATTAAAAAAGAGTAGCAGTATGAAATATAAATCTGTAATGTTTCCATTGATGGAAAATTCCTCTATATTTGATATCTATTTTTAAAAAAATTTGAAAATTAAAACAACTGGGCTCTTACGAAACCATATACAATTTTTTGAACGATTTAAACAAAAAATGTACAAAATCTAAACAGGTTGATATACAATAGATTTTTATCTAGTATCACAGAAAAATTTAGTACAATTAAAATTAAAATTAATTAAAAATATGTAGAAAAGCAAATTGTTAGTCTATAAAATAATTATTTTAAATTTCATAAAATTCGATTTAATAGTGTAATCATTAATTTGTAAATTATTTTTCATGTGGCATGTTAGATAAGAAGAATTTTTTGAAAATAACATAATAATGTTTAATGTTTTGAAATGTTCTAACAAATTAAATAAAAAATATTTAAAAATGACAAAAAGAAATATAAAAAGATAGTACTTTCAAATATGAGGATATACAACAGCTTGTGAACTAGTATCATGATAAAATTAAAAATCAAATTCGCATTGTTATTTAAATTTCACAAAATTTTGTTATCATAGGATCATAATTTCTTTGTAAATTACTTTTTACGATGTATTTTAGATGAGAAAAAGTAATTTTATATTTTTTGAAAATGACATAATGCTGCTTTTATAAAAAGCATAAATTATACGGTTGTATTTTTTCTCGCTTACAAACTGTGCATATTAGTATACAATATCGTCGTTATATCCACTGCTGTCAATAATGAGCAATTTTTGATTTTAATAAAATACATCATCAATATGTACAAACAAACAAGCCATGCAGGAAAAAAGTTTAGTTAAAGTTATCTGAACTGAAAAAGAAAATAGTTTTTAAAACCATGATAGTTGATGGAATTATTGAGAGTAATTTTGGAAAGTAAATTAAATAAATGCGAATCTTTTGCCAAAATCTTAAAGCTGACAGTTCAACGTTTCCTCGATTTCCTCAATCAAATTCATTTAAATGTTGAACATCTGTTATAAAACCATTGGAAACATGGCAGCAACATGTTTATTATATTGTTCCTATATCAATCAATCTGTATTATTTACTTATAACTATGAGACAAATTGGCAATAAAAATTTACGTATCGGGTCTGATCTACGTGGATTGAACATACGAAAAAATAACCTTGGAGAGGAATCTTTGAAACAGTGGGTTCGGAAATAAATTTATTTAATTATTATTAATTTATTTATTTTAAATTTATTATATGTACACTTTTATAATTTTTTAGATACCTTACAGAATAAAATTACCAATAATTTTTTATTCCACCGTTAAAAGAAAACATGCAACAGAGCCAGGAAGCAACAGATAAATTTAGCAAGAGAGAAAACAGTTTAAGAAAATTGACTGTATTTTGGAAACACTGGCTTTTGTTAATGAATGAGTTCACATTTGAAATTTGATGCAGGCATGGCTAAGGGTGAAAGTTATAATTCCAGTTGGAACAAAGTTGGCCCGGCATCGTCAGTGGCCATAAATCACATGGTCGTCCCTGTGCAGTAGTGTTATCTTGCGTTGCTTCCTCCAACTACTTCCTCCTTCTTTGCTTCCCAAAGCCGCCGCACGTTGAGTCGTTATTAACGATTGATAATTAACTCTTTCTTTCCGAACCGCAATTAATCTAGTAAGGGTGTGATAATGTATTTTATCCAAACATTTATGGGATCGTAAAAGAGAATGACTGTAATTATTTCTCACATGACCTTTTCTTGAAGAATTAGGTATAATGAGTGGTCGTTCAACACGATACTTACCAATGACAAATTAAAGAAAATATACACAATAATGTGTTAATAACATTAACAAACGTACAATATTTTTTCCCCTCTCTCCAATGAGTAAACAAGAATTTATTATTTTGGGAACGTGAGGTGCGGTCTGGTATGACAAACATTTGTTTTCATACCAACGTTTCGAACATTATTAGAATCATCTTCAGAGCTCAAAGTGTTTGTTTTCTGTGTAGATATGTCATTCCTGTGTGTCCTGTTGAGAGTGCCATTGAGATATCATTGGCTAACCTTCACTAAATACAACATTTATTATATATTATTATTATTGAAACCCGTTAAATAAAACGTTGTATCTTATGATTTATTTGTTATTAAAAAGCGTTTTTTATTGTCATTTTTAAATTTCAATTAATATTTATTATTAATTAAAATGTAAAATAATAAATAATAATAAACAATTATTTTTATTATTAAATAATATTAATTTAGTTACATTTTAAATCTTTAAATTATAAATACTTAATAATTTTATTGGAAATATTCATTCCGCAAGTTTCCATATTAGCCAAAATTTTTATGATTCTGAAATCACCGGAAAAGTAAATTAAAACTAATATTATTTATTACATCGTACACCCATTAAATACAAGTAAAATTAAATTTGACTATTGCTCTAATGCAACAATGAGTACTTTTCCGGCTTGAAAGTAAATAAGGGGTCAACTGCACAATATATGGTTTAACTCACAGTTTTAACAGGGAGACTTTAAATATTTTTAAAAAGATTTTCCTGCTCACGATATGTTGCTTTCAACGATACGGATTTCGAGAAAAACATCTATGTGAAAGACGTTGCTGAAGCAATAATGTAGCAACGGTAATTAATTTCGATGTCATATTAGATGTCGTCGATGTGATTATATTATGAAGTCCTTGGTGTGATGTTAATTGTAATGTGTGATGTTTCCATTGGCACTCTCAACACGACAGACGAGAACGACACATATACACGGAAAACAGGCAGTTTGAGGTCTCCAAATAATCGGTAATTATAATGATAGATTTGCTGAGAATACAGAATCGAGATATCTTAGTCATTGTTTGATGAGATTCTTTCAGCATTTGAAAATGTGTCTGAAAATGTTCAACCACTAAAATTAAAAGAATGTGTTAAAAATATCCTCAACAAAATTTTAAAATATCCCCATAATACTACCAAATATTTAATTTAAACGGGGATCCCATGGTTAGCTATTAAAAATGGCCACATACAGCACAAACAAAGGATTTAAAAGGAACGAACGTAGAAGAATGTTCCTGATGAAAATTAAATTGACGGAGGAATAGGCTGTGTATTTGTTACTTACAAGGATGAATCCATCTGACTCTCACGGCTTGAAAAGAATAAACAGAATTTGCAAGGGTTCAGAATCGCAAACATAAACATATGTGAGCATAAGATTTTAATAGTTAATTCCAATTTTTGAGGTAGAAAACTTTCTGATCTATAATTATTCAGATATCGTGAAATGCGGTCTGGTGTGATGTAGGTTTCAGAAAAACATTTTCTTTGTCGAGCCAACGTTTCGATCTTTTATTGAAATCATTTTCTGTGTACTTGTGCTATTCTTGCCTGTCATGTTGAGAGTGATTGTGATTGTGACAATTTTAAAGAAAACCCTTAATTAATTTTAAGAACAAAAATAAAACAATAAACTTTTAAAAAATTGCATTACATAAATTTTTGATTGTTGCTACTCCATAAAATTTTGTTAAACTCATTTCTCATTTTACTTATGTTATTATGTATAAATGCTTCATTTTATATTTTGGTCGTAATGAACCATTCGATTTACCAAATTATGATTAGAAATATTAATTATTTTGGTAATTAATCATACTTCAGTCTAAACAGATGAGCTACCATGGCACATCATTCATTACTTTTCATTTTTTAAAGAATATGTTTTTTCAAATAAAAGTACACTACTATACTTGCTATACTATAATAATATTGAAGATAGAAAATGAGATGCGATGAGACGAGAATTTTTGAGATATCATCAATTATTGACCCTGTGATCGTGTGATACGGTTTCACTTTGATCCGTCTATTGTTGCTGTGTTAGTACGGTAGAACAGTTTCGGTAATTTGCATTCCTTAGCGCCATTATGTTTTTTTTTTTTTTTTTTTTTTTTTTTTTTTTTTTTTTTTTTTTTTTTGACTCTGGAATAGAATTTTTCAGACCCGATTCAGCCTAACGCGTCGACTGGCCCTTCAAAAGTGGAGACTTTCTGCCGTTTTCCAGGGATCACTATCTGTTAGGGAATTATTTTTAATACCCCTTTGATATCATTACCGCCATTAAAATCCTTGTCACTTTCGATCATCATTAGTATCATCGATTTATTAAAACCATGAAAAATGTTCTATTTTGTACATCGCAATCATCAGGCTTGTTAGGACATCGTCAACTTAATCTGAGTCATTGCTTTTTTCATATAAACATAATCATAGCGTAATATAAACTAATATAATCATAACTTTGCATTCCCAATTTGTTTTATTTTAAACCTGGAGTAGTCTAACATTATTTCCGTTGCCAAAATAATAATATTTCAATTGTTCTCATCATTCCATAGACTTGGTTTTAATAAATTTTAACGTTTTAACAACTCAACTCATGTCTTCATATAACAAGTTACGCGAATTTTTTTGATTTGTACATTATTGAAGTCACCGTACAAATTATTACCCTTTAATCCCGGCCGGTGGTAGGTTGTTTCATTAATTTATCGTAGTTATATTGCCAGCTGTCTTCTTTCCTTACACATTGTCGTACATTTTATCAGCATCATGCCCTGAAAATCTAGTAAATATAATCATATTTATCAGACTACAGACAAACGAAGATCACAAAACACTCAAACGTGCTTTTATTTGCAATACAAGCGAGAACAGTGATGCTTGGTTGTATAGTAGCAATCCAAACACCTTTTGGTCACATAACTGACCTCAAATTTTTAATCAACATTTTTGTTTTTAGAAATTTACTCTTTGAAACCATGAACTTCTTCTGTTCATACACAATTCTTTATGTAAAACGGGCCCAATGGTTGTATTTCTTGTTATATAATACATTATAACTAACTCTGCATTTTGAAATGAATTTTTCACCAGTGTCATTTCAAAAGCATTTAGGGGAGTTTGATAAATATGCCGTTAGGATTGGAAAGAAGCAGTCACGTATGGCAGGGCATCTGGTCTCACGTGCAAATCGTACTTCAGCAACACCTGCAGATACGCACCTATTTAATTAGAAGCGGAAGACCGGCCGAGTGCGGGGCATTACGCACCATTGCAGTGCTCGTTCAGGATGTGGCTCACGAACCCCGGACCCATCTGTGCTTAATATCGGCCCAACCCCTAGAAAAACATACACCCGATATGTCAAGTGTAAATAACTAAGTGGGGTCGATGCTATCGGATTTTACAATGTCCTTGGTCTTATCGTACATGATAATCAAAAAGGCGGTTGCCATATCGCTGCCTTATTTTTTTCTATATATACTTGCTTCGGGCCAATTTTCACATTTTTAATAATTTAAAAAAATGTAAATTATCCTTGAAAAACCCATTAGAACATACATAATTTTTATTTTGTTTTTATATAATTGTAACATTTTACATTTTATTTTGAAACATATGCTATAAGTTTAATATAGTTATCGTTTTCAAAAATCAACAGTTGGACATTGAATTTTTTAAGTATATTTTTTAGTCTAGTTTCCAATTTTGATCTTTTTTGAGAAAAGTTATACAAGGTTGCAGACATAGTTCAACTTCAAAATTTCTCTTACGACCCTATATATCCTGACATTTTTTATTTTTTACACAGCAAACAATGGTGATATTTCTCTTTCCAAATATTGGGCGGGTTTTAGATATTTCAAACAATAAAATTAAACACGTTCGCCGAACTTACAATTTCAATCCTATTGCGCTCATCTTGTTTAGTGACTTCGGCACTCTGATTATGACTGGCGTCTAAGGATCCTTGCAGCAATATTGCTTTGGGAGTCTGAAGAACACGTTATCGATGGCTCAAAGTTCCCAACTAATGGCCTACTAAACCATTGTAATTTTTGAACGTGGGTAGAAGAATTTCGTACTCCTGTCATTATCATGTAATTCACGGTGTGGACTTTACCAACAATATTAGGTGATGTTCCTCTGCATCGACGACAAAGGACGATTCTCCAGCTCGATGGATGCTCTGAACGCAATTCTTCGTAGGTGAGACATTATTTGAATCGAGATTTCAGAGATCTCATGGCCCCCTAGGTCACCCGATTCACTCGATTATTTTCTGTGGGCCATTTAAAAAACATTGTTCACGCTAATAACAATTGAGCAGAAAGAATAGACTTTTTTTGGCGTTTTTTTAAGAGGCCATATAAACTCTCAAGGTGCCGGTGTTTTTTTTTTTTTTTTTGAAAAAAAAACATTTGTAAATATGGCGAGTTCGAATGCGGGGCCCCTGGATTCGAACCCGGGACTGTTTACCTTGCACACCGTGTCAAAGACTGAACCTTGCGGCCACCGACGCCCCCTTAAATCGCTCTGAGCACTGGTAAAAAGTGGTTAATATCTAAAATCCTATCATCTTTACGTACGGCGGGCAGTTCTAACATGAAATGTAATAATACAACGATTGACTGCCATAACTTATTACGTTAATTGATACATTGTTTTCCTTTAAAATGTGATGTATCAGAATGAAAAAAGTTCTTATTTAAAATTTTAAAGTTCAAATGGGCCTGGGGTACCGTGTATAATCTTTCTCCATAAAAAAAGTAAAAGTTTCAAACTAACGTAAAAAATATTAAACACGTAAGAAAATGTAGTTGCAGCAATATTTAATTCATTTTGGCTTCGAATAGGAGAATTGGCCTTTTAAATTCGCACGATTAAGAGCTTTTTCTGTTTGAGTAGATTGAAAGGATAAGAGAAGAGCACGATTCTTGCTAATAGTTTATTTTACTTAATCTGACGCCTTATTGACCTCAAATTGGTATCACTTTTTATTAAAAAAGATATTAAAATTTTTTTTACTTCATTTATTTATATCTACAACTGTACATGCATGATATACAACCAGCAGATTGGATTTCAGACTGTGTGTTTGGCATTTTGGGCGTTATATAGAAAGCTCTGGATTAATGAAATGATATTAATCATTTAAGAGGTCTCTTTGGAGTAATCGTATTGTGTGTTGGTGTGATTTTGTAATTTAGTATGAAAACGTCTGTAATATGTTTTGATGAATGAAAAAACTGTTGGGATTTGAAGATCTCTGTGAAGTGTATTATTGTTTACATAAAATGGGGCAGAAACAATTAGTCTTAAAATTTTGGATTGAAAACTTTGTAATCTTTGAATATTGGAATACTTGGCCGATCCATATACTTGGCACCCATACATCCAAATTGGTTTGAGTAGGTATATGTATGTCGAAAGTTTTGATTTTAATGGTAATTTTGATTGTCTGTTGAGTAGGTAATAATCATTCGTTCAATCAATCAATCGTTTGTTCAATGTCTGTTTTTTTAATCGTGTGTGTGGATTCCAAGTTAGTCTTCTATCAAATGTAAGTCTTAAATAGTTAACTTTGTCGGATTGTGGAATAGGTTCATTGTATAGGTATATGCTAGGGCAAGTCTCACGACGGAGTGTAAAGGTGATATGTTGTGATTTTCAGGGATTAAACTTTATTTTCCAAAGATTGCTCCATTTCTCAATTGTTGATATTTGGTTTTGTAACATGAGTGAAGCTTGTGTAGAAGGGAGATGGCTTGCTAATATGGCGGTGTCATCTGCGTATATGGCGGTAAGTGTATTCTCATTTGTGGGCATATCAGAAGTAAAAATTGTGTACAACAGCGAAGCGAGTATTGACCCTTGTGGCACACCCGCAAGCACTTCTTCCATCCCAGAAGTCTCCGTACCCTGGTTTACTGCGAAAAATCTCTCTTTAAGGTATGATTGTATAATTAGATAATATGCCTAATATGCCTCTATATTAATATAATTCAAATTTTTCGAGCACTGAAAACTTTGGACTACAATGTATACCAGCTGATGGTTTGTCAATGGGTACCATATTAAAATCCAACACTAAATGATGAATTCTGTTTGTTCAGATATAGTTCTAATTTGAAAACATTTCTAGAGTGATGATGATGATGAAAATGTTATAAATTATTGTGATACCACAATATGGATATTTCTTTGTCAAAAATATTGTTTATAAAGAACATTATTTTTTAACATTCTCGTTTCATTTTCATTAATTATTTATTCGTTAATTATTCCCCAAGCAGTGAAGACATTACTGTCAATCCCGATACTCTTCTCTTACGTGGTTATTCCGCCAACCTCTTCGCAAACCAAGACAGAAGACCACATGAAAAGAATATCAGTAATGAGAATCAGGAACCATAAGCTTCTGCAAAGCTGGTGGAATGCAAAACGTCCGCTTCCTAGCATTTCCTCATCATCCTCACTGCCTAAAACCATTTAATCAAAAATCATTTATTAAAACAACCATGAAAAAAAGAAGTGGATTCGAACAATGCTGCATACCTTAACAAATTACCTTAATAATTATGTAAAAGGAAAATACACCAAATAAAAAGGGAAAATTAATGTTCCATTTTTGGTCTTTTTAAAATTTATTTTATTAATTGTGAGCATTGAAGGTTTATTTTTTGCGTATATTTATTTAAGTAAAATAAATGGTGATGGTAATAACATTAAATATATATCTTTGAATTAGTTTTTCTTTCATGTGGTCTTGGTTTAGATAGAAAAGTCAGACTCAGGAGCGGGAGTCGAACCTACGCTAAATGTAACGCTACTCTACCACTTGAGCTATCGTGACTTCGATCCTCCCGGACAGCAACTTTCCATTTCAACCTACAACCATTCGAACCGAACTTTCCCTCTTTTTACCATTTTGTTTTATCCCAACCAAGACCTTACGTAAAGAATAATTAATTGAAATATGTAACTTGACAAATTATGAAATAAAACGTAAATGAATTAATAATAAATATAAAAATCTCTAAATAAAGCAACATCAAAATTGTGATTATCAAAAATATTGTTAATAAGGAAGATTAATTTTTTTTATTCTCGTTTCAATTTCATTAATTATGCATTTGTTAATTATTCACATTTGATATGTGACATAAATTCAAAAGGGACAAATCGCCCGCAAAAAAGGATCAATTATTGTAATTAACGTTTCGTCGTATATAGGGGACACGCAATGCAACACCAAATGTCATTCATGATCGGTATGAGCCTGATTTATGAAAAGGCAATTGAGACTGAACGAATTAATTGATTTATCGATTGAATATCGTTTTCGTTTGAAGAAGTCGTCCGTACCGCAAAGTGGTCAACATGTCGTGATGGAATTCAAAAACTTTTTGTTCCTAGGAAAAGTTATTTTATATTTAGCCTTATTCCAACTTCGCCTCCCCCCTTATGGGAAGGGCGTTGATAAGGAAAGGTGGAAGGATGGTTGTTACTTCCACTCCATGCCATCTAACTTTAGAAGAAAGTTCTGTGGGGACACCTCATGTACTCGGCTTGGCAAACAACTTTCAATACCAAGTCCGACTGTACATCTCTTAAACCTGTTCTCCGTTAAGGATGCGGTAGCCAAGGCAGACAGAGCACTCTTATTTCACCTTTCGCCCCCGTTATAATCCTCGGAAATATAAAAATTTCCCAGATGTCGTTTACATTTCGATCGCACCGGCACGTTAAACCCGCATGCATAATAAACTCAATGAATAAATTAACGATTCGTTGCATTTAAATGGACGAGGGCTCTGTTATTTTTCTTTATATTGGCTCAATAAGAATCTAGACAGCTTTATTTTCTTGAGGGAAGAGTCACGAATGGAAAAGGCTGAATAATTTTTACTATAGAAATGAGACTGTAAAAATTTTGCAAAGGATTCTTTTCTTTCCGATTCCGCAAGTACGAATAAATCTTAATTAAGACATTAAGAGTTGAAACTTTTAAAACTGACAAAAAAAGGAATAAATGATATCATGAAATCGTTAAAATCGGACATTACGTCATTAAATTATTTAATAAAAAGGAATATGAATTTTTTGTTTATCAGAGGTTTTATAAAGAACGAAATTTGAAAACAATGGCTAGTTGAGCGAGTAAAATAAGAAATTTTTTATCACAAGACAATCAAGGTGACGCCACTTAAGACAATAAATTTTAATATATTAATTTAAAAAACTAAATCTCTTAACAAAATAATCTGTTTTTTAATGAGTTATTATGATTTATCAGCCAAATTGAACCATTTGAAACTGATTCAGTGGAACTTTAAAACAAAGTGAATAATAATACATCTTCTTAAATAAATAAGAACATTTTACGAATTTATTAAATATTTTTTGAAGTTTATTTAGGATGATTTTAATATTAAGTTCTAAGTTCTAACCGTTTAAATTTTTTGTTAACCTAGGTTTAATATATTGTAAAATATTTTTGCAAAAGACAAAGTTTGTGATATACGCTGATTTTTAAGAGGATTTTCTAAGGTTTCTTAGTAAAACAGCATAGCCATTGGTCCATAATTAAATTAAAAAATTTATTTTGTTGGTGCATATTATTTCAAGTTAGTTTTAATAGTCTATTTGTTATTAATAAATAAGTTATAGCTTGACAATCCATTTATTTGATTAACTACTTTTTAAAAAAATAATGTATTGTTCTATTTTCAGTTCAATGAAACTTTTCTAAATACGAGATAGAATTTATTTTATTAAAATTCAAAAATTGAAAAATTATTAAAAAAGGCTATTCAAAAATAAATAAAATATGCCATTTTCTAAAATAACATAGACATTAAATATTTCAAAGGAAAATTATTTTTATTGAATATGCACCTTTATTCTTTATAAATAGCTTCCCCTATTCTGACCGTTTTAAGCTCATTTTTTTATTTTACCCAAATTTGACATGTATAATTTATTATTTTGATTTTTTATTTTTAAGAGTAATTTATTGTGCTTTTTAAATGAATTTATAGTCTAGTTACGTTAAAGTAGTTGTTTTTCAGTTTTCGATTTACAGACAGTTAATAATCCACATGCCAGTACTAATATCGGCTTTATTTGTGTAAAAATTTACACTCAAAGATTCTTAGTCAATCTAATGGACGTCATATTTTTGTTCTTTTAAGTCGAACAACTAAGATTCTTTTATTTACGTTTTCTAAACCTTATTTTCAATATACATACAATATAATAATATAATATATATATACAAATTGTTTATTTGCTTGCTATTACGCAGGGAATTACCAAAACGGTCTGGGAAAAGGGACCACGGTGGATGTCAGATTGAACCGGGTACAAAATCGAATCCAACCCCTCTGTAAAGGTTCTTTAAAAAAAAAAAAAAAAGATGTGATAATGCGTTTTTTCACAACATACCCAAAATACAGTTTTAGGTTAGTGATGTCCTGAATAATTTTTTTTATCATTCTTCTCTTTTTTCTGCTAGTAATTCTTCTACTGTGTTGGAAGAGGTCAAAGTGTTCAATTTAGTCAATAAAAAGAATAAGACATAACGTAATGTAAGAATAGAATACTTTAGATATTTAAAATCAGCCAAAAATTTAAACCATTGTTTATTACATGTAGATTCTGCCTAATTAAAAATGTATCTCAGGTAATAATTTTTTAAATTTCCTTTTCGGTGGAAAAAAAAAAAAAACAAGCAAACGAATGCACAACTCAGTTTCGTACGTAAACGTACTCTGTAGTTCATACAAGACTCACGAGATAGTGCACACGGGAATTAACCGTGTTGTTGTACGAAAGAAGAGAGTGAATAACATTTAACAAACTATCACTCAATGTTGTTTTAGTGAACAAATGTTTAGCCTAAAGCAAAAAATGTTAACAGAAGAAATAATCGTGTATGACCATCATGGAGCAGTGTACAATTATTTGGTAAAATAAAATTTATTTATTTTTTTTTTGGTTTTGCCTCAATGTGTCGTCCACAAATTTATTTTTATAAACGTTCTTACATGTAGAATATATTCTTTACAGATGGAGTGATCTCTATTAATGTAAGAATTAACAATGATAAAAAATAATAATACTAGTAGTAAGTCAGTATAAAAGAAAAACATTCTCAGAAGAAAAAAAGGAAAATGCAAATTTAGCACATAGTTAGATGTAGTACAGCTGATTAAAAAAATATTAATAATAATATATGACGACATTATTAAGAGATGATGAAGATTTATATGAACCAAATTTGTTTGCCTACAATATATTTTCTTCGTTTTAGTGCTGATAAGAAAAGCAGGCAAGTTTTCACATCATAATAAATCAGAGTAGCAATCTATCTAAGAAATTTTGTAAGATTGTGCGATGCGTAAATGTTTCCTAAAAATTCTGTAATTTTCTTGTAAACATATTTTTTACACTGAGAAAGCAAAGATAGATGATATAAAACATAATGTTACAAAATCTTAGGTTACAATTACAATACAATAGGAGTACAATATTAAGACTGTTTCGGTTTCATAGAAAACCGCCAATCGTCTAGTTTTCAAACCATATAACAATATTCTTTTTCAATGTGTTGTTTTTCTGTTGATTTATTTTCTGTTTGCAATAAGTAAAACAAAAATTCCATTTATAATACGTGTAATTTTTCGCTTAGTTTTTTTCAAATTTTTAAATATCTTATCATTCAATTACAAGACTTTTAAGTTGTTATATATTTTTACCATCTATCTTTGGTTTTTAAGTGTAAAAATATGTTTGTAAGAAAAGTACAGAATTTTTAAGAAACCTTTACGCATTAGTGTCGTATCTGATACATTCTGGTTCGTCCTCTTCTTTTCAATTTTTATTCATTTATAAACTGGAAACAGTCTTACTTGCATGTAGAAAATCAAAACGAACATACCTTCTGTTTTTGTTTTCAGAATTCGTATAGACCAAAGTAGTAGAAAAGAAGAACTACCAAAAAATAGTAAATGGAACGCGGTTAAGATTTGAAAGCCAACTCAACTACTATTTGGAAAAGGTCAATGAGATCCTGCTTGTCTGTTTGGTGTTGGCCGGGTTGTTGTTCCAACAGTGCGTTCAAGTTCCGTCGTGGGAGTTGACAATCAGTGAAGAAGTGAGGTAGACAGAGGTACAAGGAAGAGGCGGACCTTAGACAATACCTTTCCACCCATACATTACCGGGAAAGGAGTTTGCGTGACCCACCGTCAACAGCCAAGGCTCAATCCGGTCGGAGCCTGGCATTATATACTTGGCGTTAAACAGCCTTTGGTAGTGTGGAAGTTAACTTTCCCCGAGCGAACTTAACTACTACTAATGGTCGTCCCACTCAAAATCACATTATGTGCCTGACACATCCAATTTCAACTTGTTTGATACAAATTCTATCTGTTTGGTGACACCGGTTATAATGAAAACGGACTTGTATATCGACTTTTGTTTAATATGAAGAATTTTACACCTAGCCTTTGTGTTTAATGGAAAAACGTAAATCGTGCAACAAATAGCAACTACTTGCGCTTATTTTTAGAAGTATTGTAAGCTAGTGGTTTGATCGAGCCTACGGTACAAAAAATATGCACAGTACCAAAACAAAAAAAGGAAATGTACAAATTTATAACGTTTGGCATGAAGTGTGAAGAGAAGAGATTGCGATACAGAGCGAAGTGAGGGAGTGTAAAATTCGGAAAAAGAGTGAAAACAAGTAAAGGAAATACAGAGAAAGAGAGAGAGACATAGAGAGGAGAAAAAGCGATAGAGGAGATAATGAGGGTAAGAGGAGCGACAGAGAAGAAAGAGAATGTGGGAGAAGAGAGAATCAAATACGGAGTGACAAAGAGGAGAGAGAGAATTAGAGAAAAGAGACATAGAGAGTAAAGAAAGAGAGTGATGGAGAGGGAAGGACGGAGGAAGGATAACCAAAGAGAGGAAAAAATAGTGAAAGGATAGAATGTTTTTTTATGTTTAGGTATTACGCATAAAAGCCATTTATTATCAATGGTTTAAAATGCTTGATATAATTCTAGAAACACGGCGGAACATTTATTTTACTCTTCTAAAGATCTTTTTCTATATTTCTTATTCGTTCATGAGTTCGCCACGTGGAGATCATATCAACCATCGGTGTTTTTACCGAATACGATTGGGCCCGTCGTTTCTGGGTTTTCTTTTCAGCAAATTCCCGGAGAGGTGGTTGAGGTGGATCATTCCTTCGGAGTTGACTGGGAAAAGATCGCTCTCGCCGAGTTAAAACCTGGAGAATGATAACATTGAACAAGAAAATGGGTTGTATGTGACGGCAAACGCATCTCGGAAATTGTTTCCCTTTTTTCAATCTAATTTCTGAGTCTGTGCAGTGGGTGGTCTAAGGAGACTCTAGCAGACCCTTCTCGACCTTTGGTGCCAAGGGGCTTTCCATGCACAAAATAACTGTCCAGCCTTGAAAACGTGAGAAGATGGCTCGTGTTTCCTGGCGTGTCTTAAGCAGCCTCTGCATGCATTTGGACGATAGGACTAAGGAAGCGTAGTTTGCCAGGACGTTAGGACCACGCCCATCTATCTATCGAGGTGCGTGAAGGGAGTTACTTCTTTGAGAGCTGGTCTGTTGGCGCTGCATCAGAGGCACACGCAGGTTAGGGTACCAGATCGTGTCTATATACACACTACACACACAGAGAGAGAACACACAGACAAACAGACACACACACAGATATATATATATATATATATATATATATATATATATATATATATATATATATA
>CM077099.1:5635235-5669593 GCA_039619505.1 Cimex hemipterus | reverse complement strand
TATATATATATATATATAAATCTCGTAAATAATTTTGTTTCAATCGGTTTATTTTCAGCAATTGTGCTTTTATTTCTTTTATTTTACTTTTCCCCTATTCCAAGTTTGAGAAGTGTGAGAAGTCCTTATTTGACATGCTGTCGAATGATCGACGCCACAGTGATATGACGATATAATGGCCACACAAGGTCACAATAATTGTGGATTCTTCCCAACCCAGAAATTTTTTTACACTATTGTCTCATAGATAAATGCGTTAGTTTTTTATTTCCGTTGTTGAGTAATATTTCATGATTTCTCCTTATAAGAAAGAGATCAAATGTTGTAGTTTTTTGTGCCAAGAAAAACGTACTTTTAATTTTTAAAAGACATATTTTCTTTTAGCGTAAACTTTAGGATGGTCTCGACTATACATTACATCTCTGGGGGGCAAGTTAGGAGCTCGCCTTGGGATTTGTTTGTATGGCGAAAGTGTGCTAGTTCGTAGAGATAAGCAAATATTTAAAACAATATGTTTATAAGACTAATGCCCTGTATCTCCAAGTGCTTAAGTTTTCTTTGTAGTTTTCACCATCACAACGTATGAATGATTTCATTCATTTAGAAAATGTAGCGATATTGTTTACTAATATTTTTTGTTTGGAAAATTCATATAATTAAATAAAATTTTCATTATCTGTATTTTTCAATAACTGTTCAAAACCACATGTTTTTTATTTCTAGTTTCTTCACAAATTTAACATTTACACTTTTTTTTACATCTACACTGACACACTCGACGAGATGGAGGTTGCAAGAAGCGAATCTAGCGTTTCTATTGAAGAGGATAACGAGCCAGTTTTGGACCGTGCAAATCTTGCCGACAGATCTCGCTTTTTTCTTAAAGTCTATGGGACTATAGCACTGCAGTATTCTGGCCTCATCGTGGTTTGCTTGTTGGAATTTCTCATCGATAGTTTCAGGACGGTGCTATTAGATAACACGTTGAGCGGAATCCTCTGCATCCTGTTTCACTTAAGTACTTACATTTCTCGAATCTTCTGGTACAAGAAATATCCATTGAATATCACATTATTGACAATCGGCAGTATTTTCGCAACGTGGTTTTTGGCGGTGATTTTTTCAGGTCATGACCTGTTGGTTGTAGTTTGCTCCGTCTTGATACCACTTGGTTTCGCGGTAATCATAACAGTTGCTTCGTTCTTCATTCCGATAAAAATAAACAAACAATTCGGTATAGTCGCTATGGTAATTCTCGCCACAGCGGCTGTAGCAGCAATTACTTCATTAATCACTTGCCATGAAAATATTAAAATAGCGCCGATCGTATTCTCGTCCATAACTGCCATCTCGTTATACACTTACTATTTCTTTAAAAGTATACTGATTATAAGAGGATATACTTTACAAAGTGATTGGGTTCTGTCAAATCTCGACTTGTCTACTCTGTTATACGCGTTAATCGCATTCACCCTACTGATATTTGACCGAATACTTCAATAGACATCAACATGGATAAAATACAAATAATCAAATTGTATATGTGAATATGTGTTACATGTGAATATACTACAACCCGACATATCAACAATAAAAAATTGTACTCCAAATGAAAGTCGTTTTGACATTTTGTAAATATTCCAATATGAACATTACACTTTTGGTCGTACTGTTATTTAATATAGAAACACACATGGTTAAAATAGACACAGGCATTTGCAAACATTTGTAGCTGTTAACAATAAACCGATATTTAGTTATTTTAGACAATATTGAATTATTCGTGATATTTAATAGATTCATTAATTTCACGAATTTCGTGGTCCGCTTGACCAATTCAAATAAAAACCTTAGTTAATTGTAATATTTAATGGATTAAATGAAAATCTCATCGTCACTATGGCCAAATGTATTATATGTTCTTATGCTTAGTTTTAAGAGGTATTAACATAGGCCGTCAGTGGCCGCAAGGTTTCGTCCTAGACGCAGCCCTCATCCCTGTAAGGTAAAGGTCCCCGGTTCGAATCCAGCGGCCCTGCATTCGAACCCGACATATTTACAAATGGGCTTTTTTCAAAAACACCGGCACCCTGAGGGTTTATATGACTTCTGCTGTTGCGAACCCTCGTTAAAAAAATAATTTAAAAAAAAGAGGTATTAATATAATTCACTAAACATTTAAATAATCAAGAAGGTTGCCATATATTAAGTTATACATATTTCAACATAGCTGACTTTCAACATTGTCACTAATCATTTTTAATATGTGCTGACAAAGATTATTGGCATTAGATGTCACAAATTTAGGTATACCAATTTCAAAATTCAAACTTAGTACTTGAGTAGATGAACCCTCCCTCCAAAGGTTTCAAATAGTTTTAAACTGATTTTTGTTAGTATTTAAGGTCATAAAAGTAAATTACAAACCTTGACCTTGAGAAAATGTTCAGATTCGGCGGTCATGTTTGTAAAATCGAGTAGTAAATTCCTCCTGCTCTCATTGTTGTTTAGAAGTTTTAAAAATTAATGTATAGGCCGAACCTTATTCTATACGGTGGTAATTGTTTCTACTTGCAGAGTATGTTTCACAATTACTTGTGAACAGCACAATAAGCATGTACCTGGTATGTTCTAATGTGTCTTAAAAGCATATCCCCATGTGTGACCTTGCTCTTCTGTCCACTCTCTCTACTGCTCTTTCGTTCAAATATTTATTTAGTAGTTAACTAAATACATCGAATTTAATTTGTCGTTATACGAATTTTTGGTTCAGGTTTTTGCGATTTTGATTTATGAAATTGTTATTATTTATAAAAGAACATGTTTTGGAATGAATTAAAATTTGTCTGTATCAGATGTAGTAATGTAATTGCTCTTTAGAAATAATGAGGGTATAGTGAGGCGCACAACAATTAAAAAAAGAACAGAAAAATGTAGAAAGTATTCAAGAAAGTATATTTTAAAATTTATTGTACACAAGTACATTTCTGGTACTGTTCAAAATGTTTATACGAACATTTCATAAAAGCAATGAATTTAATTTTAAGTATGCTTTGTTTACAGTGGGTAGATTGCACTTGGCAAACGTAAATGTTTATGTTAATTTTATTTCCAGGCTTAGCCAAATGGATAAATTACAGAGACCTAACTGGCCAGATCACCATTTAGAAGTTGTACTGAATGTAAAAAATCGTCATTGGGTTTTAATGAATTTCCATTAAATCCAATAGCCTCTGAGGGTCGAGTGATAGTTAAAACGCAATACTGATTTTCCTGAACGCATTTCTTTTTCGGTCAATGTGTTCTACTTTCCAATATCTCTTAACGAGAGACTATCTACGACAATAGCCTGCATTAATGAATCTGAAAGTATTTTATCACCGTGATACCTATCATCGCGGTGGTTAATAAAAATAACAACGAAGTAATAAACTACAAGTAACGGCCCCCAAAGATGGGAAAGATTGTTGATGTTTAACTGAATGAACTCCCGGTCTACAAACGGAGCAGATAGGGTAAATGGTTTTGCCCGGCGGAGGGAAGAGCAGTTTTAAAGGGTTGACTGAGTGTATAATGTAGGCTATTAGGGCCCATTGTCACCCCGGCTCTTCTCTTGTAATTAAAATCGAACGCTTTCGAACCCCGGTAATAAACTACTTCTCCCTCTATCTACGCTGAGCCAATTCAAGTAGATTTTTCTTCAGACTAGTGTATTTACAAAGCTTAAAACTTTTTTATCACTTTAATTAATGATTTGTAGAAATCGATTATACTAAATGAAAAGAGAAGTATCATAACTTCGACTACACCTTTATTTTTAATCAGGTTTTTTTGTTATTTAAACAAAGTCAACGATGATATAGCAAATATAAAGACAAATTACAATATGTAAAAAATCTTCATGACAGTATCGGACTTTAGCTCGCAGGGTTGTCTCTCCATAATGTGCTATCCCTAGGTCAATACATCAGGGAGTTCACCCACCCTGTTAAGGCAGGGTCGCTAGTACCCTTAAGGTGCTTAGGACATTTCATAAAAACGGGTTGGGCACTGACGGGGGGGCTATTGAAAGCGGTCATTTCAGCCCAAAACCATGCAAACAATAATCTAGTCAATCAATCCTAATACCATCTAACTTACATAAGACCGTCGATGATATTCCGCCATCGAACAACACTCAGTATTTATAATCCAACCTAAATTAGGGTCGATGGGGTACTTTTATTAATATTCAGTCTTCCACCCTAAACACAAACACTACGGTGCGTTGATGAAATAATTCGCCATCTCCCCTCACCACTCACACTAATGAATGCAAACATTTAAACTAATTATTAATGACAAAATACATAGAGTATACAGAGAAAAAGTCTATGTCCTTTAAAAAACGAAACAGGGGACCCAGAAACCGACATCTATACTCGAGAATCATTCCTAAATCTGGCGGACGTCTATACACTCTTCGTTTGGAGCCAAGGAATGACAGCCTCTATTATGTGGGACACAATAAACCAATATTCTCTACTTTTGGGCCAAAACCCGCGCAAATGCTGTATACGGCCAATCTTCAATCGGGTGAGGACTGTCCTTCGTGCTCGTCTCGTACTCTGTGAGGGTCATCTACTGGTCGCGCTTTTGACAAGCATGAGCCTCTTGAACGACCCCGCCCACTGGTGCTACTATCTTTCTTTTATCCCGTTTTTCCCTACGAGCTTAGTGTCAGGTTTTCCTTGACGCACGACGAGAGAGGCCACAGATACACACGAGGAAGCTTTTCTATGTCCTTCCTCGAGATCATGCCAAATCTCATACGGTTCCTCTAAGTTCTGGTCTCTGATTCTTCGGAAAACCGGCGTACCTATTTCTAGGTTCATAGAACATAGCCTTGTAGAGGTATTATTAGGCAAGTTCGCCAGAATGCCGCGGACAGGTAGGCCGACAAAGTTCAGGGGGTCTCGGTAGGTCGCCAGCCGAACCACCGTCTCCAGCAACAATCTGTTCGTCCCTAAGCGCTCGTCAACTCCGCCGCACCTTTATCAAGCTAAATTCTTGGAGCAAGGTCTAGGTACCCGGTTTTGGTTGGATGATTCACCTGCAATTATTGATTGGTAAGCAAATTTTTGGAGATGTTTAAAGTTCTTCCAATATTTATATATAGTTGTTACAGTTTAAATAGAAAAGACCAACTTATTAAATCTCTAGATCAAATATTTTATAAAATAATTCTATAAAAATTTATTATAATTCAAAAAGTAATGACAAAACGACGACTTTTACTATTAATGATAACAACGTCACATTATATTAGGTATACTAGTTAAGTTTAATTTAATGATTACTTACGTGCTGTCTCATTTTATAGAAACATTTTTAAATTTATTTTTAGGAACAGTAAATTTTTTTAATGCTGTTAATAAAAAGAACATTTTACCAGGCAGTGGAATAACAAGATAGGGGCTAAAAGCCCTGACCCCTAACTTCATGACCCGAACCTTGATAACGCAAGGAAAATTCGTCCCCTGATAACATTAACCGAGGGAAACTTTGTTGAAACCATAACACAGCATCAGCTATGCTGCGCCAATAAAAGGTACTACGCGATAAATTGCAACTTTACCCTTTTCGACTCGGCAGGATGCCACTCTCCTCACATTTCGTTAGGGCGAGGAACATTAGCTCTCATACCAATCATGCCGTAACGGGGTTATAGTAATGGCATAAACTTAAATGAGTAATGGCCTTCAGCAACAAGGACATTAGAGGTTCAAAATTTCATAAACGCCAATATCTCACCGGGTGAAACGCAACGTCAAAATTAAACAATAGAAGCTTATACACTATCAGATGTAAGTGATATGACTGGATAATTGTTATTTAGCTAGTAGATTTTAATGTTGGTAATAATTATTAATTTAATGGATTTATTTACATTATTTTAATTTGATAAGAACTGATGAAGCCGATTTCTTTTGTTTCTTCATCCTGCCCTTCGGCTTTTTTATAACATATCAACCAGACGCATTATAAACTTTATTGTTAATAGATGAAACTGTTATTCAGTTCGTAGGGAGTTCGAGATATCGACAGTAGTATAACAGATACCACCAGCACCCCCCCCACCAATCATTCCTAGGTAACCATGGTGTTTTTCCACGTAAATTTAAAATGTGGAATATGATTGGCTCTGGTTTCCCACCGGAATTTAAATCATCTCGGGGTGGTGTCTCCCCAGAAGTGCTTCCGTCGGAATAACGGAATAAAGAACTGTGTACAGGTTTCGTTAGCGAATGAAAACTTGCAAAAAATCTGTTAAAATCTTGTAAGTTCTAAAATTGTGTTGAAAGATTGGTTTTGTGAAATGAAAAGCCAGTTTACGGTTTTCATAATTGGTGCAAAAGGGAAGTTAAAAATTCATACTCTACGACGTTTTAAGTACGATTGAAATAGTGTTTCATTTTTTGTAAGTGGGAGAATAATAATGAACTCAATAACCTTTTTTCCTTATGTATTATATATTATTTATAATTGTTCGTAATGCATTTCGGAGTTGTCCATCAACTTACCGAGGACATGAAGAGTGGAGGCGGGAAAATTGTTTCGAAATGCGTGAAGGAAAAATGAAAATAATAGAAAGGAGAAATGATAATTAATCATATTTATAATCGCCTCTTCCAGAAAATAAAGAAGAAAGCAACCAAATAAGATGGAATAAAGCAAACATTAGTTAATATTTTCTTGATGAATGTTCTCTGATTTCTGATCACGTCTTCAAATGGGTAGAAATAATGTAATATTATCACAGTGTACTATTTTAGTTCACCACAAAGGAGCTGTACTTTCGGATGAAAAAGATTTTCCACCAGCTCATCATGGAACTCATCGGATTGTTCAAGGGTAGCAACTTGGTGGTAGTGCAATAATTTGTCTAGGGCAATCATAGAGTAATACTTCCTTGGGATCGAGCTACTTATTGGCTGATGATGGTGAATTATGCCATGATTTTCACTATTCGTTGTATTGTATACTTAAGAAATACAAAAATTAATGCTTAATTGAAAATTGTTTCATTAATTTTCTAAAGGACTTGAAGCAATTCATATAAACTTCAACGATTCCTACTCACCTCTTATCATTGAACCATTTTAAACTGGAAACTGGACTGATGTTTCACCAACTAATATTCAGATATCAGCCCACGACATACGCCGTCCTGCAAAAGAAATATCATGGTGCCGTCTTGCCTGTCATATGTACTGGTAACTTTACTATATTTTCCCTCTTGTACATATGACGGCGGAATTGTATCCCTAACATCCAAGAACACTGAGCGTATTTCCAAAAATTAGTACAAAAAGTGGTGAAGACAACGAGGAAAAATGTACATTATTTTGGCTTTTCTCAATGCTCAACAACAACAAGGAGCTAACCACTTTCATTTAATTCTAGAACAGACTGAAGCGGAATCTCCACTAAAAACTCTACTAGCTCTGTCTAAAGTGTTTCTGCGAAAACTAGTCAGTCATACGTAGTGGCAAATGGTGTTTTGCCCAGTCATCCAAAATCCAGCACACCCACTCCTTGTTACCAATCGCTCTTACACACAACTAACCTCACTGAAAACTTTGTTCATAATCTTATCTGACTTATCTGACCCCGCTTCTACACTTACAACTTATCCTACACAAGGCCCAGGCTTTATATACAGCTTAAACAATGACGGCCTCGACTTTTTTCTTTCTGGATTTTTCTTTCCGGTGGAAGTATAACTAGGAAGAAAAAAACATACAGCTCATATTGATAATTTGGAGGTTGCAAAATGCGGTCTGGACGTAGGGTTTTGAAAAACATTTTGGCAACAACAACGTTTTGATCTTTATTGAGATCATCTTCACGACCTAGGATTTATACATATAGTTTAAATTTTATTAATACATGTGTAAGATGTGAGAAAAAATAAATTTATACGATGCTGAAAAATTTTAGATAACAAATGAATTTATACAATACTGGAATTTTTTAGATTTGAAAAAATGAATACAGTGCTAAAAGATTTTCAGATTCAATCAACTTGATTTTAATCTCACAAACAAACACTTTGTTACACGAAAAACAGCACGTTAAATGAATACAAATACTTTGATTTCATCAAAACATTTTCTAGCACTTTTCAAATATAAAATATTTCAGTACAATGATAATAAAAATTTACACAATGTTCGTAAATCTCAAGCCTTGAAGATGATCTCAGTAAAAATCGAACCGTTGGCATAATAAAGATGTTTTTTTAAAATCTACGTCACAGCAGACCGCATCTTACTACTTCCAAATAAATCATTGAGTAGAATTTAATGTTCTACAACTTTACTAATAGAACACTTTTCATGTGAACGCATAATTTTGAAGGAATTTGGAAAAAACGAAAAAACTGACGTTTCCCAAATCGAACACCACTCAGAAATCATGCCAAAATCAGATTATTGATTTTTAATGTTTTTGTAGGATAAAATCTAATAATAAAATAAAATAGAATTAAAATAAAACCCCAATACGTTAGGTAACAGGTGTGTAGTCCTCGCCAATCTTCTGTTCGGTACCCAGAAATGCAGCACCTAAACCCTCAAATAACCAAGACCCTGGATAAAATGATGGATTAGATTACTACAACTGGTAGGTTTTGTCCGAACATTTTCTATCTGCGGCTGGCGGATATTAATCCTTTTGAAATTAAAAGAAAACTAAACTGAAAATAACTTTCAGGCCTTGAAGTAAGGAATGCTAAAACTAAATAAAATATTTGCATGGAAACAAGAAAACGGAAGCACGAAAGCAAGACGTTCGTTTCTCTCGGACGCATGAGAGCAAGTCACGACGGGAGCTATCTGCGGACGCTGTTTTAGGGATTAGGGCAAACGGGGATGGGACAGCGTTTAAACGGAAACAAAATATTTACGCTAATTGATTTGGCGTAAACAGTATATATTACACTATTCTTATCATAGATCTCAAGATAGTCAATCGGCGCTCTAATATAATTATAGTTCACGTTCACGGCAACTCCGAATCTGGGTCCTTGCAACACTTCTTTCGTCTATTCGAAAGAACATTGAACAACTCAGGATATGAAACCAGTTTAGAAAATGTGTTTAGACAAATTGTCTGTTTTCCGTGTAGATGTATTCTGTACGTTCTGTTGAGAGTGCCATACCACTAAACACCACTCATAGCTCATATTTTTAATATGTATTTTCATGCGTACAGTAAATAAGTTCGAGCTAGTATTGTTTGTTATTTTTGATAAGAAATTGGAGTCAAAAAAATGGTTGAAAGGGAAAAAAACATTTGACAGAATTTCAAAGAATAAATACATCTGGAAAATAGGAGTTGCTAATGGTTCTCATTAGTACCAGTGCAATATTATGTTCATCAAATGTGTACTATGGTCAATAGTGTTACATGTATCTCGCACACAAAAAGCCGTCCTCTAATCAAGACAGTATTCATTCCGCAGCATATTCAAGGGACATCAAGGGTGATGCGATAAAAGTGGGAATTTACAGGAACGGGAGCGCCCTTATTTCAGTAGCATACGTCGAGTTAATGATAATTATTTTTGCGAATAGAACCCGGGCGCGTATAACCATCAAGAGGAAATATTTACTGGAAAATCTGGCCTTCATAATAGAAAGGTTTGTTGGTCCAGGGTTCTGCCGTGGCCAGGGGCATTTCGAAAGGGGGTGTGGTGGATTTGCATTTGTTTTCCCACAACTCTCTACTATTCCCTGCCCCTTTGCCGTGTTTCCACATAATTTCCATTTCACCTCTGGAGCAGGTTTGTTGAGACTTTCTAAACGAACATCAGATTCCACTCCCCACTCCCGCAAATTTTTTTCTCTAACCAAAAAAGTCTATTTCATTCTTAAATATTATTGTTACTACTGGGCATTAAACCTTGGCGACAAATGTTTACAGCATTTTTTCAAACACCGACCAACTTTGTTAAGCATATAAAAATGCTTAATAATTGGAAGACAAATAAATATTGATTAACAGATCTGATCGGCACTAACACATGGTAAATGAATAAATTAAATAGTGTAGCTAGTGTATTTTAAATAAATTCTTTGATAGCAATTTATGCTGCTCATTTGGTAAGATGCTTTCATATAAGGAAATACGTTTTTGACATTATGTGATAAAAATTTGTAATAAAGATGTACAATGTTGTTGGATTCAGATAAATATGAAATCACTGTATTTTTAAAAATCGATTTTTAAGTCGTTCATATAATTCATTCATTGTTTAATATTATTAATTGCACTACTTTCTATGATGTTCGTACTTCATGTCGATCTCTGACATCTTTTCCACTATATCAGACATCTACCAGGTGTTTCAGCATACCAATTTCAATATTGTGACATATTTTTTACCTGGCGTAAGTTGATATACAGTCATTGGTGTGAACACTTCTGTGTTGAAGACTCTAGCTTCTCGTACGGTTGTTGATAAAAAAAACTTATATTGGCCTACAAGAAGAAACACAATTTTCAAAATTCATCCATTACCCCTCAAACTGATTACTATTTATTTATCTGCTTATGTTAACAGTTTGATCTTCACATAACAAATAATATTTATAGCAATCAATTAGTCCTAGGTAATATAAAGAATTATTTGAAATTATTTATAGTTTTTATAAAAAATGTGGCTGAAATAAAAAATTAGTGTAACGAGATTTATTTCTATTCGCCGCTGTTTTGACCACTGAGCTATCGAGAATTCGTCCACCCGGACACCAACTAAATCATCTTCTCAACCTACAACTTTTCCCCTTTTTTTCTATACATTCAAATTACGTGTAATTAGTTTGATTCGCTTGCACATGAAGTGGTCACACCGAACCGTAATCCACTGTAATTAACCCATATGTATTTGTAATTTTATGTAAAATATGGCTGAGATCAAACGTTAGTGACACGAAGGTATTGAGGCGAAATTGAATGGAAGTTCGTGGGTAAGATCTCAGCACAGCCACACTTTTCAATTACAGCGTTTAATTCAAGAGTGAAAATATTCAAATAAAAAAATTTACTACACAAAGTTTTGTGTACATTTCACGTTTTCCAATTGTATTTTTAGGTCTTATAGACACTACTTGGCTTAGGTAATAATATCTAATGAATGTTTATAATTTAGGAATAATACGATTAAAAGAAAGTGTCAACGTCGGTGGGCTGTATTAGCAGAAAGGTTATCATGAAAGATCTTTTTGGCTAAAGCGTGCAGAGTTGCCAGGCAATCGAAAAAAAATTACTTGTCTTTTTTGATGTGAAAGGCTCGTAGGTCTGGTTTTTTTTTCAAGAAAAACAAAAAAAAAAATCGAAAAAGATTTTGAAAACAGACAAATGTTGCTCTCGATACGTCCCATATAAATTAAGGGTTACCTCGACCCAAAGAAACTCGTTTTTTTCTTGCATATACAATCACATATACAAATTCAATAATTCCGTGGTCCGCTTGATCAATTAGTACATTACAATTAATTAAGGTTTTTAGTTGAGATGAAAAATGGCAAAAGCGAAAGGAAAAATCATAACGTTCGCTTGAGATGGGGAGTTGATGATTCGTACATTAAATAAATTAATTAATATAAATAAACAAATACCCTACCGGGAACTACGTGGCCGTAACGGTTTGTTTCAAAAACACTGAAATTCCGAGGGTTCTTATGCCCTTGCTGTTGTGAACCCTTGTGAAACAAAAATAATATACAACTAATTTTGAGATGGGGAGTTGATGTCCAAGTGGATCGAGATCACGATAGCTCAGGTGGTAGAGGAGCGGCGTATCTAGCCGAAAGTCGTGCGTTCGAATCCCTCTCGTGTCATTAGCGTTTTCCATATCAACTAAAAACCTTAATTAATTGTATAATCATATATGTAATTTTTAGTATTTTCCAGTGTTTATTGGTAGACCCTGGCGCTCAATCTCACTGGCTGAACGGATAAGACGTTTTCAAAACCTGACTGCCATCACACGGGGTGAGTGATTTTTGAGACTCGCTTGTAGTTTATTTAAATTACTAAACATGGAATTGTTCAGGGGTTGCGACAAATGATTGCCTAAAATCACTACACGTGTGTGTATACGTTTGTACAACCGCGATCAGAATTTAGCTTATTAAAACACTAATCAGGAATCAGTTTTTTCTACGGATGGCATATGATTGATGCGACCGTTGAAGATGTTTGAAGTACCATGCTCTTTACTGAATCTTAGAATTTAAATTACAGCCTAATTTTAAATTTTTGCGGCGATGTTATTCTTTTTCAAATGGAATTATACATACAAAAATTTATTTGTTTGATCATTATCTTAACAAGATCATTTTTGTAAGGACGGTTGCAGAAAAAAATTGTGAAATTGCGTTAACAGAAAGACGTTAGTAAAAGTTCTCAAGAAGTAAAAAAATCTAAAATGAAAAATATGTTCCCAGTACATCGTTTGTGTATATTAAAACCCACTTGTCCAATCGGTCGTGAAGGTTTAACATAGAGATGCGCCGTGTTAATATACAACAAAATCCTATATAATTCAATTTCAGCCCATATACGTTGAACGGACATTTTAATAAATTCATGTTTACACCCTGCCATATGCATATGTTTATTAATTAAATACAAATCCATACTCTATGTTTATTTCCTTTCTTCCTTTCTTTTTATTTCATCCAGTTTTCTGTATCTTCACTAGCTAATTTGAAAAAATCAACTTACAAATGCGGTCGCCAGTGGGAAAAAGTTCTTTGCTAATGACAAACTCTTGGAAATTTGTCTGATAGTGGGGTGAGGGTGTGAAAAAACATGCAAACCTTGCAAGCCACAACTTATTACATTAGTGTAATTTTCAGGCCGTAGTTTAAACAAATTGCTCATTTCTTCTTTTCAACTTTTTTAACCCCCGGCGTTTCATTTTATACTCGGACTCGGAATTGAAGGTAAGGTTCGCACCCTAATGGTAATGGCCGGGACACTAGAAAATGAATTAATACACCGATTTTTTGTGGTAAAGTAAAATGATTTACCTGCTACGAATTTCACATTTTCGGACATGTCTTTATTACTAATTAATACAAAACGTTTGAAACATTGCCTATCATTGTGTCTATTCAATAACTTCCTATTTTCTTCATCACCAATTGATATTTCAACCAACCGTGATTGAAAGTTTATCATCTCGGTACAAGTGATTTAAAAAATCAAAGTTTTCAATTTATTGTAAAATTATATATCAATTTAATCAATAAGCCTGCATTGATTATAACTACTTTTAATATTTATAATTATAGTGTTGAAAAAATGCGTTTGACAGACTAAAGAAAATATTTCATCTATCGCTGAAATAGCGTCATTAATCATTTTACTCAAAGAGCGTGTATTGATTCTGATAAAATTGTATTTAAGTGGTGTGTCAAAATAATAATAATATATACCATAAAAGAAAAAAGTTTGACGAATTGACCAAATTATTAAAAATCTCATTATCCTATAAACCGCAGGCCATCTGGTGTCGTCAGTGGCCACAATGGTTTGTGCGTTGACCCGGCGCTCATCACTGTGAGGTGGAAGGTACGTATGTAGGCTTTTTTTAAACACCTGCACCCTGAAGATTTATATGATCTCGTAACAGGTTATTCATACGTACTGATTATTTTATACTCACCTATTTATTACCGGTATATTATGAAGTCATACACGAGGGTAGGTAAGCGTGCCTACATGAATTTTCATTTTCAGGCCGGCAAATATGCGTAAGGGTAACCGCATTTCACATAGGAAATATTCTTAAAATATAATTTTTGTTTAAAGGCTTACTTAAAAATAATTAGAAAATAAAACGATGTAGCAAGATGCATGAAGTAAACTATTATTTTATTGAATTGTATATAACTCAGAAAATTCTTCAAAAAAATGGAGTCTATATTGTTTGTAAAGATCACTAATAAAGAAACACATGGTCAGCTTTAATATTTTTAATTGTCTCGTAGATCTCCGTTGTAAAGGAATATAGAAAATAAAAAAACAGGTAAAATTTACCAGTTGCGTATACAAGTAAATTTTGTAAAAATGTTATGGAATAATCAATCTTTTCTTTGTTGGTTTCTCCCTAAAGCTTGTTTCCAACGTTACGGTTGTTTAATTTTTATTTTAAGTTGTACAATTTTAAGTTCCAAGATTGTTCGAGTAATGTTTTTTTACTAATATAACAGCGTTATTGGAAGGTGGAAGAAATCCAGCCTAAATTGATTTTAATCTAAAGTCCACTAACATCGGCGCGGTAAATTGAAGATATGTTTTAAAATAAGTTCTTTCTTATATGCCACTTCCTGTCGACCGTAACATTTTTATGGATGATAATAGAAGAACCCACACATCGAGGATCGTTGGTGACTACTTGAAACAAGCTTCAATTTACTCTAGAGTCAGCATTTAGTCCCAATTTAATCCTTATCGAACACATTTGTATCAGTTGATAGTAGTCCAATCAACAAGTAGGGCGGTGCTTCCAGAAGATTTGCAGGGATTAATAATAAAAATAGAGGAGAATGAAAATATTTCACAGCACTAAGTTCAAAACCTCATAAAATAAATGAGAAATTCATTTTTTCTTTAAAAAAAAAAACATTTAATTATGAAAGTTTAAAAGTCGAAAACATTGGACACTCATTTGGGATAGATTAAAATGTAACTAACAATTAATTCTAACGCTGTTTTTTAGGTGTATCGAGGAATTTTTTTGCACACTCTCATATTGAAATAAGTTTTACTAAACTTAAGGATTTTTTTTATTAAAGTAAGCATGTTGCAATTAATAAACGAATAATATACAATAGTTCAAAAGTTTCAAAATACCAGTGTCTGGTGTTATAATCTTTGAGTATGTATTGTAGGACACTGGCGTAGTTTTCCTTAGTACAATGATTGAATTTCTTTATAGGAGTAGAGCCATTGCAAGCGTGAAAATATGGAAAAGGAAAAAGGAAACACAGACCAAAGAAAACCATTACTTTCGTTTACTCTTATAAAAAAAACGTCAAAGGCTGCTTCGGACTTCGTGTAATTGATTTTGTTTTCTGAAAAAAGTCTGCCTGTCTTCATACGTATACGAAATAAAATTTTAAGCTCGACCTTAGGATTCTTATAATAAAATATGTACGAAACTTCTGCAGTGCCTTTCTTATCAGTAAGCTAATACCATAAACAACCGTTTTTTCAAAAGAGCCTTAAAACATCATTGTAAAGATCAAACCATAAGTTTAACCGTATAACGGAGTTATTTCAAAGTTGGAAAACTTTACAGAGCTTGACGGTAAATGGTTCCCTACTCTTTGTGCTTTATCCGTCCTTTCTGCCTCCGGCCAACGATGATATAAAATGAAAGAAAAAAATATATAAATCAAATTCACAGTAGAGGCACGGTCGTCGCCTTTTTATTTGCGCATTGTAAGTCGTTACTGAACAATTTAATACCAGCGTATGACGATTTACCCATGTCATAATTTTTAGTGCTGTTAAGGCGTTCCGCGACTGCTATGAAACCAGTTATGACATTCCCATTGGCTTAGTATTACCTTGTTTGCTATATTCTTGCTATAGCTGTATACGTTGTACAAATCTAGTATATGAAATTCCTTCTTTTATAACCGATGAACGGAAATGGAGAATAAATCTCAAGTAAAAGATCTTTGGTGATTTGGTTGTATGTCTATTACGTTTGAACTCGTGCTTATTGCCATTTCTTGTTGACACTTTTATAGTGTAGTATAATTGAACGTCGCCATTGAGATTGTATCTTCGATCTAACATATCTGCCATAATAAACATAAAAGTTAATAGGACAAAACAAACATATACTTATTACATTATACACATTATACAACATTGCGAATAGGTGAACTTACTTTTTGGATCACGTCGAATAACTGAAATCCTATATAATTCAACTTTCCATCACAAAACATGAACGGAAATTTTCATAAATTTATGTTTATATCCTACCATATAGACATGTTTTTAAATTAAATACACATTCACACTTCTCCGGGGGGCCGCGGTAGCCGAGTGGTTAAGGCGTCAGACTCTCGGCTAGTAGACCCCGCTGTCGTGGATTCGATCCCCACCGTCGCCTCTGGAATTTGTCTGACGCCTAAGGGGACCGGTGGCCGCAATTAAACGAAATTGACACGGCACTCATCAACGGAAGGGGCGGGACCGGATCTCAGTGACCCTGAACCTGGTCCCAACCTCCTTCAAAAATGAGTTTCTTCGATGGAAGAACACTGGTACAACGGGGGCTCAAGTTCACTTTGCGTTGTGAGCCATCCCCCAAAAATGGAGCCAGGGTATAGTACAATAAGCTGTACAGCTGCAGTGCTCAGTCCCTGGTAACCATCCATCCACACTTCTACCCAAATAAAAATGTATTTAACAATAAATTGAACATCTGTATAGCATGCGTTCAAGATCGTAAGTTTAAAATATTATTCAAAGGTTTTTTCCACATAAAAAATAATAAATTCAGTTATTGATAATTTGAAAAGTAATGTAATGCAACAAATATGAAAAGGGGTATTTTGGAGTCTTGTTTTTCTAGTTGGATAAGTTTCCTACATCTGTCACAATCCTCCCACTAAAAAACGTTTTCTGCGATAAAATATGTTTTGCTGATAATAATATATAAAAAGTTTTCAAAATGTACAGAACAACTACGCAGATAACGAGAATCCAAAATGTGCCCTAATGTCAAAACTAAAAGGATGGTCAAAGTGTTCAGCAAATTTTGAAGTACAGGTTTATAATCCGATTTAAGGGAAGATTGTAGTCCAAAAATTAAACAACAAATTAAAAATGATATTTTTTACCTTAAAAAATTCCTAACACTTTCCTGATCATTTTAAGTACTTATTGTATGGGTTTTATTTTAATAATTAATATAAAATATCTATAACATAATACTATGTTTGTGTAAAGTGTTTGTAACATGAAAATGTTAGTGCCACGAGTGGGATTCGAACCCACCACCTTCGGCTAAATACGCCACTACTCTACCACTTGAGCTTTCGTGACTTTGATACACTCGCTATCTCCTTATCTCAATTTATAACCTGTCGAATCTTCCTTTTTTTGCCATTTTTTTTGTCGTGTAATAATGATTCGATTCTCCATGACTACTGTCGTGATATCACCGTAGCTTCAGAGGTAGAGCGATTTTGCGTATTCTGTTCTGTTATTAACTCAAGTAGTTCAATTTTTTTATTGTTTATCAACTAAATCAAGAAATTGATCAAATATAGAACGTGTGAGTAAAATGCAACTAAAAAAAAATTTACCGAAGATAAAAATGTTTAATCACAATTCCCCCCAGTTGTCTAAATTTTGTATGTGATATTTTTTTAATCCAATTTCATGAACATATTAGAGCAACAATTTTCAATAAAGGGCTAAAAGTTGTTTTTAAAATGCCTGTTACAGACGTTCTATCAAAATTGCCTGAAAAAACTGTGTTACGAAGTTCTTCATTCAGAAAAAGTCAGTTTCACGAGCGGAATTCGAGCCCACGACCTTCGGCTAAATTGGACGCTACACTGCAGCTATCCATCTCAAAGTGGAACCGTTCGAATTTTCCCCCTTTTTGCTATTTTCAAGAAATGCCATTGGAGATGGAGAGTTGGTGCCCGAGAGGATCGAATTCAGGGTAACTTCAGCGGCGTATTTAGCCGATGGTCGGGGGTTCGAACCCGTGATTCTGCCTTCTTTATTCAAGAAGACCTTACATTGAAAGAATAATTCAGTGAAACAAGTAATTTTGTTAATTGACTATTAATATGTAAATGGATTATTATATTATATATCCCACTACAAAATACACTAACTTCAACAGACGTAAAAAACTCTCAACGTTGTACAAAATACCCTGCTTCACCCAAAAATCGGAATAGAGTAAACTCTAAGTCACGTTCAAGTACGATTCGCATATCAGGTAGGATCCTACACGCTCCCTACATTAAGCCATGGAATTGCACCTTTCAACTAACTCATCAGGTGGCATCCGTACTGCATCTATATATCGAACCAAGGATGTACACCTGTCAGTTAGGTGGGAGACATCGAGCAACATTTCTCTGTATGAATAATAAGTTATATTTTATTTGAAATCCGGTAGTAGACTTAAATTAAAAGAGCTAACGGCATCTAGCCAATCCTAAACTCTAATTTTGTTGAGAGTCAATAAGGATTACAGAATTTAGCCATCGATCATGTCACAGTATACTATTGAATTCACGCGACTCAAAAATAATTCGAATATCCACTAAAGGAATCAAATATAATAAAACAGTACTGATTCCCATAAATATTCCAAAGTGGATCCAAATAACCCTGCTGTGTTTAAGGCATTCATAGATTAGGTGGTATTGTTTCACTCGCTCTATATAGTTCAGAACGTATAACCTACAAGTCGGGCACATCCATAGATAAAAGATTTTATTGTTGTATATTATTAATTCACTATTTTACAAACTACAAGCGAGTCTCAAAACTCACTCACCTCGTGTGATGGCAGTCAGGTTTTGAAAACGTATTATCCGTTCAGCCAGTGAGATTGAGCGCCAGGGTCTACCAACAAACACTGGAAAATACTAAAAATTACATATATGATTATACAATTAATTACGGTTTTTAGTTGAGATTAAAAAAGCCAATGGCACGAGAGGGATTCGAACGCACGACCTTCGGCTAGATACGCCGCTCTTCTACCACCTGAGCTATCGTGATCTCGATCCACTTGGACATCAACTCCCCATCTCAAAATTAGTTGTATATTATTTTTGTTTCACAAGAGTTCACAACAGCAGGGGCATAAGAACCCTCGGAATTTCAGAGTTTTTGAAACAAACCGTTACGGCCACGTAGTTCCCGGTAGGGTATTTGTTTATTTATATTAATTAATTTATTTAATTTGTTTTTAGGGGGGTTATTTATAAGATACTACAAAATTTGGATTGTACATACAATCGATTTTATACAAGTTATATCCTGCAAATATACTTGGTAATATTTATCCGGGGGTTTGTAACAGCAGAGGTTCATCAACCCCTGGAGTGCCGGTGTGATTGACAAAAACAGTTGTAAATATATCGGGCTCGAACCTGGGGCCTTTACCTTTCAGTGGTGAGCCGGGGTCAAGGCCTAATCGTTACGGCCACCGACGCCCCAAGTAGCCCATCATGTGGAGTTAATAATGAATTTATTTATTCGAACATAGTGTTTTACAATCAACATTATGTCAAATAAAATTTGTGCTTATGAAGAGAATGGAGTATCCCGAGTAGGTTGTTCTCATTTTGAATCAAAAAATGCTCGAAGCTTCTTGTTTAGATAATACGTCATCCATATGATAAAAAAAGAACAAAATAATTTGTTCAAAAAATTGAAAGTTCCACACATGTAGAATTCTATATTTAAACGAGTACATGAATTTTCCCGCTGTTATAAAAATGAGTACATATTTTAATTTTGTTGTAAAGGTTTGTGAGCCGAAGATGAGCCGACGTATTTGTTTGTTTTTCAGGCTTTAAAATATTTTTCGACTCTAATGGTTTTCGCCCAAGGAGAAAACTGTGTCATATAACTGGATCCAATTTAGATTAATTGATCTTGAGTACCTGGAGCGTGAAATTCGAAAATAAACAGTTATACAAACGCAAATCCTGTGTCAGAGCCAACGAGAGCTGGGGTCAGCGATATTCAGATTGCCGATTCATTTTTCCTTTCCCCCTGATCCGATTATGACCCGTCAGTACCCGGAAAATTCCGGTATCGTCACGGTGAGTGGCAATAAAAAGAGTCCTGTTTTACCATGTCCATGTCAAATCCACGTCGGTACAGCAGCGCATAATTTACTCTGGAGTTAAAAGTGGTCCGAGGACGCGGTAAATGGTGAGAGAAAAAAACGGTTCCAGGATATTTTTCTAAAATTAGGGACGCCGATTTTCTTCAACTTATGCCAATATCCAACGTTGAACATTTTTTTCTTTGAAAATGTAAAACGCCTTGGAGTTTCCAAAAATTCGAAAAAAGTTGTCTCTTGATTCATGTAAAAATAAAACAAAGGATAATGTAATTTTATAAAACTATTTACTATTTTGTTTGTTGTGTTTCACCATGATAATAGAATAAAGTGGTTTTGAATAAAAAAAGACTAAAAAAATATATTTTTAATTTACAAAAGCAAACCAACATTTTATTACAAATATGTATTGTATGATACTATACAAAAATATAAAGTTGATTAAGTGGAGGATTTGCAGTAGCAAATATTAAATGATAAAAAAAATGTTGGTATATTTCTGACAGACTTAATGCGTGATGAGACTCTTATTTGATTGGAAATGTTTAGATGACGAGAAATCTTCAGAGCACTCTTTCACCTATGGACAAACCTTGCAAGGTATGTCTTGAATGAGGTGGGGATGAGTCAGATCCTCCTAGAGCCAACTATCGATAGTCTTCTTGATACGTGAAAGTTTCTTTGATGACCCGGCCCACCGACGCTGTCACCTTCTTTTAATCATGCTTTTTATTGCCTTTTTCGCGTCAGAGGGCCTGATCACGATGCCTAAATCCTGAGGTTAGTGCTTCCGGCTTTAACAGCCTCGTCAATTTATTCGTTAACCTCCTGAGCTACGAGTACACTGAATACGTATTCTATTTTGCGAGATAGTGCAGTTTACTCTAGAATTTTTCTATATCTACATTCTTTTGTACTTAAGTAAGTTGTAAATGTATATCAATAAACTAAAATTGCTTAATATTCAACCGAAGAGTAGAAAATGCATATTATGTCGATGTGTGTCCTTTTTATAGAATTCCGTATAATTCTTTCTGAAAACAAACTAACTGTTAATAAATTTCTTCAATTTATAAATGTGAATGACAGCATAAATGTAATGAAATATTGTTCATCTAATTAAGCTTTATGTAAGGTATTGGGTTGAAATCAGTGTGTCATGAGCGGGATTCGAACCCACTATTTTCGGCTAAATACACCACTTCTCTACCACTTGAGCTATCGTGTATTCGATCCACTCGGGCACTAACTTTTTCGTTTCAACCAATTCCTTACATAAAGATTAATTAATTGAAAGAAGTTATTTAGTCAATCGGACCACGAAATATAACGGATTGTTCAAATAGTCAATTCAATGTGAATATTTTATGTTGTATGTGTATTGTTTCGGCCGTGATTTCTACGAAAGCAAATTATTTAAAAAAATTATAAGCTCACTACTATTACACATCACTGCGAGTTTAATTATTAGTTCATTTTTAAATGGTTTCGTTAATTATTTATCTTTACTTTTTTACCAGAAAATAACGAACAATCAAAAATATACAAACCGTAATTATTGTAATGTCATATTAACGTATATTGTTGTAAATTTTGGTTGAGGTAACAATAACATTCCTACACTTTTAAGATAATTCAATTAGCATTTACGTATGTTAGTTTTCATAAAAGAAAACCTACAATAACTCACCTGTTCATACAATTTTTGTCTTGATCATTCACGCACAAAATGACAGTATTTGGTTATTTTGGGATATTGGAAACAAATCTATACTCACAAAATTTATTAGCACAGATGTCCATGCCAAACTTTATACTAGAGGTTCACGGAGAATTGGAAAAATAATATAATACGTAGGCACATAGTCTGTATCAAGGAAAATTACCAATAAAAACAATTTCATTCAAAAAATGCTATATAATGATTCGAGCATTAGAACTACTGGTTGCATATGTTTGTGACCAGTCCTAAACGAACAAATAAAAGCTCTAAACTATTTAATTTCAATCATAAAGATAAGCAATTTAGTAATGAATATATTCTATGTATAATTTCACCAACTTGTTGAGTCTCAGTTATAAAACTTGTCAAAAATTACCATTTCTAAATTAAGATATGTAAAAATAAGCCAATTTTTGTTGTATCATTTCATTAAAAGATTTTCCCACCAACTGATACGATATGTTTAAACGGTATGCAATGATGGCTGGGTATGAACAAATGTTTTAAGCAAACAGTATTCTGTTACTTGCAGACAGACCGAGTAAGATGAGTTAGCCCTGGGGGAGAGTAAAGCCGGAACGGCCATGCTGCGTAAAGTTCTATGATGAATTATTTCACCGTATAGTAAATAACATATTGTAAGTGGATACAATTGAGGTTTTTATATTGATTTATTAAAAAAAATTTATTGCTCTGCAAAAAACGAAGAAACATACACAGGCCACTTACCTTTTAGAAAATGCAAATCGCTTTCCTCGGGGAAGAATTCCACAGTCCAAAATCTGGCTGTTGTAAAAAAAAATCGAATCTACTCGTCATGCTCCAGCGTGTAAATCCCCGTTTTTGTTTGAGAAGGGATAAGGTTTAAAACGCTGCATTGTTTATACTATTGTTACCCAAAAATATCACAAGAAATTGTTTACTATAAAATGCAGAAAAACAAAAAAACATCTTTAAATCTACACTATGTTTTGTATCCAATATAAATATGTTTTTGTTTGAGAATATAAAGTTAAAAGTAGTCCGCCCTTAATAAAAAAAATATTAATCTCTCTTCCTACTGACAGGGTTTCTCGGTTGATAAAGTGCTTAAAATGTCACCAAACTAAATTTTACCATTTATACGTGGTGATTAATCTAAAAGTCACTCGGTTTAAAAGGTTGGCACCGTCGTTCACATTTTATTGCACTGAAATGTTTAATTTATGGCACGTAAAATTCCATAGGTCGAACCCGTTTAAGCAAGGTTAAAGCAAACCCTTGTCCTGGGAAAAGGTTTTGTCATGAGCGGTGGAAGCTTTCATTATCAGGTTTTACCACTACCGCACATGCGATTGAATTTCTTTAAATTGCAAAATATATTTTTTCTTTACTACAAAATTATAATCAGCATAAATTCATTCAAAAAATTGAAAAGTAAAACTATCATTTACAACTTCTGATTATTTAAAAGTAACTTAAACCTCTCAATAAAACTTTTTAAATTAATGCATTTTATTCAATAACAATCGACAAACTTGAAAGGAAATTGGTGATAAAAAAATTTGACGAACTTTCCATTTTGCATATCATGATAATTTGTTGGAAATACTCCATGCAATGCAGGGTTTAACGGTGAAACATACAGAACCCAGCGGTTAAGGCGTTGACACGGAACTAATCACTGTAAGGTCCCGGGTTCGAATCCAACGGTCCTGCATTCCAACCCAATAAAAAATTTTTTTTCCAAAAACATTGGCACCCCGAGAGTTCTTATAACTCTTAGTTGAAAAACTCTGGTTTAAAAAATAAAAATATTTAAAACAATTAAATTAAATTTAAAAAAAAATTAATTAAGGTTTTTAGTTGAGATGAAAAAAGTTAATGGCACGAGCGGGATTCGAACCCACGATCTTCGGTTAGATACCCCGATGCACTTTGAGGTTGCATGTTTGAGGTTGAGATAGGAAGTTGATGTCCAAGTGGATTAAGGTCACGATAGCTCAAATCGAAGACCAGGGGTTTTTCTAGCCGAAGATCGTGGGTTCGAATCCCGCTCGTGCCATTAACGTTCTTCATCTCAACTAAAAACCTTAATTAATTGCAATGCATCAATTGGTCAAGCGGACACATAAATTAGTGAATTTAAAAAAAATAATAATAACCGGTTTCTTTTAAAACACTCATAAAGTGGGGAAACAGTCGTGGGATTCAAGTAAAAGTTATTTTGATTATACTAGATCGATCTACAAATAGGTAAGCTGCAAATGAACTAAGGATGGGAGAAATTTTTTGGGAACTAAATAAATTAAAATTTTGTATACTACCTTTTATATCTTTGACATGAATGTATTTTAATATTATTACATCTGTCGCCTTGTTATTTTAATAAGGATAAGAAAATAATAAATATGTTCCCATAAAATTGGAGTGAATAAATGAAAATTTTATTATAAATAAAAGATTCGGATTGAAATATACGCATACGCAAATTTTAGCATTCATAACTACAACTTTTCATCACAATGACAAAATTAATACATTTGAGTTAAATTCGCCGTGGGGCAATATTTTTCTCATTATCCGGTGTTTGGCCTAAAATTTCATAATACCTCTTAATATTGTTGAATTGTCTGTTTATAAAACTTTCAAAAGAGAAAATATTATTTTCAGGCTATTTCAACAATGGTTAAATAATATTTCAGGAAAGTGCAAGGATTAGGATAAAATAACAAAATCAAACTTTTTTGTTATTATTCAGTTCTAATCAATTTGCGGAATCAAGTATTCTCCTTTTCTTGTTGGTAGTAACATATAAACTTCTGAACCCGTAAAGTTTCTAGTGTATCATCTTTTTTACGGGGGTATTTCAACTCTCTCGGTGTAGGTAGGTGTTTTCAAATATGTGTAAGTACGTCAGTTTCGAATGCAGGGCCGCTAGATTCGAACAAACAAAACAACAAAACAAACAACTTACATTACAGTGATGAACGAGGTGTCAACGTCTAAAATGTTGCGGCCACCAATGTCCCCTTAAATTGTCGAAAAAATGGACACAAAAAAAGTGCGGAATTTTTTAGCACAAAAATATCAAGTGAAGGTGAAACGAACGAATATCATTTGCTCATCCTATAAAAAATAATTTCCACCTATTTTGCTGGATCACTACGTCAAATACCATTTATGTCATGTTTAACATAAATACTAAAATTTGTGACAGATAGTAATACTTTATTCCGTTTTTGACCCCCCCCCCTCGAACTAAAGAAAATTAGAAAAATTACAAATTTACAAAAATAATAATAGTATGGAAAGGTTGCTCGATGTGTCCCACATAATAGAGGCGTGTCATGCCTTGGCTCCATACAGAGAGCGTGCAGGCATGCCGCTGGATTTAAGAAGAGTCCTCGAGCACGGTAGAGAGTTTCTGAGTCCCCTGTTCCGCTTTTTAGGGGAAATTGGTTTTTGTTTTTATTGTATATAGTATGTATTATGTGTCTTTGTGTTTTGTCTGTGTGCAAGTATTTATTGGTGTGAATGGCGAGGGGTGAGGGTGAATAGAACGTCACCATCGCCCCTCGAACGATGAAAGCGAGTGGGTGCGGGGTCGATGGCGGAATATTAATAAAAGTACCTCATCGACCCCAATCTAGCTTAGTTTAATTGTAGGTCGGTGGAGGAATATCAAGTACTCCACCGACCAAACGGAATGAGTGTGTTGTGTGAATGTGTTTAATTGTATGAACGTATTTATTCGTATGAATGATGTGCCTGAACGTGTATAGAATGTAGGCTGAGTGTGGGGCTGAAATGACCTCGATGTCGGAAGCCCCAGCAAAAAAAAAAAAAAAAAAAAAAAAAAAAAAAAAAAAAAAAAAAAAAAATTAAAATAAACTTCCCTCAAAATGTCGCAATTTTCTTTTTCTTTAATCCGAGATATCCATAGTTGTATTTGTTGATTATCTGTATACACAATATAAGGGAAATATGTTCTTAACGAACTAAATTAATTAATTAATTAAATTAAAAACTCTAAAGAAATTGACAGCTACGATTATACATGTAAATCGTGTGATTCTAATTCTACGTTCACTTTGCTATTATCTTTCTACAATTGCAAAATATTAATAAATGTGGAATGTTCTACGTAAAAATGTGATATAATTGCTGAATAATAAAATATTTTCACAAATCGAAGAATTTCATTGAACTAGTGGTTACAATGTTTTACCAGATTTCCTTAAGACGTTTCTAGCCTTGATTGTTTATTTATATAACCTTATTATACAGGTGAATTCATATCATATACATTATATAATAACAAAAATTCTCGTCAGTATATATGAGTACCAGTTAACTAGCAAATTTAAAATTTAAAAAATTTACTTAACATGTGGCTCTATTCGAAATATCACAGTCGCTCATATTTATTTACTATTATAGTAGTTATGAAGACGGGAGTATTAAACAAAAAAATTTTCCGAATGTTTTATTTAAATAACACAGGAGTATATTTTTTAAACTGACTGTCAGTTTCAGTCAGAACTTGTTGACCTATTTTCCTTCCAAAATCAATCAAATTATGTGGTACAATTATATAAATAATCGACATGGCTGAATTTAACTAATAAACCTCTTTCATGCACACACAAGTGCGCGTATTCAGTCACACAGAACAACACGGAGTAAGTAAAGATACATATCGATGGCCATGTATTGATTGTACGTACGATTGCCACTCAGTCAACCATTTATTTTCCGGGCTGTGTGCATGTGCGTGCCCTTTTGTGTGTTATGAAATGATAAAGGACGGAGTCAGACTATAAATAATATTTATTTTCTCGTTAAAACATTTCAATTTACACGCAAGAAAACGAGTGGTGAGTGACGTGAAACAATGATTTTCTTTCCTTTTCATTTTTTAATTATTTTTTCATGAAAAGTGAATGTAATAAAAGTTGAATTTCAGTTTAATTTACAACTGGTTTCTTTAAAGCTTTTCGGTTGATGGTTTAGTTACTTTTGAGTTAAATGCTGTATCTATTAATGTTTAATTCTTCATAGATAAATTAATTTTGTTGTTATTCTTGGCATAATTGTTTAATGTTTCATTTTACGTGAAATTTTGTTTTACCATTTGCTTTGGTCTTCCCACCCTTGCTGATTTGAAGGCAAATCACAGATTAATCACGCTACAGACCGCATGCAGAAATTGGAAATTTTGTTTCAATATGTATGTTTGGATTTGGATTTATGTAAACTCAAATCCACACATGTGATGATCTCTAAGACTACTCATCGATCTAATAAATACACTCAATCCCAACACATAGAAGGTATAGATAGTATATATTTGTTAGTACTATATACAACAAAACAAACTTGTTTCCTCCAAAAATTGGATCAGAGACCTATCTAATCGATACCACGCTGGAATATATGACTTTTAATGTATACAAATGTAAATTTATTTACACGTTTGTAAAGAAAGGTAAATTTTTAATCACAATTAGTATTAGGCAATTATTGACTTTAAAAGATTATTGAAAAGGTTGGAAAAGGATTGCAGCATCTGCCCGTTCACGTCAATAAATTAAGGAAGTTAACCGTCGTCTTTGCCAAGTTTAAACATCCTTAGAAAGAAGACGAAACAACCCCATAATTGAACTTCAGACATCTTGATACTTTTGTTCTTTCAGAAGTTGAACTCTCTTTCAACTTTTCTGAGTGGCTCTTCTATTATATAATTTTTATGTAAGGTTCCATTTTTCTCCCCCTTCCCGAAAGTGAAGTTCTCGGCAGGGACTTGAAAAAAAAAGAAGAAACGTGCTTAGATAGTTACGTATTATTTTTTATGCAGATCTACACAAACGAGCTACTCATTAATGTAACAACTGGTTTTCTCGAAATCGGTTCAACCTAGGATACAATTTTATTCGGTTAATTAAAGTTTTTAGTTGTGGTAAAACGGGATTCGAACCCACGACCTTCCGCTTGATAAGCCGCTACTCTACCACTTGTGTCATCGTGACTTCTTGACTAGAGTATCTAACGTTTTTGTCAACCGATATCCATGTATTCTCCCTTATTTTTCATTAGATCAAACAAACTCGATTTGAAACAAAATAATAATAATTTGCAGGCTGATAATAATGCAGAGTTTTTGGCTGGTTAGTTTTTAAGATTCTACTACCGATTTAGTAGTTTATGACCAAAAAAACGCGAGTATAGTAGTAGATTAACAATTTGTACATGTATGTATAAAATAATTATCTATATCTGTTAAAAATGCCCCATTATATCTTTCTTTACCTATTCCATATTGACGATAGTGATATTTTAGATAATAGTGATTTTAATCGGTTTTTGATCGTACATATTAATATCGTTACGTGAATACTTAAATCATCAAAATCAGTTCATCTAAAAAAATTGCAACAACTTTTTTATATTCTTTTATTGATATTCGTGTAATTTTAGCAAAACATGGCAAACGATCATTCCCATGATCTGGAAGATCATGGTGGATGATTTCCGCAGAATTAATTGGGTTCACCCTGGGGGAAACGTCAATCGGAGGAATATGTATATATATATGTATACATACAATGTATACATAGGGGAAACGAAATGTTGAAATGGTTCATTCCACCAAAAGAGTCATATCAAAACCGCCATCCTGGCCGTACTTTTTCCCAGTCACTCTTATTCTGTTGAATTTTGTTTACTTACACCATTGTGGTGCTATGATTGAAAATAATCTTCCTGTAACAGAAGACAACAGAGATAGATGGAGATTGCATATAGTATTACAGAACGATCAAGGGGAATAAATATCGATCATCTTTAAACCAAAATAATGATGCATTTCACCATAAGATAACCTTGCTCGATATTACGTTACTAAATTTTACAAATGACTGGCTACTGGTTATAAATATACTATTCGACTTGCTAAATTCAAACATCTAAAATATAAAAACACGGATGTCGTCAGACTTCATGGCTGATGGAAGGACTCTTAAAAGTTATTACTCGTCTTCAAAAAGGTAAGATAGAAGCTCCTTATTATTACACAATGGCGATTTGCATTTCAAATGGATGGCCAGATAGAGAGGTAGGGAGTTAATTCAAAGCAGATTAGCATTAGAAACCATTTATATATCTGGGAGTTGAATACCAAAGTGGTTGATATTCGGCGCCCATATTTCAAAGAATGCCGCACAAATTTCTTTGCACTTAAAATCAAAAATCGTCTCGCCTCTTTTCCTCCAAACAAAATCTACTGACTACATCTTGCCAAATGAATAAATGTATGAAATTATGTAATTAATATCAGGTTTCAAAATGGTAATATCGTATTCAAAATCATGTATAAAAATGAAGTATTCAATAAATTTGTCCTTAAACTAGATTTTTCATATTTAAGATTTGTTATTCACTATTTTCGTGGTCCGCTCGACCAATTAATATAAGACAATTATAACTACGGTTTTTAGTTGAGATGAAAAAAAGTTAATGGCACGAGAGGGATGACCTTGATCCACTCGGACATCCCAACCTTTAAGATTTGTACTTGGATTTGTTTAGCTTCTCTTCCCGGCAATTCTAGCTTTAGCCATTTAAAGTAAATTGACTAAAGAATCACCCACTGCAGGTGTTGGCAGTCCTGGAGCAGACTTCGATCTCTTCTGTCCAGCCATCGAGGTTGAGATCCTGCGTCAACAGCTAGGCCAATTCAGCACCCAACGCAAGAACTCAAGTTCATTCTTAAATACATTCACTCCTATTTACATTCTATTCATTTAATTTGAGTAATGGATACGCGATATTCCCCCACCACCCGTTTTTATACATATTATACTATTAGCCTAATTGAGAGTTTATAATCAGTAAGCATTCACGCTAATAAATACATTCAACACAAACTATTTATACACAATAATTAATACTATATACAATACATTGTTTTCTCCAAGAAACGGATAAGAACTTCAATCATGTGGGAAACATACGCGAGCCTGTTGGGCCTATCACTTCTAGCAGTTCACCGTCAACCCCAACTTTTTTGTAATTTACAATAAAATACCGGCTTGCCTCGAGGAACAGTGACATCAGGTTAGCAGTACGGGGTAAGGCTTAGGTCTCATCAGACAAGCCACCGAGGTTGGTTTCCAAGTGCTGTCAACAGCTAGGTCAATTCAGCATGCACTTTAAAGAGACAATCCCACTCGTACTGTCACTAATTCCTAAGTAAATTATTGGTTATTTACATAGCATTCACTCAATGAGGGTTGTAGATTAACCGGTTTTCATCCATCATCTTATATATCTAACAAATTGAGGGTCGATGGTGTTCGATGTACCACCATAATCCAACTCACACATTCACGCTAATAAATTCATTCTATCTTTCACTACACGCTAGCGAAATAAACTCGACAATAAAACAAACTGTTTTCTTCAAAAATCTCAACAATCTACCGTGCCCAAGCACAATTCTTTCATTGGGTGGCATTCTTATGCACTCTGCCATATCGAACCAGAATTACGTGCCTCTACGTATCTTATAAATGTTAATGTTTAAATACCATTTGGGGGCCGCGGTAGCCGAGTGGTTAGCGTGAGAGACTCTCGGCTAGCAGACCCCGCGGTCGCGGGTTCGATTCCCGCCGTCGCCCCTGTTATGTGTATCAGAGATAAAATATATGTTTAGTGCTACAGATAACTAATATGAATAACCGAATTTTACGGAAACTATTAAAACTAACGTTTTGTAAATGATAAACTAAATTATAAATTCAGTTTAAATTAATCACAGATAAAATTTGAAGTTTATGCTTTATGTATGAATTTTAATTTACTGAACAACTTATCAAAAAGTGATGAACTGAATAAAATGAATAATTAACATGATCAATTGAATAATTAAGCGCAGTTAAAAATGTATTAGAGAAATGTGTACAATACCGGTGAAAGATAATGATAAAGAAAGAATAAATGATAGCGGGATTGGGAAAGAGAGAGAAAGTGAGTGGGAAAGTGCGAGCAAACGAGAGAGTGAGAAGGAAAAAGATAAAATGACTGAGCGAGTGAGAGTTAGAGAGATAGGTAGAAAGTGAGAGCGATAGAAAAAGAAAGATGGGAGAGAGAGAGAGAGAGAGAGTGAGAGGGTTTGGAAATAAATTTAATTAAATGAATATCAATATAAGAACATATGAAATAAAGAGAAAAAGATAAAAAAGAGAGAAAGAAAAAGATAATGATAATGAAATAGTGAAAGAGAGAAAGATAATGAAAATAGGTAGTATACAAATAACAATCAATAGATCAAAATTGAGAGAATTAATGAGAAATAGACAACGTGGGAACTAGTATTTGTGACAAAGAAAAAACGGGAAAGAGAAACAGAAGGATAATATAAATAAAATAGTTGCACACATATTTAATCGGTAGAGTAATGGTATGAACAAGTGGAAAGGAAGGAAATAATGGTAGCAGAACTTATTTTTTTATCGACCAACTTTGACAAACTCTGGATTGACATTCACGTTTAAAAGATTTAGAGGGGTATTTTTAATAAATAATAAATAAATCTGTGACATTCAATGTCTCTTGCATTGTTATTTTTATTGTTAAAGCCGTACAATTCCCTGAGGAAGGCCAAATATACAGCCGAAATAAAGTCGGAAATCTAGAATTTATTAATAACCGCAAAGTTAAAACTCTTGTACCTGTCTTACATTCAATTCTAGTTTGTCTATTTATTTGAGAGAAAACATTTCAATATGAAAACAACCATGTAAAATAAAATTTGAAAATTTCTAGAACAAACGTAATTTCAACAATATCAATTGCGTGCATAATTTTCTGAAAATAAATAATTTGTTATTATCCGGTACACACTTCTATGAAACTTATTAATTACTTTATTAAAGTTCATTTTGTCCTTTCGACCGTGTGGAATTTTTCTTCAGAGGGGAAATTTATTTTTGCTTCTGGTGTCAAATCATGCATATTTCAGCTGGAAAATCGTATGATCCGTTAACCCTTGTCAAGTTTATTTTGGATCTACCTAAATATAAAATTGTGCAATTAGGCATAAAAAATACTTCATTAAATTTAATTAAAATATTGATTTAAGTATTGCTAACTAAATTATTACATTGAATTGCCAACTAAATATATTTTTAATATAGTTTATGGACATATATTCAGATATTGATTACCTTATAAAAATCAATTGTGATAAATATATTTTCACATAAAACTTTCTTTTATTATTACAACAAGGGTTTATTTTCTTACATTTTTACATATTAGAGTGTTATATTATTTACAAAAATTTGTTTAGTTTTGAACTATTGTTTGAATCGTTAATTAAATAAATTAGGCTAATTTTAATTTCTCTCACTCCCTCTCACTTGGTCTCTTTCTTTCTGTCTCAAATTCATCGTCTAACTACTCAGTCTATCTGAGTAGAGAACGAAAAAATTAATGGTTAATGTTTGTTTTTATAATAATTTATATTTTGTTGTTTTTAGTTAATTTCTCTATCAACTAATTTTCCTGTTTAATAGTTCAGTTTAAACTTTTTAAACGGTTTTAAAAATAAAGTTTAAGCTTCATTGTCTAACGTGATGTTATCGATTTCATCCGTAACAAAATTTATGACCGTTTGCTATATCGAACAATAGCATTGGGTTCACATAAGAGGGGGGTGTTTTTTCATAGCAGCAGAAATTCTATTGTACTGCGACTTCAGCAGGTTTTTTCTTTCTTTCTTTCTTTTTTTTTTTTTAAACTACGACGCATTGGGCGAAGACCATGGCTGCGGGTGTATATAGCTGTAAAGTTGGTCCAGCCCCTAACAAAGGGACCTATTTCTAAGTTAATCCACCTAAGATAGCTAAAGCCAGGGGAAGGCTCCGCAGTTGTAATTGGGGCCGGGTGTAATACTCCCCTGTATCCAGGCTCTTGATCCTCTTTCATTCTCTCTCGTGGAAAAACCTACCGGATGAAGTTTGCTCAGCATTCTCCAATTGAGGTTATCAAGAAAGTGCGCAGCAATTATACGCCGGCGGCTTTCTTGCGCCTGTAAATAAACAGTATCCGACAAAGGTGGAAATAAAAGGGGTTTTCGCCAAACAGGGTAGAAATCCGGCTTTTTCCATGCTCAATGCTCCGCACCAATTTTGCAGGCTTAAATACTGTTAGCATTACTTCTTTCTATTATTTTTTTATGTATTTTGTTTTTATTCGTAAATGTTTTCTAGAAAAAATGTGGGAAATATGTTCTATCTTATAATTTAACAAAAATCCACTTTTAATTAAATGTAAATGAAATCAGATTGAAGATAAAAAAATTACGGAACAAGGCTTAAGCTTGACCTAGTATAGTTCTTCTGTTATATATTTAGATATAAAAATATAATTAATTCATAGATATTTTAAAAAATAAGAGGAAAGTAAAACGCAAAATTTATTTGGCGTTACATATTTCTTATAAAGTCATTAGTACATTTAACTATTGTTAATTAGCATGATTTTAGAGACATTATGTAAATGACATTAATTTTTAAGACTAGTGTATTATTGAGTTATATAACAAATCTGCGTGTGTAAAAAATAATTTGAAATTCGGTATTGAAGAAAACCTGATGTTTATAATAGTAATGTCGGTAAATATTGATTGGGATTGATTGATAAAGATTACAGATCGATTAGTGAAAGTTCGAGAAATTGCTAGAGTTAGTAAACGGTTGTCACGAATCCGACAAAGAGCAAGGTAGATCCATAAACACAAAACATAATAAATCTTTTTAAAAAGATTGTTCCTGCTTGCAGTTAGTTCTTTTCTGCGATCCTGGTTCAAGCAGGTGGCTCATCATCAGGTTGTGAATTCCCTCAATGATGAGCTATTTGCTTCGTATGCGGATAATTGAAAACGACTGTGAGTAGGAGTTTCTTTTTAAAAATATTGAAAACAGATTCACCCTTCCATTTATCATTTCTAGAAAACACCTTATACACCAATCTTACACATTTTATAAATGATTCATATCGTGACTATATTGTAGTAGGATTATGGTACTAATTAAAACGATACGCGACAATAGGCACTTGGCGTGTTTTCAACTGGCAAACCGAGCGAGTATTTACAATTTGATTAAGGTAGAGTACTGTGAGGTGAAATGTACGAAAAGTATTTCATAATATTATATGAATTGAATGGTATTTGGATTGTTAAGCGGTTTGAAGTGAGTGCCGTGCCAAAAGTGTAATATATGTAGATATCTTGGAAGGGGTCCAATGACCCGGAGTCACTAATGTGACCCATTTCAGGCATATAACACATTGTCCCCGCCCCCTCTTGCAACCGTGACATAGCACCGTAGACCAGAAAATATTTATGAAAGCAATAACTTCTGTTCGCCTCAAATAATAGTTTCGATTATATCCCTAAAGTTAGCCAGGTCGTTAGTTATAACTTTCACGCACTGATAACATTTATCCGAATAATGATATTTTCTCACAGCAAGATGCAAAATTTAATTTTTAAGACAAAACTGTGAGAAGCGTATGTCTATTTACAAATTTCTAAATGGATATACAATTTATGAAACTAACATAATCAAAGTATTGACAGAAATTACAAATTATCAGGTGCAAAAGTTGATTCCGAAAATTTATTCATAATTTATTGGGTTGTCCGGAAAATAATGCAGGATTTTAAGTTTTCATTAA